>OY728125.1:140642630-141242630 GCA_963277665.1 Viscum album
TGAAATGTACTCTGGTCGGTGTGCTCTACATGACTCGTCAAAATCTGACACTCCTTCTTTCTTCATCGCAGCTTTTCTTAAATTGTGCAAAAACTGATGAAGGCGATCACGCATGGCCACCTCCCATGCCTCGTGGATGGCGTCACGCATGGTATCCTCGATCGGATACCATAAACCCTACAAATAAATCAAAATATCAAGTTAGAAATGAAATAATTTTCAAAATAAAAATTATTTATTTACGTACGTACCAACCAATGGCCGAACATGGCCTACTGCACATCAATGGGAATCTGCTCCCATGTGGTCCACGACTGAGAGAAATAGTTGCGCAAAATAGTGTTGCCCTGTCCGACTGCTATATGCGGAAAAATGAAAAAATAATAAACATTTATTATGTGAATAGATTAATGAAATCTTAGTCAAATTCACAGGTTATCACACAGGTTATCACACCTCCGTGTGCGTGGATCAAAGCCAAGACGTGGACGTCGCTCGGGGATGGGGTCAGGAATCATCAATCGTGCAAGACCGCGCCCCCTCCACGTACTCCCTGGAGTGCCTGCAGGCTGAGGGTCATTTGTCAGCAACTCATCCGCATCGAAAGTCAGGTCAGCATCCGCCAACTCACGAAATGTGGCGTCGTCCATCTGAAACAGAAAATATTAATGTTAGCAAATAATTGATAATTACTATTATATATACATATATACATATTATGATTGTATATAAATACCATGGAATGCTATCAGTGTTCATCTTCATCATCATCTTCATATATGTCAATGTCATCTTCATATTCCTCCTCAACATCATCGATATCCATTCGAGTTACAGTTGCTTCATCTCTTACCATTTCAAATTCATATGTGACATCATTAACATCATCGTCATCACCGACTCTTAAATGTGGGGTGTCGTCATCGATACTCATGTCTCTTTGTAAAAAAGATTGATTTTGAGTACTCTCTTGAAAAACTTCAATTCTTTGCACATTAGTGAAAGCACATTCACTTTGACTAAACTGATTGTCTCGAATTTTGATTTTTATTACACTCCACCAATCAGTCAATTCTCTTGATGTTGCACAGTACTTCGCGTAATAAACTTGATATGCCTGTTGAGCCAATAAGAATGGTTCATTTACTGCGAGAACACTTTTACATTTAATATCGATGATTCCATGAGTCGGATGAACACGCACGCCTCTCTCTGTATCCAACCACCGACATTTGAACATGGTTATGTAATGTTTTCCAAGATAACAGAGTTCAATGATTTCATCAAGTATGCCATAAAAGTCAACTTCATTTTCTCGATGATGAGATCCTCTCAAGCTAACTCCACTGTTCATTGTTTTTTTCGATTCCCCATATGCATGTGTGTGGAATCAAAATCCATTCACCACATATGCATTATAAGTTTTAGCAAGTTTGGAAGGTGGGTTACTCAATACACACAGTCGTTTGTCAATTTTGTCAGTTTGGAAGGTGGGTTACTCAATACACACAGTCGTTTGGTAATTATTTCTAATTATTGTTAATTATTGCTAATTATTGTTAATTATTGCTAATTATTGTTAATTATTGTTAATTATTGTTAATTATTGGTAATTATTACTAATTATTGGTAATTATTACTAATTATTGGTAATTATTGGTAATTATTGGTAATTAATACTAATTATTGGTAATTATTGGTAATTATTGGTAATTAATACTAATTATTGGTAATTAATACTAATTATTGGTAATTAATACTAATTATTTGTAATTAATACTAATTATTGGTAATTAATACTAATTATTGGTAATTAATACTAATTATTGGTAATTAATACTAATTATTGGTAATTAATACTAATTATTGGTAATTATTACCAATTATTGGTAATTATTAATAATTATTGGTAATTATTACTAATTATTGGTAATTATTACTAATTATTGGTAATTATTACTAATTATTGGTAATTATTACTAATTATTGGTAATTTTTCCTAATTTTTCCTAATTTTTCCTAATTTTTCCTAATTTTTCCTAATTATTGGTATTTATTGCTAAATATTGGTAAATATTGGTAATTATTGGAAAATATTGGTAATTATTGGTAATTATTGGTAATTATTGGTAATTATTGGAAATTATTGATAATTATTGGTAATTATTGGTAATTATTGAAAATTATTGGTAATTATTGGTAATTATTGGTAATTATTGGTAATTATTGGTAATTATTGGTAATTATTCCTAATTATTCCTAATTATTCCTAATTATTCCTAATTATTCCTCATTATTACTAATTATTCCTAATTATTACTAATTATTACTAATTATTACTAATTATTACTAATTATTCCTAATTATTCCCAGTTATTACTAATTATTACTAATTAGTACTAATTATTCCTAATTAGTACTAATTATTCCTAATTAGTACTAATTATTACTAATTATTCCTAATTATTACTAATTATTCCTAATTATTACTAATTATTCCTAATTATTACTAATTATTATTAATTATTGGTAATTATTGGTAATTATTACTAATTATTGTTAATTATTGGTAATTATTCCAAATTATTGGTAATTATTACTAATTATTGGTAATTATTACTACTTATTGGTAATTATTACTAATTATTGGTAATTATTACTAATTATTGGTAATTATTACTAATTATTGATAATTATTACTAATTATTACTAATTATTGGTAATTATTATTAATTATTACTAATTATTCTTAATTATTGATAATTATTGATAATTGTTCCTAATTATTAGTAATTAAATGAATAATTATCAATAATTAGAAATAATTACCAATAATTACAAATAATAACATTATTAATATATTTTATTATTAATATTAAAATAATATAATTTTCTAATTTATATACAATTCTCCTTTCATCTGTGCGTTTTCTATCTCCACATACAAATAATAAATGTGAAGACAACAAACACACATATGAAAAAAGAATTGTATATATATAAAAAATTATATTATTTTAATATTAATAATAAAATAAACTAATAATGTAATAATGTTATTATTCCTAATTATTGGTATTTATTACTAATTATTAATATTTATTCTTAATTATTAAAAATTATTACTAATTATTCCTAATTGCCATTAACTATAAACAATACTAATAATTTAAATTTATTAAGTAATAAAACAATGTAAACATAATTAAATTACAACTAATTAAGAATAATTGAAACTAATAAAAAATTAAAAATAAATAAAAAATTAAAATGAACATAAATACCTTGAAAATTGATCTGCTCTGATCGTTCTTCAAAATTTTAATATCAGCTCCGGATAAAAAAATTAAACTGGAGAAAAACTGAACTATAGAAATATAATTTTGAGAGAAGGAGATGATAAGGAATGAGAATGAAATGAAAAAAACGGATGGGAGTATTTATAGGTTAGATTATTTGCGACGGGCCCATTTGCGACGGGTATCCCGTCACAAATAGTATTATTTGCGACGGTGCCCGTCGCAAATACCTTAGCCAACATTTATTACGGTCAACGGGTAAATAGTTATTTGCGACGGGACCCGTCGCAAATAACCACCTGCCGACATACTATTTGCGATGGGGGAATATTCCCGTCGCAAATACCTTTTACCGCCGCCGGTTATTTGCGACGGGAATATTCCCCCGTCGCAAATAAGTTTCCCGCGATTTGGCGCGCAAACCACGCCAGTCCTTTTGCGACGGGGAAAGTTGTCCCGTCGCAAAAGGCTACTTATTTGCGACGGGAAAATAACCCCATCGCAAATAAGTTTTTCGCGAGACTATTTGCGACGGGATTTATTCCCGTCGCAAATAACCCGTCGCAAATGCCCTTTTTTCCCGTAGTGTTATACATTGTCACCATAGTAGGAACCATCATATCATGACTCCCTACTACTATAATAAACTCTTCCAGATCCATCTATTGTACCAAAATTCACTATAAAAACATTGTTAACATTGTTCCTCTTTAAAGTTATATCCCATTTCACCACCTTACTAAACATAGTAATGAATAAAACATTCACCTAAACATGTATCACATGCCTTAATCCATACTCTAAATGGATAAATATATAAATATCATTTTATAAAATTATAGGTTCATGAAAGATAGAGTTTGTAAAGAATAAAACATAATATATCATAGAAATATCTCATAGAACAAGATTAATAAACCCCTTAGCTCTATAAAACTGAATGTTTTGAGAAATAACTTCTCAATGAAATAATCCTAAAAATACTTCCATGATAGCACATTATCATTGTATTCCTGTACTAAGATGTTTCATTTGTTCTTTGTTAGTTATTAAAGAATATACATAGCCAAATTCAACCTCCTCTCAAGGGGTATTTTTATTTAGTAAAATATATTATGTAATAACTCAATCCAAAACTTAGTACATTGGTGTCCAACCTCACCCATAAACAAGGGTGGATTCTATATTTGTAAATCCCTAGTCATATATAACATGGAAGTATTAGCTCTTATAACTCCACATATGATAGATTGAATTAAATTAATCAGGCCCTCATAAAGATGATGATAAATATGAATTCATGGTGCGACGCAGGGTTCACACTCTACTATTGGTGGGGCATGCTCATCCATGCCATCTTAACACTCAAATGGAGGTCATCATGGTAGGATACCATTGAAATTATAAACCTAGGCATCAGAACACAACTATTTTTATCCTTAATATCTCAGTTTAAGATATGTAGTAGTAGTCATAACATCCTATTAATACATAAACATATCGTATTATTTAAGGGTTTTACATAACCCAATAACTATCATCCCCAACTAAAAACCCTTAGGTTCAATACAAGATACATAAAAGAACCACATAACCAATCATTTAATAATCATAAAAATGTTACCAATAGACATGAATCTCATTAAGTATAATCCCACTAATAGATTTAATAGGATTACATTTTATAACTTATTAATAATATTTAAAATTATTAAAACATCATTTTAATCATAATATAAATCATATAAAGGCACATAATTGTCATGTAAATCCTACATGATAAATATGATGCGTTAATACATACCCTTTTTACACCTCAGGACAAGAGTAAAATAATAAAATATAAATTGAAAACCATACCCATTAAGAATCACACAAACTTAACAATTTAAAACTAATAACAATAATCATGTCCTTAATAATAGAAAATTTAACTTTATTGGGGGTATCTACTTCTAGGCATAGGGTATTTCCCATGTTTTAACCACTTACCATATCAGTATATAATAACCCAAATATAATGAAAATGAAAAAAGGCTCTCATACCACATTATAGATCCACCTAACTTGGTCCCCCAAAAATATCAAACATAGGTTCCATATGACCTCAAGCACATCTCCCCATATTAAACATACTTTTTAATAACAATAAAATCTTATAGGTAACATGGGGAGGTAATAAATTCTAGATAAAATAACCATATATAATAGTGGAACAAATAATAATAACCATCATCATAATATAACAATGTAATATAGACAATATATCTATAATAGAACAATAAAGAAACATGACACACGCTCTAAAAAATGAGAAACAATTTTAATTTCATAAAATATATACACAATTAAATAGGACTAGAAAATAGACAATTATATAGGAAGTAATCAAAAATAATATCAAAATGGTGATAAAACACTAAAACCAGGCTTAATTCCCCGCTCAGTCCTATATCCCATGAAATCTTATACCCATATCATCCATCAACCACATGGACCTTACACTTACCTATATCCTTGATCATAATGTCCGTGTATGCACCAAATTTCGTATCAAGGTATAATGTGATATTATAGTAATCATAAACAAATATTAATAATATAAATAATCATCACACAAACTCAGGGATCCACTTGGTGAGAAATCACACATGTATCAACCAGTTTTGGTATTAGTCTAAACATATCACATGTAATAAAAAATAATGGTATAATATATTCCCATATACTCAAAATAAACCCAATCAAGGATATATATTAGCATAACCATCTCTCAATATAATCCATAGTCTAAAAAGTTTCAAAATAATTAATGAATGGGTATAACATCTATTCCCATGACCAAAGTCAATATTGAATACACATGTCATTACATTCTATAATAGATTGAAATATTGAATGGAATATTATTCCATCCCATACTCAATTTCAATAATGAATGGGAATATCATTCTATTATATATCAAATGATAAGAGTGAATTTAATATCATCCCATTCCATACTCAATGTCAATAATCAATGGGAATATCCTTCCATTCCATAACCAAGGAATAAAATGAGTTGGAATATCTTTCCACCACTCTTATATGTCTATAGTGGGTTGACATAATGTTCCAATCCTATAACATAATAATCCATCTTTGGAGTGTATCATTCCAACCATCAACCATTATCCCAAATAACAAATATAGAAACAATCCTCATATTATATTTTTAAAACATAACTCATAAATATTGCAAACATGCATGGGATGTAATTTCAATCCATTTCCATGTCAAGTTGATTTGGAATAATGTTTTAATTCCAAATCCAAATTAACTTATATTAGTATCATGTAAAAATATATTCTATAATTAATATTAGTTTAATTATCACACACCTAGACTCTTTTTATATCCCAATACAAGGTATAAACTTCCTAGAATAATTCAAATTAACGGCAAATAACTCTCACCCCTTACACGTGCTAAAGAAAACTAAATAGTTATACATTAATAAATAATTACATTAATAAGAAAGACTCATCCTATCCTCTTGCATAATTACACAGTTAATTATCAAAAGTGACTCATGGTAATATATCTAGGTTTATTATTTCAAAACATATAACAGAACTTTCCTTAAGGGTTCTAAATACATTATTTGTAACACCATACATGGATCACATGGTCATTTATGAGAATTAAATAAAAACATAACATCTAAAGGACCTCTCAATTCCATAAAATACATCATGAATCTCATTATAAACAAAAAAATAAAACTCATATTTATATTATGGCATTCACACACCCCCCCTAAGTCCCACACATAATAACATAAAATGAAACTCTTATAAATCAATAGGAAATATTAGAGAACGCCTACATTGTAGTTACAAGATCCCACCCATTGAATATCTTTAATAAATTTGGATTTAACAAAAAGAAATTTTAAGAAAAGATATAATCCCTAAATTTTGGAATTTACATTGAATAATGAAAAAACAACATGAAAATCCAATAATAGGAGGAGTAGGATTCATAGTCATACGTCTAGAAATCCACTAAGATAAAAAGTGTATCGATCCAAGATCAAATGGAGGAGAAATAATATTGGGGGAGAATAATGACAAGGGAGAGTAGAGGGGTGGTCTTTTGGTTTGGAGTTAAATTGTTGGGGTTATAATTTTATTATTTGTTTTAAATAGTAAATTAATTTAATTTAAACAAGAGAAAAAGATGCATACGGATCTTCTGGGTTCCAAGTACCATATTACTGAGTACTCTCCTGATGACCATCGGGTGGTTGGTGATCTACCTGAGCCTCATCCCCCTATACTAGAAGACACCAAGTACCAAGTATCAAGCCACCAAGTCCCCAGGTCCATCTCTCAGTGAATATTGGTTTCTAAGCACCATGTATAACTCCCAAAATTTTGATCATCGTCCTTCTATAAATCTACCAATATGGAAAATAAATAAAATACATCTAGTATGAAAAAACATAAAAAATTGTAATCGTTGATATATAAAGGTTCTCACATGGTTTTTCAATTGAGTAAACCATATCCATCATCTTATCATGGGTAATTGTTTTATACTATGTATATATAGATAATAAGTACTGTGCTTCTTAGGAGGTAATCTATGATTTTAATTTATTCATTAGTTTTTTCATTATAATTTATATTTTAAATAAATAAAAATTAATTTTTTTATTATATTAAATCCATTATAATAACAACTCTTTTTCCATGTTTTCTATTGATTAATATAACATGTAGTTTCTTTGCCTCAGATTAGTTTAATTTATATCATAATTTAAATATATTTGAAATTTACATAATATATCATTGAGTTATGTTTTTCTTTTATTTTAGTGTGTTTAAGAAAATAAAAATGAAAAGAAAATTCTAATCTTGATAAAATTTTTGACATCATTTTTAGACATCATGATTTTTTGGTAACTGTTGGATTTAAATATTCAATGTTTATATGAATTTTTATGTTCTTTTATTCCATTTTTTTTATTTTTAAAAAATTATGTGAATGTTATTAAATTATATATGTTTATTTATATGAGATTCTGTCTAATGTTTATTTTAAACTACTAAAAGGTATTTTAAAATCATTTCCATATTCTCATAGTACTCTCATTATTATGAGATAGTCTTAGGATGTGTATTTTACAACAAAACTTGTCTTAATTATTTTTAAAACTTTTAGAGAACAATAATTGCATCAATGTGATTGATTAATTTATTGATAATTCCCATAAAACACTTTTAGGATACATTTTAATATTTAACCATTTTTAATCCATTAAAAATCATGTAAATCTTGATAGGTGAGTCACAATTAAAGATTATTATTCATTGTCAATCTATCTTTTAAAATTATTTATGGAAAACGTTCTACTAAGTAAGGAGGTAAGGACTATTTTATGGGCTTATTTGGGCAGAAGTAAAGTTATAATTGTAAAAGTGAGACGAAAAGGTCTTGGGTATTGGATAATAAAATTTCATAGTAAAATAACATTATGATTTTATGTATTCCTTTTATTATCCAATACAAAACTATATATATAAAAAGCAAAAATATATTAAAATTTATATAAAAAAGAGACAAAATAAATAATATAGGAATAATAATTCATTTACTTTACTAGTTTGAGTTCTAGACCATTGATATAAAAGAGATAATATGATTTCAATTAGGGTGATTCATTTAATAGAAAATGAGAGGTTAATTCCATTGAAATGTGAATTATTAATCAGGCATTATATTATAAGAGTGAAGTATCCCCATTGATCATTTTTCTTTTTATGAAATTACTTACTAACCCTTAAGCCTTAAAATAACCCTATGAAATTCTTTAATATCAATACAACCTTTTATATCATTGAGTAATAATATGTCATCTAGAATATTGCAATGATGAATGATATTATGGTTGAGAAAAACCTCTTATATCATTTACTATTAAGAGAAGAGAGACATTATCTAGGAAGGTAGGTTTCAAATGGGACATATATGGTAATGACTAGAAATGAATCAATATTTAATAATTATGGTCTTATTTACGAAAAAAATATATAGGAAATAATAAAAATTAATAATAATATCAAATATATCCTTAAGGGAAACTTACATTCACTTCTAAACTACCTCTAAAACTTTATTCCATAACATTATTCTTCTAAGAAACTATCCATGTAAATATTTTAAAGTTTTATAATGTACATAATTTACAAAAAAGTTGGAATAGTTTACAGAATAATCCACATGCACACACACACACACTCAATGAAACCATAATGTCACACATATGAACAATAATATATACACTGAATCTGTATATTTCCATCATTAAAAAAATATCTATATACGCTTATTTAATATGATATTTCACTCACATTAAGAAAAATTATACCTTTGGATTTATGTTTAAATATTTCTCCCCCTTTGAAAACAACATCCAAAGAAAAAGTGAGATATGGGATAAAACACCACATATTCACCTTAAGAATATCATGGTTGATCTCCAATCATCAACCTCAATTTCCGAAATTCATCCTTAGGAAATAGTTTAGTAAAAACATTCACTACTTGTTCCTTTTATTAAAATTCTCCATCTTGATGAATTCTTCACCGACCCTCTCATTGATAAAATGGTACATGATATCAATGTTTTTTGATCGATAATGTTGAACTGAATTTCACAAAATATCTATGACACTTTTATAATCACTACTCACTAATAAGGGTAACTAAATTCCACTATCAATTATTTTAGTTGATTCTCCATCCACATTAACTGGGTTTTTTCTTGGATGGTAGAAAGATATTCTATTTCCCATGGGATAATGGTAATAAATATATTTCTTCTTTGTGTGAAATGTAAAAAATATTTATTGTAATAAAACCACTCTATAAGACATGGAATCATGATCATCAACACTTCCATCCTAAGCTGTATTACTATATCTAAATAGATTAATATTTCATTTAATATATTATCAAAAACCATAGTGTTATTCCATTTAATAAAATTTATGATAATTTTCTTCTTCTATGAAATGATATCTGTTAAGAGCACTTTGATAACCTTCCACAATGTGACATCATAGAAAACATTTGATACTACAACAATCAAATAGAAAAAACTCATAATGATATTTTTGAATTATTTTGATCAACTTTATTTCCTTAATTATCATTTAAAATATTAATTCATATTGAAATTAGGGCCATAATTTTATTCAAATCCTTTATTCCAAAATGTCTTCAATAATTATTAGGAACATTTTTCTTAAGGAATAAAATTTTACCTATTTAATTGATAAATTAAAAATTTTAGGAATTACTTCATCCCTTAAAACATTGACATCTCAAAAATCTCCTTAATTTTAGTGGTAGATTATATACATATATATTTTTAATTTCCAATTTAGATAATATCATTTACATATATGATAACAATGAGGAATACATCATTTATTATTTTGATGTGGATGTTATTTTCCACTCAAATATTCCTAAATTCCAGTGACTTCAAGTATGAATCAATATTTGAATATCACATCTCAAATATTTTATTAACCCATAAAATGTTTAATTTATGGTCACTATTGAGAAATTGTGATTTAATATCAATTTAGAAAATAATTTATCTCCTTTTAGTATTAGTTACCAAAAAGATATTTATGGATTAGAGTATATAAATCAAAGAAAATGTGTCCTCGATGTTAATGAATTTAACATGAGAATATCAATTTATTGAAATATTTTCCTTATTCCTCATCACATCTACATTTTTATTCAACTTTTTATGGAATGACAACTTTATTCTAATGACATTATTATTTAATGATATTGGAACTAACTTCTAATTAATATTTATTTTAATTTGATTAAATTTCCCACTCATGGAACATATCCACTTTGAATTCTTTAATGTATCCTCTATACAACTCAACTCAACTGGATAAATCAATTGGGCATGGGATATTATCATAAAATACTTCTTAGTTTAAATAATTATCCATGATCAGAAAAATGTTTCTATAACTCTACCCACTTCCTCAACAATGGATTAAATAAGTATATTTACTCTTTATCATTGGATATAGTTAAATTAATATATTTCTCAATATCGTCACTTATCTATAATACACTTCCAAAATTTTATATTTATTATCCATTCAATTATTCATCTTCTCCATTGAATATAAAAAGTGTTACATATTGATTACACCCATTACAGAAGTGTTCAAAAAAATTTAAATAATTAGAATCAATAATATATCTATATTAGTTGTTGTAGTAGTGATATTCTATCCCATTTTTTAGATATCCAAGGAAAATCCAATTAACTCATCATTTTTAAAATTCCTTATATTTAAACCCATATATTTCATGACACAAAAAATATAAAACATCCTTAAACACTTTATATTTTGGTATTTCTATAATATATCTTATAAGATGATTTATCATATTTTAGATGATATAATCATAGGTCTTGAATGTGTACCACTATCCTAATCACTTACCTTCAAAATAAATTCGATGTACCAAGTTCCACTAACATGGATTGACCTATCTCAATAAAAGTTTATTCTTCATCTAAAAACACTATTTTTTGTAGGGTATATAGTGCACAATACTCACGATGACCCCCATAAATCTATAAATACTGTTTAATCATTTAACTTCTAAATTTATCATTATTATCTTAACATAATCTATCAAAGATTAACCACATTTATTTTTTATACTTCTATTAAGAATCTTAACCCAATTTAATGTTTTCGAATTTCATATATTCAACATGATGCATGTTATCTATGAAAATTCATTAATGAATGAGAAAAATTACTTATTTTAATACATTAATTTAATTCTCATCAGTTCAAAAATATTTGAATAGTCACATTACAAGGAATTATTTTTTGAATCTATATAATTATATATATTATTCAAAATATTCCCCCTTTTACCTGTAGAACATTTCAATTTACATTATCTACTTATAAATGAAAAATAACAAACATTTTATTCAAAATTCAATATTTTCATTATCTTTTGAAATATATGTGGAATCCATCTATTCCATATCTTCTTTTCATCCTTAATTATAAAGTAACATGATTTTTTTCAATCCTACTACTTTAAATAGGCTTCATTTATCCTATTTTCCTTGAGTCATAACATATACATCCATTAATAATGATAGGATATTTTTTTTTGTGAATAAAAAATCAATATTTTCTTATATACTAAATAATTATAAATAGCACACACTACCGGGTTGATCTCATAGAAGCTACTTACACATTCTACTTTTCTATTTTCATAATTAAATTCTTAAAATATCATATAAAATATACCACTAAATTATATAATAATATAGTAGTAGGTTTTAAATAACATAAATATATATGAAAATATATTAATAAAACTCATAAAGAAAATATAATAAACATATGTTAGTGAAAAATAATTATTATTATAAGGTGTTCATAGTTAATAAAATAATATTTCTGTGAAATATAATTCTCAATATTGAATTCAATGTTGAGATCGAGAACTATCGCTCAACACTATCCTATTTAAAATTTTACTACCCCACACTGAGGCCTCAATGTGTAGGTTAATAATCTCTCAATAAATTATTTGGAGACCTCTTTTCCACACATCATCATCACAATGCTACACCACCATATGCAATATTATAATGATGAGGGAAATGAATAAATATGAATTGGAAGAAGAAGTTGATAATAAGGGAAAAGAAAAGATTGTTAACCCAAATAGGTTTAAATAATACCAAAATCATATAATGAAATATATATATGCATTTAAGTAAAGGAACATATATAAACACACAACTCTATCCCTTTGAAACAAATGCTGAAGTTATTTCTCTATTTTCATGGTGATGACATTCATAAAGGGAGAGAAAAAATAGAAAATAATGAAGAAGAAGAAGATAAAGATAAAATAATATACATATATTATGAATATATAAGACTATTAAAATATTTAAACCCATCATTAGGTACAAAATATGGATAAATATTTGAAATGATATGGAAGTATAAATTTATAACAATGAGGAGTATCTCATTTTCACTCCAAATATATCCTATGAATTTGGTGTGTGTTGGGCCAATGGGATGGATGAATTTCAAAATATGGTCTTCTAATTTTTTTCCAAAACATTCATAAATTTTCTCTCATGAAATCTATCTTCTTTTGAAATGTGTATAAAAGGTAATGATATAATTACTAGAGAAATAATTTATACCCTCAAAGATTACTTGAATTCTTAAGATCTGATTTTCCATGAATTTAGGACCTTGAAAATGAATTCATGTAAAATAGTCCATATAAATGATTTTTTCTAAGGAATCTCCTCCATATTTATGAAAACATACATATTTTTTTTTAATTTTCATTTTTAAGATATAGGGCCAATAATAAAACTCATGAAATCTATTCACATATTTGGAGGTCCCACTTTTGAGATTCCTTTGGAATTTCTATTGTTGGATTAGTCTTTTGGTTCAGTATAAAGAGATATACATATTGAATATGGAATCCTATAAAAACAATTTCAAAATTTTTATATGTAGATAAAATATAATGGTCAAAATATAAAGATAATAAAAAAAATAAAAAATAAACCATTTTCACAATAAAACTGAAATTATTCCTAAAACAATATGACCATTACACTTAAAATAATAAATTAGTGGTAATAAAATTTTAAATTAACAAATAAAATTTATTAAAATATTATCTTTATCTAATATATTCACCAAAAATGCATTTTTCATATGGAAACCTCACTTACTTCATCATATAGTTGAGAAAAACATTAAATATTGTGTTTCAAACCATCAATTAAGAGATTAATATCCAATTTTGTCTTTTATATCCAATTTATACTCATAAAATATATTTTAGTTTAAGTGATCCATCATTATAAAATGTGTTTAATCATTTTTTACACTTTTCAATTCCTTTAATCACCCTTATATCTCCCACTATATGTGATAAATTCCCACAATCGGATATCCATGATTAATGTTTTGAGATGTTTTCAAAGAAACCCCCACCACAAGAACTTTCTTATTTCCTATTTATTTATTCTTATAATTTTTAAGTATTAATCATAATCAATTACATAGGAATAATGAATTTTAATTTCTTATAAAAGTGTCCTAGTTGATAGCATCTTCGATAGAATTCATACACAACTTAAATCTAATTATTCACTTGGAAACCTGAATTTTTAATCTCATTCCAAACACGTCTAACTTGAGAAGTTTTCCTTCCTAAATTTCATACTTAAAACACTTAGTTAATTATTTAAATAGATTATATTATATCAGAAAAATATTCTCTATATATCTTTATCCACAAAACACCAATTGTATCCAAAAAATAAAAATCTTCTCGCAAAAACTACGTATTATACAGTATGTGAATCTTCCTTTCCTTCACCATTAAAAAAAATAATTTCATATTATTTTTGTAAACTAAGATTAATTTATATTTTTTAAATATATGATATTATTTTTGATTTCATTATTGAATTTTAAACCTTTCCATTTTTATTAGGTTTTATCTTGAACTCCCCATTTCTATAATTTTAAGAATTTTGAAGCTCACCTATAAAAGAAACATTATTTTTCCTCTTTATAATTACTTTAACTTTAACATTTTTTTTCTTATATTTATGTTTTTTAATAAATATATAATGATATTTTTAATGATTTGTGTGATCACCAAAATTCTTTGATGCCTTACAGGACTTCTCACCACTCATAAAACATTCCCAAATGTCATACAAAAGAACTTTGATATCAAAATTTATATTTTTTAATACATCCTAAGACTCAAACTCAATGTTATAAAAAAAATTCTTTTTCTTTTTATTTAATATTTTTCTTTATTGAATCACTAAAATTATACTCTTTTATAAGTGAGAGATTTATACTTTCAACTTATTTCACCAACCTCCACTCTTTTTTCCTTGAATTTTCTAAAACACATTTAGCCCTTGTGGTACAATTCAAAAATTCCCATTATCCTTCTCTAGTTCAAATATTTTCATGATAATTTCATTCAATTCACTCTAAAATTCGAATTATAAGTATTTTTATTCATTATTCCGTTACAAGAGCACTCTTCTTCACTCACCTTAGAAACTATTATTTTTTCGTCATCATTTTTAGATGATGAATCTTATTCACTTTCATGATCTTCACACTTATTTACCTAAATTTTATAAAAATAAATATTATTTATGAATTTAGAAAAGTTTTTTCCCATTCCATTAGAAAAATACTTATTAAAGTTTTTTGAAGACTTATTTCTAAAGAAATTCATTGATGGAATGCACTCACTTTTACTGAAAATTTGTTGAAAAATTTCTAATACCTCCATTGATAAACTACATAAAAGGTGGTTTACTATGAAATCTATATTTATATTTTTGGAAACTCTTTGAGATAAGTGACATGATCTTTTCAAGATCTGTATCAACATCTCTATCTAAATCTAAAGCCTTATCCTCATCCATTAATTCTTTAGAAATATTCTCATTATTCATGGCATTGAAAAATATTTCCTTATCTCATTTAATTATCCTCTTAAATGAATAAAATTTATTTATTTCAGATAGAATAAATAAAATATTAAATTAATTTAATGTATATGTATTCATATTATGAAATTATTGACATGAAAATTTTTTATTAAACATTTATGACATGATACGTGTCATCTTCTTAATTATCATTAAATATCCTAAATTTTATCTAATACATTTGAAAGATCCATAAAGTCAATAAATTTATTAAATAAATCATTAAATAAATATATTTCAAGAATATGAATTTCTAGAATTTCATCATTCCAAATTTGAATTTTTTATTCCTCAAATCTATCATTTCCTTCATGAATATTTTTCAGATTATCCAAAATTCCTTTTGATTTTTTAATCCCTATAACATATATGACATTTAAAATTAAATTTAATCTAATATAAAAGTACTTTTTATGTATATAAGTCATAGAATTTTTTTTATTAGTTTTATTAATCCCTAAAACTATTTTAACAAGAGTAATACCTCTAATTATAGCGTCGACTACTTCTATACCCAATGATATATCATAAGGAAGCATTATTTTATTCTTATAATTTCAATTATATCCATTAAAAGTTAGGATATAATTTTTTATTGACTAAATTAATATGATCTATGATAAAAATAAAAAATTATTATCAATTATATGAACAAAGAGATATAAATTTGCACCTTCAACTTCAATCATCTTTTATATCTTCAAATAACATTTAGGCATTAGATACCAATTTTAAAATACACTACCAAAATTATAATTGATGTACAATATACATATTCACTCAAATGGGAGTAAATCATTGAATACAAATCATTTATAATTCTTCACTTATTAACCATTATCATAGATTAATAAGAAGAAAACCAGATTATCTTATAACCTTGTTCTTCAACAGCAATCATTATAAATATAATCAATTTAGTTTAGTTATTTCAATTTAACATTCACACATTCAAAGGGTATAATGACCTATACATTTCATACATAAATATTACATGTTATTAGATGAATATTCAGTACATAACATTACAATATATTCCTGAATCATATAGGTGTAGTGTCTTTGTAAACTTGGATACATAAAAAACGGGTTCATAAAAGAGTTATATCATCTCCCACTTAGTTTTTTTTTCATAATTGACACCCTTCTTAGACACATCATAAAATTTTATTCACATCCTAAGGAAAATAAAACATTATAAAGGGTGAGATTAGATGCTTAGTAATGGTAAATAAGGGAGGTATCATTGAGCATTTAAAAATAACCTGAATATAAAGGGTATGATAACATGAGATATACCTATGAAAATCATGCCCCATAATTATTAGATCCTAAACTTTACTCATTGAGTAAATATTAGATGTTTATAAGACATTAATCACAATGGGATCAAATAACATGATCCATGAGAACATAACATTTGCATAAGATCATATCATAAAAGAGTGGCGTAAAGTAAGTCATAATCATAATGATTGAAGTTTTATTTCAAGGGTATACACCAATACATTCATAAAATGTTTTGATTGGTTTAACCACCCATTTACCTACATTGGGCTTGGAATAACTTTTCACATACACTCTTTTGGGCTTGGGATAGCCTCCCACATACCCTTTGAGCTCATATAACATTAATATTTACCCAATTCACTGGATGTCTATATAATATTTGGTCCAATAATCACATAATAATAATTCTATTCTTATATAAGCTACAATATCATAAAAATATTCATCATAACTTAGCATATGAAAAATAAAATGGGTTTCATATATATTTCATCATAACCATAAAACATATAGGTAAAGAATAAATATAGTATCATTGAATCATATCCCTAGAAAAGAATAATTTACATCAAATCATGTTAGCATAGAGGAAAAATTATTTTAAAAGATCTTTGGAACATTTCTTGAGGAAAATACCCTTTTCATTTTTAAACCACATATTTTAAATTTAAAAATTTCCCAAATAGTATGGAAATAATTTTATTTGAAAATAACCCTGTAAATTTTTAATGAAATCATCAAATCCTTGATTTTTCATGAATATAATAAATTAATTTCATGCTATGTAAGTTATATAAAATATTCCTTTCACCTTTTTGGTAAAAATTTAAAAGTGCCACATTCGGAATAGAAAAAGAGATTCATTCTAAACTATTTCTAAAAAAATTTAAAAATAAGTAAAAATTACATTAAATAAAAATATAAGAATATAATTTTTTTGATAATATATTTATGAAACATTTATATAGAACAAAAATTATTTTCAACATAAAAGAGAAATAAAGTCAGTTTTTTTAAAAAAAATTATCTTTCAGTATTGTGAGTACTTAAAGTGAGAAAAATGAAAGGAAAACTTGTATTAAATAGAAATAACTGGTGGATAAAAAAATTATATATATTATTCATAAAAGTATCATATATTTTCTATCAATTTATATTCAACCATAAATAATCCAGATTAAAATGACTTTAAAACATAAATCCTTTACCACTTTGTTAACTTTCAAATCAAAACCTCATGAAAGTGAGAAAATTATATGGATATTAATATCCCAATAATTTTCATGATAATAATCATAAAATATATTCATTTTTAGTCTATACACTACATAAAATAAATAAGTGGGGAATATGGAATGTGTATCATAGAAATAATATTGAGATGAGAAATACATTACCTGAAATTCAACTTGCTTATATGATGTTCTAACCTCTGGAATAAGAATTTTAAATTTATTATAATTTTATAATAGATTAATTTATATACTTATAATATCATATATCATCCACTTATTACATTTAGACACCCATTTATTAATAATTATTCATTAAATTCTTTGTTTCCAACTGTTAACTTTTTCATTTTTAAGAGAATTTCTCTTCTGCAGATCTAGTCCTTCTACTTTTATCATGGTTCCATAATCCCCATAATGTTAATTATGATATAAATATTTGATATATTCATTTTTAAAATATTAATAAACACCCATAAATAATATATATAGAAAATATAATTATACTGTTCTTGGATAATGTAGGTCGTACATATGCATTAATGTTGTTTTCACTTTTTGACAAATGTAATGAAAGAAAGTAAAATAATAATTGACCGTTAAATTATTATTATTATATCATATATATTTATTAAATACATCCTTATTACCATCCAAATAAATCATAAATGGAAAACTAATCAAATAGGTATGTTGAGGAGGTAGTCCATACATACGCATGACCGATGTTATCATTTTCCCACAGATGAGAAGGTAGTAAGTTAGATAAGATATTATAATTTCAGAAAATTAAAAAAAATTATAAATATCATATATATTCTTTAAACCCATCATAATAACTATCTATTAATGATGGTGAAAAAAAATGAATTGTATCCCTACGTGGAGGTGGTAGTCCACACGTAGGTACGAGCGATGCATTCACTTCCAATTTGATGAAAAAGAGATGGTATTTACATAATAATAATAAAATTTCAGTATGTTTAGGATATTTTATATATTATTTTATGTTGAATAAAACATATTTAGAGGAGGTATAAATATAATTAAATTGAAATAATTCAGGTAGGAATATTACCTTTTCTTTGGTAGACCTCCTTTAGATCCCTTCTTAAGCACCCCTTAAATGTAAGTTAAAGAATAAAATAAAATTTAATTCAAGGATATGGAAGTTGAGAATATAATTGGTCAGTTTTTATCATGTTATATAATTCAAAATTGTGTAATTAAAAGAGATAAGGAATGTCCTTTTATAAGGGAGAGAAAGGACACACTTGGATTTACCAAAAATAATTATATATAATTAATGTATTTATGAAGTGTAATATTTCCAAATAGATATAAATTGGAATATAAATTTTATATGGTCCAAATATAATCATAAAATTAAATTTCTATAGGTTTTAGTGTCATTTTAAACATTATATGTTTCTTTAACCACTTAATTTATAGATCATAACCTTAAAATACTGTAACAAATTTTTTAATATTAAAGGGTTATAATTTTACTTATAAGTTAAAAATTAGATAATTAATGGAAAAGTGGTGAAATTTTAAACCATTTCACACCATAATTTTACTATTTGAGGATTTTGTTTTTCATTTTTAAACAATTTAATAAAATATTATTTAACATAAAATATCATTAATGTCATTTTTGATACTATTCATTTAATTTGACTTTAAAGACATAAAAATAGTAATTTAATTTGAATATAAACCTTTAAAACATCCATAATATGTTATATTAATCTTTAAAATTCATGGGGAACTATAAATCACCCAAAATATATTACTTTTGTAGTTTTTAAAAACATTTTTATGATTTTCCTATTGCTTGCACAATCACCGTGTTGGAGTTGTGTAAGCTTTTAAGGTAATTATTTCATAATTAAAAATTAAAAATGAATTACCATGTTAAAAATAATAATTAATATTTCAAATAAATAAATTTAATTGCCTTTTCCCTCATTTTATACTTATGTATAATTTTTTTAGAGATATTAAATTAATGAGAGTGACATTTTGAAAATTTCTTTACATATAATAATATAAAATTCATTAAATGAGTAGAGAATGAAATATATTAACATTTTAGATGACCATGGTTTAATTTTATCCATAAAATGAATTAAATTCAAGTGTTGGGTTGATTTTGATACTTTATATCATGGTTTAACCATGTTTTAGGCATTTACACTATCGAGGTGACAAATATTTACCACAGTTACTATTCATAATGATGGAAAATAAACAAGTCCTATTTACTAAATATAATATCCTAATTCAAAATATTTTATCATTTTTTTCATGTTTCAATCTTTATAAGCGACATAAGTAATTTTTAATATAAATGCATAAAACACAAAAAAGAATAGTTTTTAGAAAAATGTGTTTTTAATAATAAAAATTTACTTATATCAAACTCATGAATATTACTAATTAAAATGGATTTAATTAGACTATTAAAATAAAATAAATCATATTTTAATTTAAGATCAAATCCAATATATAATGGTACTTTTAAATTACTTAATTTAATTAAAATTTAATGATATTATTTGATAAATCTGAAATTTAACTATTAACTGTATAATAAATCATTTTAAAAAAATAAAAAATCATCCAAAGTTAATCTTAACAGGAGGATTTCAAAAATAAATTTCATTTTATCAAGTAAATTTTCTTAAATTGTAATAAATTAATGGAATTATTTTCTCATAAGGATAAATAATAATTAAAATTGAGGAAAAAGTATTTTTAAATTATATAATAACTTAAATAAAAATTGAATACTTATTTGTCAATACATTTTATTTATCTAAATACTTTATACATATTATTTTCCAAAATGTGGTTATTCCAATTCACTCTATGAATTTAATGTCTAGGTTAAGATGTTAAGCTATATTATTGTTCATTTAGATTATGGGCTGCGTACATCACTAGATATCAATGAAATTAAATTTATTTAAACATAATTATGTCTTAAAATATCAGATAATTACATTTTACAACCATTAAAATTAATTTCATACTGAAAATTACATAACTACACTACAAAAAATGAGTATATCCATATTTTATCACATCCATGGGTTCCCATGTAACTTTTTTTAATTTTTTTTCCTCCAGATAACTTTAACTTGGTGAGTAGTCTTGTTCCACAACACTTTATCTCTATGATACAAGATTTATATTGGTTATTAATTATATAAAAGATCATGCTATAGTGTTAAAACCCTTGAGTTCAATACATGTGATGTATTAGGTATGTATTTCCTCAAGAGAGATACATGTAATACATCATGAACTTGGGAGAGGTTCTATAAATGCCCAAAGTGTTAAGATATAATCCTTACTCGATTAAGAATCACAAATGATCTAATATACCTTTCACTCAACTTTTCATTATTTTTTATTCTTATAACCTTATTCCATGGATATGTTCATAATAACATATTATCTATAACTTCAAATTTCACATTTCACTGATGATTGTCAGTATAAATTTTATTTTGACTTTGAGTTTCCTTGATATGATACTAAATAGATATAAATTTTTCTACCATTTCCTTAGATATATTAGGTCCCAATAGTTTTTTCCTCCAACTTTAACCGAGTAAATTAGTACTCTATACTTCTTTCTAAATAGGTCTTCAGAATGATCCATCTAAATTATTTAGTAAAAGATGTTGTAAGAAACCTTCCCTAAATGAAGGTGTTGATCCAAACAACCTTTTAAATCCAAAGAAAAATATTTCAACATATCCTATAGGGTTTGAAGGGGTCTATTAAATTGTCTATTTTTCTGAAGATGATAATCAGTACTGAAAATCAACTCTGTATTGAGACCCTGCTAAATACATCACCAAAACATCGATGTGAACCTCATGCCCCTATCAGATACAATATAATGTCGTGCTCCATGAAACCTTACAACCTATTTAATTTAAATTCGGTAAAGATGATAAAGAGAGAAATATTATCGGATAGAAATGAAGTATGATGAATTTATAATGAGATTTAATACATTATAAATAACATTAGGGACTTTATATAATTTTAGGATTCTAAAAACAATAACCATAGTGATTTTTCCCATTTCTATTCTAGTATGTGTAATGGTTGTAAAATCCCATTAGAATTTTATCTCTCATCTTTAACTTGCTAATCCACTAAACATAAAAATAATACTCTACAATATCTCTATTCATGTTTTCCCATCAAAAATAATCTTTCATATATCTATACATATTCATACTTATAGGATGAATAGAGAATGATGAACTATGAGCTTCATCGAATAGCTCCTTATTGAAGTCTTGTATTGATGGGACACATGCATAGTTTCTAAACCATATCATTCCATCAAAATCTAGGTTGAACTCATGAACATTTCTCCCCTTATTTTACAGAACTATATCTTCCTTATATTCCAATTTAATCATCATAGGATTAGTGGTTGAGCATTCATATGAGAATGATTAGATTTTTCCCAGTTCAACAAAATTTCAAGTTTTGTCTACTTTTATTCCATATTTATTGGATCTCTTTCAATCCTAGTTATATATAAAATAACATATTCCTTCCAACTTAGAGCATTATTCTCCTTGATCACCTTCCCATGGTAATAATGTATTGAAAAATAATAATCTTTAATCAAATATAATAATCTACTCAGACACATATTCAACTCTTTTTGAGTAAATATTTACTTTAAAATTTTATGATCATTATATATGACACACATTTCTCGTTAAAGAAAATTCGACCAAATATTTAATGTAAAAATTAAAAAATCTAAATCCAAATCACGAGTTGGTTAATTTTGTTCATGAACCGTCAATTGGAATGAGGTATAAGATATCACCATATAATTTTTCATGAGGATGCATCCCAACCCCTACTTCGATGTACTACTATTGATCACAAACCCTTCCCCACTACAGGGTCATGTAATAATAGGTGTACTTCCTAACCTTCTCTTAAGTACCTTAACATTTTCTTAACATTCATCTATCCAAATAAACTTAGCTTCCTTCCAATTTAACTTTGTGGGGGATTAGAAAACCAGGATGAATTATCCACAAATCATTTATAATATAAATAAAACTATGAAATCAACTAATCTAAGTCATAGGGGTTAGTCTCATACAACTTTTAATAACATCCATCTTTGAAGGATCCACCGATATACTCTCTCTTTTCATTATATGACCCAAAAATGAATCTTTTTATACCCTAAATTTACACTTGGTAAAATTTTCATACAACTTATCCCTTCTTAGGGTTTTAGTAAAATCCTCAAGTGATATCCATTCTCTTAATTAATCTTGAAATATATAAGTATAGACTCTATAAAGACTAATAAAAAATGATCAAAGTAATCTCTGAATACTATATTCACTAAATCAATGAATAATATGGGGGAATTAATAAGAAAATATCTCATCAATATAAATTCATAGTGTCCATAGCTTGTAAGGAAGGATGTCTTGGGTATGTTTTCACTTTTTAACCTCAAGTAATAGTATCCATATCAAAAATTAATCATGTAAATATTTAACTCCATATATTTGATAAATTAAATCATCAATATGAGGAATATGATTCTTATTATTGATTGTTATCTTGTTAAGTTAATGATAATCAATGCAGAGTTACATCAGTATATATTTATTATTAATAAAAATAATTGGTGCACCCCAAGGTGATGCATTTGGCCAAATGAATCCCTTATCATTATTATACTTTAGTTTTTTCGTTAATTCCTACAGCTCAATCAGGGCCATTCTATATAGATTCTTCAAAAAATGTGAAACACCTGGTATGAGATCTATTGAATACTTAACTTCGTGATTTAGAGGAAGACTAGAAAATTATTCTTAAAAAAAACATAAAAAAACACTCTTACAATAATAATAACATTGATGTTTAGTTTCTCCCTAAATATTAGAGATAAGTTACCTTTTGAATAAGAATCAAGACCCATATAATTAATGAAATTTCCATAAAAAGTTTATATTTATTATAAAACTGATAATTGATCATAGGATTTCTTGGAATATCAATGGTGAATTCCCTTTATTAAAAATATTTGTAGTTTATATGTGAAAAAGTCCAATCCATGCCAAATATAATATAAAATTAAACTAAAGAGAGTATAATGAGATTTTTTGGAAGTTCATTCACTTAAAAATGAATTAGAAAAGAATCATAGACTTGAGATTTTATCAAAATACCATTATGAGTTTTCACTGATAATTCCATATCTAATTTTTTGGGGTGGCATTGTGACACTTTTAACAAATTCTTTATATATAAAAGAGTGGGTAGATCTAGAATGAAATAATATATTAACAGATCAGGAGTGGTTAATAAGTGTACCTTTCACCGATTCTTTTTTATACCCCACACCTCTAATAGTGATCAGATTAAATTTTCCTTTATCTATGGGATTGTGAGGTTACTTATATTGATCATAATCATTAACCATTGTATTTGAGAAATGGTTATCATAATTCCAATACTCAATGAATTTTATACAATGGAGTGTGTGTGGTTCTTTTTTCTTCCATCATTAGCTAAATATTCCCATCACTTTGATATTAGAGTTCCCAATGACATTTCATTCCACAATTAAATGAATTACTAGTCTCTTTAAGAAAATTTTCTCCACATGTTCTTATCATTTCAAGTAAAATATAAGGCTCATCTTCTTACCTCAATGGTTTTTAATATTATAACATCCTTTGAATTTTATATTTGTTCTCTTATTAGAAAGATGATATTGATGGGTAAATAAAATCTCTATTTATACCTTGGTAGAACATAGAATGATTTCATCATAACTTATAAATTAAATTATGGATAATTCTCTTCGGAGACTTGGGTTTAAAACACTTACGAATAAATCAATATTAATTTATAGTTCAATGATAATAACAGAAGCGTACCTCACAAGTATTATAAAATATTCCTCATATATACTAATAGACTCATCATCCATATACCTTAGATCATGTAACTAATCCATTTTAATATGAAGAATATGAGGAAATTATTCATTGAAAAATAATCTTCTAAACTCATCCCACTCCATAGAGTCAATTTCTTCCAGTTTCTTCATGTTCTTAATGAGAGTCCACTATTTATTTTTTTCACCTTCTAAATGATAGACAACAAGAATTACTTTTTCATCCTCTAAACACTAGAGAATGAAAAATATCCTTTCAATGGAAATAATCCATTCATAAAAAATGAGTGGATCGGTGGTGCCACTAAAATAAGGTGGATGTTTACTTATGAAGTACTCAATATAATTTTGTTCCTTATTTTTCTCATTTTAAATCTCATCATGATTCATGGATTAAGAATGTTGTCTATGGATAGAAATGAAAATTTTCATTCTAGCTCCCATGAAATTTAGTTTCTTGGGAGGATAATAATTTCATTTTCTATCACATTCATCACTAACATGGTTCATTCAAGATCCACACAGTGAATAAAACTAAAAATAATAGCCTAAGAAAAAATAATCATAGTTTGAAACCACATAATTAGGAAAAATAATTTAGAGGATATCTAAATCATGGAAATATATTTTCAATATATGACACCATAGGATTGACCTAAGTTTTCTATGATAATCATATATTTGAATCCATCAATATGGTTCATAAGGAAAATGTGAATTAACCTAATCATATCCCCTAAGAGTTTTAAACTAGGTGTAGAGTAGGGAAACACTCACCATGAACTAGAATAAAGGGTGATATATTCCTGACTAACTCTTTTTTAGGTTATTACCCCTATATGAATTTATGATAGGACTATATCCAATTTTAGTATCTAGATATGTATGTTTTCCTAGGAAAACCAAACTCATTTATTTATGATAACTTCGGATATTATTATATACATGGGATTATCCTAAGGGTTCTCCCTAAAGTTTTATCATCTTAGTTTACAAAGGTAACTAAATATTAATCTGATTCCAACTACAATAACCCATAATTTTTAAATAGAAAGATCACCTCTTACTAGATGAATATTCAATGCATAACATTATTATCCACACCAAAATTTTATAGGTTTAGTTTATTTGGAAACTTTGGTACATAACCAACTGGTTCATAAAATATCTACATTGTCTCCCACTTAGTTATTTATAACTAGAACCCTTTTTAGAAAAATCATACTTAAAAATTTTCTTTATATCCTAGGAAAAAGAAAACATAATAAAGAGTGAGGTAAGATATTGGGTAAGGGTGAAAAAATGTGATATCAATGATCATTTAAACATAAAATGAGCATAAAGGGTTTGATAACATGAACTTAACTATTAAAAATCATACCCAGTAATTCTTAGATCATAAAATTGAGTCATGGAATAAATATTTGAAGTTTATAAGACATGAATCTTAAGGGTATTAATGAACATGAAACATGAGAATATATAAGTTCCATAATACCATGTCAATAAAGGGTATAATAAAGCATGACATAATCATAATCATACTAATGTTATGTTAAGGATACCCACCAAGATCTTTATAAAAAATTAGTATTTTTCTTATCACCCACATACCAAATTTAGGCTTGAGATAACCTCTTATATACATTATTTTGGGATTGGGATAACCACACATGTACTCTTTAAAATCACAAAAAATTAATATTTTATCAATACATTAGATGGATATGTAATTCTATTCCTGCCCCATCACATAATCATAAATCCAATCATATGTATTCTACAATATCAAAAAAGAATTCACCACAAATCAATCCATAGAAAAATAAAAGAGTTTCATTGATATTTCATCATCATAAACATAAAACATCTCGATAAATAATAAATATTATTGTATTAGATCATATCCCCATTAAACCATAAGTAACATAAAAGGATATTATCATAGATGAAAATTTCCTTTAGTAGATCACTGGATTATTTACTGAGAAAATACATTTTTCATTTTTAAATAACATATTTAAAATCTAATAATTTCACAAATATCAAGGAAAAAATTTTATTTGAAAAGGACTATAGAAACATTTAAATTAATCTTTAAATCAGTGAGGAATCATGACGACAGGAAATTCCTTTCATATAATGTACTTTGAAATAAGGATTTCTTTCACATTTTTGGTTCAAAGTCAAAAGAAAATCATTCAGAAAATGATAAGAAGTTTCCTTTTAAATTTTTTAAATGTAAATAATGGATAAATATAAATGTTAAAAATTGTATAAAAATATAAAAAATATTTTAAAAATAATATCTAGAAAATGTGGGCATGGAAGAAAATGTTTTTCGATCAAAGAGAGAAATGAATTAACTTTTCCTTAAGAACATTCTTTTAGTTTCATGAGTAATTAAAGTATGGAATATGATATGAAAACATTCATTCCTAAAAAATAACTATAGGGTAAAAAAATTAAATTAATTTATTAGTGAAGGATTATAAAATTTATTTCAATGTAAATTCAATCTTAAACAATCCTGATTAATGTGATATTGAAACATAAATCCCTTAAAACTTTTGTAACATGAGAATTAAATAATAATTAAATATAAAATATTATATAGATTTTAATTTCCCCATAATTTTCATTAGAAACATCATAAAACACATTTATGGGTAGTTTATTTACCATATAAAAGAAATAAATGGTAAATATGGAATGTTTCTGAACAAAAAAAAGTGAGATGAGAAATTCCTTACCTTAAGGTCAACTTACTTCAAAGGATATCTAAAATTATATATAATTAATTTAAATTTATTATAATTATATACCAGAGTAATTTAAATACTTATAATATTATATATTATCCACTTATAACATTTGAACACCCATTTATTAATAATTCCTTATTAAAATTATCATTTCCTGGTGTTAACTATTTTCTTTTCCACAAGAATACCTGTTTGGTAGTTTTGTTTCTTATAATTTGATCATGATTCAATAATCTCCAAAATATTATTTATGATATCAATATCACATATATTCATTATATATATATTTATAATCATCTATAAAATGTAAAGATGAAAAAATGAATTAGACCATTAATGGAGACTTTAGGTCGTAGGTACGCATGAACGTTGTAGTCACATTTTGAATAATGGAAGGAAATAAAGGTTAATAATAATTTAAAATTAGAGAATAATTATTATATAATATAAATTTATTAAATCCATCCTTATTACCATCAATATAAAGGGGGAATGAAAATGATTCACATCACTTCGTGGAGGTGGTAGTCCACACGTACGCACGAGCGATGTTATCATTTTCCAATAGATGAAAAGTTAAGAAGGTAGATGTTATATTATAATTTAATATTAATAACCATACTATAAATATAATATATAAAATTTAATCCCATAATAATAACCATCCTTGAAATATGGTGCTCAAAAATGAATTGTGTCGCTATATGGAGGTGGTAGTCCGGATGTACACACGAGAGATACTTTTACTTCCCATTTGATGGAAAAGAGGGTGGATAATGACAGTTATATAATCATAAGAACATTTTAGTATGTTTAGTATAATTAATTTCTTATTTTATGATGAATACTATAAGTTTATAGGACATAGAATTAGAAATAAATTAAAATAGTTCACATATGAAGATTACCTCTTCTTCGACAGGCCTCTTTTAGATCACTTCTTAAAGACCCTTTAAATGGTATTTTAGTAATAAAAACCTATAATTGATTTACATAGAATTTATTGAATAAATTAGGTAGGATTTTTTCCTGTTAAATGACTCAAACTGGTGTAAATACAAGATATATGGGGTGCCCTTTTATAAGGGAGGGAAATGGGACACTTGAAATTATTTAAAATTTTCAAACATATTTAATGTATTTATCAAGTATAATTATTTAAAATAGTAATTTATTCCAATAAAAAGAGTTTATAGTCAAACTATCATTGTATAACTAAATTTATATAGGTTTCAATTTTATTTTAAAATTTATCTTTTCGTTTAACCCCTTAATTAACCGATTTTATCCTTAATTATAGTAAAAAAAATTTAATATTAAAGGATTATAATTTTAATTATAAGTAAAAAATTATTTCATAAATAGATAATGTTTTAAATTTAATAACATTTCACATCCTACTTTTTATCTTGCAATACTTTCATCCTTTTTAAATAATTTAATAAGATATCATTTAACTTAAAATATTATTAAAGTCATTTTTTGATACTTTTAATTTAATTTGAGTTTAAAGACATGCAAATAGTAATTTAATTTGAATATAATAATTCAACACAATTTTATATGTTACATGGACCTATAAATCTCCCAATTTCTTTAATTTTCATGTTTTAAAAAATATTTTCATGATTTTTCTACTACTTGCATGAGCACTGTGTCGGCGTTGTGTAAAGATTTAACGTAATTATTTCATCACTAAAAATAAAAAATAAATTAACATTATATAATAATTAATTAATATTTAAAATACATATTTAAAACTAAACTTATCCTTGTTTTATCATTATATATTTTTTAAAGAGATATTAAATTCTTGAGAATGACATTTTGTAATTTTCTTTACTTAACGCAATTTAAATTTCATTATCAATAGAAAATGGTACCAAAATTTAAAAAAATTAAATTTTATATGTCTATTGTTGAATTTAATCCATAAAATGAAATAAATTAATTTTTTGGTTGATTTTATACCTTATCTCATGGTTTTAACATTATTTTACCCATTTTACCCTTACTAAGGTGATAAATATTTACAACTGTTACAATTCAAAATAACCAAACATAAAAGGAACCTATTTTCCCAATTTGAACCACCCTATTAAAAATATTAATTCCATTTTCAAGATAAAATATCTACAAGTTTTATAAATCAATTTTAATATAAAAGAAAAAAGGCCAACAAAAAATAATTTTTAGCAAAATATATTTTTTTTAAAAATAAACTTCTTTCAAAATTAATAACATTTTTAATTAAAATGGATTTAATAATATTTTTTTTAGATAAAATGGATAAAAAATTTCTTGAAGACTGCGTCAAAGATATTATGGAACTTTTTAATTACTTAATTTAATGAAAAGAAATGGCAGTATTTGAAAAATATATATTTTTCACCAATCACTGAAAAATCATTCATTTTATAAAAATCCCTATATTTCTCCCAAATTTAATTTTTATATATTGTTTAAAAAAATATATCATTTTATAAAAAAACTCTCTAAAATAAAGAGAAATTAATTTTTATATTTTCTAATAAAGAGTAATAAAACCCATTTTGGAGGAAAAAGTATTTTTAAAGCACATAATGACGTTACTAAAAATTGAGTACTAATTTATCAATATATTTTCTTTATCTAAAATCTTGATACATATTTGTTTCTTCAAAATTTCATAATTATTATTCACTTCCCAAATTTAACATCCATGGTAAATTTTCATAGCATATTTTGGCTCATTTATGTACAGACCCCGACCCTAGTAGCATAGAGTCAGTAGTTAATTTATTACATTGTCATATTATACAAGGAATCACATTCCAAACGACTGAATAGTTTAGTATTTTCATAAAACTAGATACATACTTGAAACTTATATTATAATTGAAAATATAAAATACAACATAATGATTACTTTTAAAAACACTATTATTCTCCTAGATTTTCCATGTATTTCAATCATAATATACATCTTGGAATCATAGAAAAAATAAATCAAAATAAAGTGGTGATATTTGATGCTTAGTAAGGGTAAGTGTAAAATGGAAGCTATCATGAATAAATAAGCATAAAAATTAAGGCAAGATGAATTATAGAAACACAATAAATTTTAACATAATATTGAACATAATATGGAAAAAATAAATGATAATCAAATAATGTCATATAAATAATCAAATATATATTCTAATAATATAATAATCACATGGGATATCAATAAATAATCTCATAATGAGGGAATTCATAATGTGAGACATTATAAACATACCGTCAAAGCTTCAGCCAAGACACTTTACATAAAAGGGTAAGACATCAGCCAATACCCAAACTATTTTGTCTCATGAGACCTACCGATGCATTTAGGGGATATATCATGCCTCACCAATCACTTATTAAGTCCAATGTATTCCTTATATAAAATGGGAAAGATAAATAATGGAAACATTAGATTAACAATGAGAATGTGAATTATACCCTTACCTTAGGTCTCATTTCCATCTTATGTGTCCAAAACTCATGTATAGTGGATTTAAAGATATTATTAACTTAAAAAAAATCATAAAAATATTTCTGATATAATATATGATCCCTTTATAACATTTACCACTTGTTTATTATTAATATTTTATTCATTTCATTGTTTTGAGTGTTAATTTCCATGTTTTCTCAAGCTTATTTTGTATTAAAGTCCTAGTTCATTTGAATAGGATATAAATACATCATATACAGAATAATAATAATCTCATAAATATCATATTCAATCATTAAATACATTTTTGTAACCACTATTTAATTTTGAGCATAAATAATGAATCACATCACTTTGTGGAGATGGTGATCCATATGTAAGAACGAGCGATGATATAATTTCTATATGGTTGAATCGGTAAGTATATTGATGGTATATTAATTTTCCAAAATCAATATTATTTCATAAATATTATATATATATGTATATTATTTCCATCATAATACCCATCTAATTAAATAGGTGATGAAAAACAGATTACCCCACGACGTGGAGACGGTTAGCCATACGTATGCACCCATGGTGTTTTAATTTTTTATAGAATAGATTAAAAGTTAAATATGGTTCTAACATAATCATAATAAAATATAATAATATTTATGACACTTTATCTATTAATTTAACATGTAAAAAACAAATTAAGATGGAGTAAAGATGAAATGAACTTTCATAAAAATAAAATATAATCAAAAAAATCTTTTAAAACATCAATAACATGTAAAATGTATCTAAATATGTTTTTTATGAAATTAAGTATCTCAAATTATATTTTTTTTTTACATTTTAATAGTCATTTATTTCATATTCTGAATAATTTAACAATTAATGTATCATTATTGTGTATAAGTGTATGGTAATTATTTTTTTCTTGAAAATTATAAATAAATAATCATGTTGAAGATAAAAATTTTATATTTCAAATTTCTTTTTTTAGTCATTGATATGTTCTGAATAACCACATATTAAAAATGGTAATACTTATTAAAAATATTAGTAGGACATATTTGACTTTTCTTGAAATAAAATACTATAAAAGGCATAAAGTCTTCTAAGTGGATCAGAGTAGATATAAAATCAGACCAAGGACACTATTGTTCAATAATAACTCATCCAATACAATTATTAAACATTTTATTGTAATTATATAATATTTATAATATTATTTTTACACTTAATTACCTGATTTACCCTTAACTATAGTAATAAAAATTACTAAAGTTACTATTCATATTGTACAAAAAATAAAAGGGGCATATTTACTAAATTTGGACCTTATGATTAAAAATATGGAATAAATTTTTAAAAATTTGAAACATATAATTTGATAAAATTAATTTAAAATTAATCATGTTGATGGGGCGAAAAAATAGGTTATTAAAGTTAAAACATTCAAATGATTGAAATGTTTTTATATCCAAATTCAATGTGAAATTAATTAAAATGAAATAAATTATATTAAATTATATAAAGTTGATATAATTATACTTCAAAACTAATCAAAAATATATTTTAACAGTATAAATTATTTAGAAAAAAAAATCTATTCTTAATTAAAATACAATATTTTCCTCTATTCATCCAAACATGAAACTTATCGAAAAAAAAAAATTCAACCAAAGTAAATATTGATATTCCAATTTTAGAAATGATGATTATTTTATCAAATTGAATTTATTAATGTTTCAAAATTTAGTTTAAAAAAAATTCGATTAAAAGCTGGTAAAACTGTCTTTTTAAAAAAATATATCTTTTTGGGGTAAAATTAGATTTTTTCTTATATCAAGTGTAGAAAAAACATAGGATGAATTTTAAACATTATATTGAATATATATTTCATTAATATTTCCCAAAAAAGTGTGATTTGATTATTTTATTGGTATAAAACACACTAGTGTTCACTTAAATAGTTTATTTAGAAAACGATTCCCTTCTATTTAAAAAAAGGGTTTTATTTTATATATATATATTTATATTTTAACGTGTAGACTATATTTTCATAATTAAGTTAATCATGTTCATTCCCTCCATTATAATTGATATTTTATAATAGTGTCATTTAAATAATAATATTTAGTTATTCTTATAACGCCCCGACCCTAGTTACCCAGAGTCGGTGCATTATTACATAACATTGGCATGATCACAAGGGATCAAATCCCAAAAGATCAATCATTTTAGTAGCCTTGGAAGTAATAGATACATACATAATTTTTACATTACATTATGAAATGAAAAAAAACAACATTTTGTCTCCTTTGAACACACTCATATCCCTTAGCTTATCCCTACAAGTCAGTCATAATATACTTCTTCGCATCCTAGGAAAAATAAAACATAGAAAGGGGTGATCTCAGATGATTAGTAAGGATAACAATTTGGCATAGTTCGACTCCCCCTTCACATTTCTCCTCCCTCCATCGCTGTTGTTGGGTTTCCATTTGATAATTGATTCCTTCATCGTCGATGAAAACTACTGCTATTTATCAAAATTATATCTTCTCATCAGTGATGACATGTTATCTGTGAATATCAACTCCTTCGAGCGCTCCCCCGAATTATGGAATGAATGTCTTCGATTTGCAAGCATGGAGGAGGAGAAACATAAGAGAGTCATATCATTTATGGCTCAAGGAGGTTTGATCCTATTCTTTTTTTAAAAACAATTTATTCATTTAGATTTTATTTATTTTTAATGACTCAACAATTTTATATTGTGTAGAAATCAATGGGTTAATGATAGTGCAATAATCATTTTCTTCTTGAGTTAGACTTGAAAACACTTGAATTTGAATTCAATATGTTCAAATTTGTTATTACTAACAATATAAAATTTTATTTATTGTTAATGAATCATCAATTTTATATTATGCAGAACTCAAGGGGTTAACGATACTGTGATAATCATGTTCTTCTTGAGTTAGACTTGAAAATACTTGAATTTGACTTCAATGTGTTCAAATTTGTGATCACTAACAATACAAATTATTACATTACTCAAAATTCATTTTATCCAATTATTTTATTTATTTAAATCTTTACATTTTCAATTTTTCATTAATGGTTCAGGATTTCTTACTTTAATGTCACAAAGGCATGTAAAGCATAAAGTTGTTGTAGGTAATATCACTAAATTTTTAATACTTTTGGTCATGTTTTTTTATTCTTGCAAATATTTTAAAAAATTTATTTTATATCATATAGTTTACTGTATGTCCAAGTATTTTTGGATCATTTGTGAACACCTCATAATCTATATGTTTGAAAATTTCTTATACTATCATTAATCTTTGAATGAATCTATTTTTTAGAGGGAATTCATGTTTTTGTTGCAGGATATTGTGGTCCATGAACATGTTGAACTGGCGAGAAGTGGATATGCGTCTTATATATTTTTTAATAAATACTCCCTTATAAAAATTTCCTTGTAGGTTAAATTTCAATATATATTTATATAGTCATATTTTATTATACTGTTTATATTTTTATTTATTTTAAAAGACCAGATACCCATTTGTGCAATCAATCATTTCAATTTCCATTATTTCAAAACATAATACACTATGTTACAATTGATATTTCAGCTTGTATTTTTCATTTATTTTATAGCCTTTTCTAATTTGAAATGTATGTTACTTCATGTTTACTATTTAATTTTTTTATAATAAGTTTTAATTCCTCTTTATATATAATTTATGCTTACTACTACATTGAAGAATTCTGAGAACTGTGGGAAGATGTGTTTCAGAGATCTTTGAAAGAGATGAGGTAGAATTTGAACATTGCATATATTTTGAGATTACATGATTAGAGAGTTAAGTATGTATTTTTATTAATTTCGTTTGAGTTGGGATTCGATATATGTTGATGTAGATTCAAGCAGTTATTACTTACAGGTTGAGGTAGTTGAGACCTTCTATATTAACCAAAACTACAAATTTCTATTCCTTCACAACTCACAAATATAGGTCGGGATTTCCCCTTTGTGCATCATCAACCCATTACCAAATTCATAAGAGAGTCATATCATTCATGGAGGAGTAGAAACATAAGAGAGTCATATCATTTATGGCTCAAGGAGGTTTGATCCTTTTCTTTTTTTAGCAACAATTTTTTCAATATGATTTTATTTATTGTCAAGGACTCATCAATTTTAAATTTTATAGAACTCAAGGGGTTAATGATACTACAATAATCATGTTATTCTTGAGTTATACTTGACAACACTTGAATTTTACTTCAATGTGTTCAAATATGTGCTTACTTAAAATACAAATTTTTATGTTACTCAAAATTCATTTTATTCCATTATTTCATTTATTTAAATCTTTACATTTTCAATTTTTCATTAATGGTTCATGATATCTTACATTAATGTCACAAAGGCATGTAAATCATGATGTTGTTGAAGGTAATATCACTAAAATTATAATACCTATGGTCATGTTTTTTTATTTTGTCCATTATTTTAAAATTTTCATTTTATATCATATAGTTTATTGTATTTCCTGGTATTTTTGGATCATTGGTGAGCACCTCATAATTTATTTGTTTAATAATATCTTATACTTCATAAATCTTTGAATGAATCTAGTTTTAGAGGGAATTCAAGTTTTTGTTGTAGGTTATTATGGTCAATGAACAAGTTGAACTGCTGAGAAGTGGATATGCGTCTTCTATATCTTTTAATCAATACTTACTCAGAAAAACTACCTTGTAGGTTAAATTTTGATATGTATTTATATAGTAATATTTTTATTATACTTTTTATATTTTTATTTACTTAAGAAGACCAGATACCCATATGTGCAATCATTCATTTCTGTTTCCATGTTTTCAAAACATAATCTACTATGTTACAATGGATATTTCAACTTGCATGTTTCATTGATTTTACAGCTTTTTCTTATTTGAAATATATGTTACTTCATGTTTACTACTTCAATTTTTTTAGAATAAAATTTAATTCACATTCATATGTAATTTATTCTTTCTACTACATTGGTGAATTCTGAGAACTATGGGAAGATGTGTTTCAGAGATCTTTGGAGGAGATGAGGTAGATTTTGAACATTGATTCTATTTTGAGACTACAAGAGTAGGGATTTATGTATGTATTGTTTTTAAATTACTTATTAATTGAGATCAGATGCATGTTGATATAGATTCAAGCAGTTATTACTTATGGGTTTAGGTAGTTGGGACCTTCTATATTATTTAAAACTAAAAATTTCTATTCCTTTAGAGCTCACAAATATAGGTCGGGATTTATCTATTCGGCAGCTTCAACCCATTACCTAACATATAACTCATATAGTAATATTGGATTCCTATGTACTCTATAAAAATTTCGTCCACTTTTCATCTTTTAATTTGACTCTATTCATATTAATTTCTCATATTGTTTTACAATCCATTTGAAATCCAACTTTCCTGATTCATTAATTAGGGAACTACTATATTTTGTCATGAAACATTTATTTACAACATTATCTATTGTTATAGCCATGCATATTGATACAACTGCTATGTGAATACAAGGATGTTCCAAGCATGAAATGATATCCTTACAGAATATGGTCAACATGTAGCTCTTCCATTTTGTACAGATATTGTAGACTCCGGTGGACGATCTTTAAGGTGAAGATTCTGTAAAAAGGTACAAAGTGATTATCCTTTCTGTTTTCTACTATTTTTAGTGTCTCTATATTTAAATTACTTTTATTTTAATATTTTCTACCACTAATTTATGCATTAAATATATTCAAAATAATCAATTTTAATTCCAAGTTTTGATCCTACATACAAGGGGACAAGGTGAAGTAACACTATATTATAGAGGAATACTCTGTCATGGAAGGTACAATGTGAATATCATTTAAAAAACTACAGCTTTTGTTACCACACACACCCTTATTTTCAAAATTAAATTCTTGTGTGAAAATAGTTTGTAACATTTTTTTGGATTCAAGACTATCTCCAATATGTTGAAATTCACCTGTATATTGTTCCTATTTCAATGTTCTTTAATATTAAATCTTATTTGAATTGTTTGTTACTTAATATATTTTAAATCCCAATGGTATCAATAAATTTATATTCTGTTTCATATAAAATTTCTTTTTACAACAATTGTGATGATGTCTTAGAAACTTCTTCGACTATTAGTAATAATTTGAATAGTTTGTTACTACATTTATAGGTTATTTGTTTAGATGAAAATTTAGAATTTGAACATATGATATAAGAATTAAAACTTTCATAGAATGAGATTGGGTGATAAATCATTAGTAAAAATTACCAGTGTTGGGATGATCTTGGTCCAACATACTAGGTCACATGGTGGAGTTAGACTACAATTTGGAGAAATACCCCATCATGGAAAGGGGTGTAGCGACGCATTTTGGAGATATGGAACTTTAAAAATTATTTTCAGTAATGAAATTGGCTTAGTTTTTATTATTTGATCATGTTGCATTAATTGGATGTAAAATCTAACCTATACAAAAAAAATCATACCAATGAACAAATATGGAATGACCTGTTTACCTGTATGGGTGTTTTTGTCATCATTTTATAGCATATATGCAGATTTTATAACACCATTTCACTTAATTTTGTTTTATTATTTAGATGTACCTCTTTGAAAACCTGGTACATGAAACCAAACATAACCATATGTTAACTAACACAGCAAATGTTATCGAATCCAATGAATAATAAATATAGGTAAACTTGATTTTAACATAAACTGTTCTATGTTGCAGATTACATGTATTGGTGTGTTTGTTATCAGTTTTCAGCATATAATAATATTTTCCAACATCATTTCACTTAGTTTTTATTATTATTTATAGGTACTTTTGTGAAAACCTAGCACATGCAACCAAATAGAACCTATAATTCAATGTTATAAAATTCAATCAATGAAAAATATAGGTAAAAATGCCTTATATATATAGTGTTTTTTGTTGTAGATTACCTACATGGGTGTTTCTGTTATCAGTTTCCAGCATATAGATAGATTTCCAGACACTATTTCACTTATAAATTTTAATCCCTACAGTAATACTGACACACATATGGTGTTAAGTCACTATTTAATAAATCTTTTTCCTATTAACTGGTCAATAGATTTTCTTGACACCAAGTTAAGCACCTATTGAAGATCGAATCATTCTCTTGCTGGAAGCAGAAACAAACATTCATGTAACTGTTCTTACTTAGAATTCAATGTAATTGATAGTTTCCACCTTCCTCTTGAATGTTTAAGAAATACATTTTCGATTTAATCTACACATATCTCTACAATATAGTAAATGTGCAGGTTTCATGGCACTTATTTCCAAGATTTTAATAACTCTTATCTGCAAAAGAACACTGAGACACTTAGTAGGTAAATATCTACTTTGTTTGTTTCCATGACGATTGATATTGAATTAATGTAGTTCATATTTTGAGGTAACACAAAATCTAATATCCCCCCCTCAATACATAGACATCATTTTTTTTATTCTGAATGAGAAAAATGAATCTTCATCTATGGGTTCAGTTGATTTTAGAAATTTGCAGGTTATTTTGGTTACTTTTTCTGCTACATGCATCTTTACTTATGATCATCGAGGTAGATTACTACATAAATAAGCTCATATGTGACACCAGAATCATCTTCAGTGTTATAGAACCTGGCTATGTTCTGAGAATCTGGAACCTGGATATTTTCTTGGAACCTGGATGTGTTCTGAGAACCTACATCAAGAAGCTTATATGTTGGATACTTTTTCCTTCACCATTCGCTACACTGGAACATGATATGTTTTATGACCATAATCATCTTCAGTGCTGGGGAACTGAAGTGCTGCATTACCATGATGGCCTTATAATGAGCCACTATCTAGAACTATGCATGGGGAGAAAGGTTGTATTTAATTCCATTTCCATCACCACGAAGGCCTACCTTTTTCTTGTATTAATTCTCCTAATTGTTCTGTTATATGTTTTAAGATTCTAAAGGTTCAACTCAGGCAGTGCATAATTACTGTGCTGACAGTCGATGCGAGAAATCAAAATCATTTCCAGGTGGTGAAGAAAATTATTATGATAATACCGTTCAACCTCCAAGAGGTTAGTTTTTTTTGAAATTTAACTCTGCCCGCAGAAATTCTTTCTATGTATCTTCTTTTTAATTTTTTTGATTCATGGTTCAAGTGTCTATTACTTGATAGCTGAACATTTTTGCATTTAATCCCTCCAGTTCACTGAATTTCTGAAATTGGGTGTTAAAAAAATGAATCATTGAATGGATTTGCTTTTTTCCCCTGAAACATCTTCATTTCAGTTAATAGGATTGTTTTTTATTTCATGCATGAAAAAGGTCCAGTATAAATTTATTTTCATCATGTTTCAGTGGGTATCCTCCTCTAATTTTCATTTTGAAGTTTTAAAGCCAAAAAATATTGTCCCTTTCAAATTACTTTCTTTCCATTAGTTATTTTAGTAGTTAATAACATTTTCTTTCTATTTTCTAGGTAAGAAAAAAGATGGACATCTCTCCACCCACCTCTTTAAGATCGAATCATATTGTTGTTGGAAGCATAACCAAATATCCATGTTTGTGTCTCTAATTTGTTTTCAATGATTTTGATGTTTTCAACCATCCTCATTAAAGTGTATGAGAGAAATTTCCCCTTTAATGTGTAGATTTCTCTAATGGACATTTAATATGCCGACTTTAGGACACTATTATCCAAGATGTGATTTAGTGCTCTTTGTAATGGACAATTGTGATACTATTAAGGTAAACATCTCCTTTCTTGGTGAAATCCACTACTAATGTTGTCCCAATTTATAAAACTAATCGAAAAAATATTATTTCACATGAAATTTATAATAATTGCTCCCATACAATTTTATTTTCTAAATTTATAATTGAAGATGTGTGTTTTTACCATTTATTTAAATTATTTTATTATGAATAAGGTTCACATGAAGATGGAAGATGGGTCGTGGTGTGTATATGGTCAGGAGTGGGAGGTCGCAAGCAACAACCACCGGTACGTAGTATGGAAGCGTACCAAAACCACATATACTCTAAAAAAATGGAGGTTAATGATGCTTTTCGGTTTTAGTAACCTAATGATAATAATTAAAATAATAATGTAGTCACTCCACTCAAATAACTGGAGTTAGAACACTGACCTCAACATATGATCCCAACATGAATGACTTAATAATAAGATGTTGCATTCTTGTATAAATTTTCAAATTTTGATTCAATATTAACTTTTATTACTAAATAATTTTATTAAATTTTTTTTGTTATGCATCTGATGTCCCAAAAAGTTTCTCAACCTATATTCCAAAGGATGGAAGAGGATCAGGTATTCAATCAAATACCAAGTCTCATGACATTTATTGAAGTAACAACCAAATTCAATTTTTCTTCATCTATTTTTTATTCAATTAAATGTTGTTAAGTATTATGAATTGGTTGTTGAATATCTATCTTCATGTATTTATTTTATTCAATATCTTCCTCTGTTTCATCTCTGTCTCTGATCTGTTTTACAACTACTTAAATGATGTATTCATATTTTATGACCTCTTATTCCATTATCAGACAAGATCACTTTCTAATTATAATTTATTCAACATATGTTTTCTTCGTAAAGTTTCTAAATATTAATCTCTTATTAGAAGAAAAACCATTAATTGAATATTTCGTGTAATAGCATGGGTGACTACTAATTATTACATAACATTGGCATGATCACATGGGATCAAATCCCGAAAGACCAATCATTTTAGTATCCTTGGAAGTAATAGATACATACATAATTTTTACATTACATTATTTAATGAAAAAAAACAAAATTTTTCCTCCTTCTAACACACTCATATCCCTTATCTTATCCCTACAAGTCAGTCATAATATACGTCTTCGCATCCTAGGAAAAATAAAACATATAAAGGGGTGAGCTCAGATGATCAATAAGGATAACAATTTGGCAGAAACATTCATAAATAAGCATAAACATTTAAGGCATTGTATAAGACTAAAACACAAGACTTTTAAACTTAAAATTAATCATAATATAGAAATTATAAATAAAATAATTCCATTTACTTATTCTCATGGATATTCTACTAGTTGAATAATAAAATGTAATATCAATAGTTAATTTCATAATGATGGAACACATAATGCCAGAAATCATAACTACGCAGTCAAGGCCTCATGCCAAGAATAAAAATAATATTTTGTAAAGGCCTTGTGCCAAGATACTAGTTTGTCTCATGAGACCTACTGATGCATCAAGGAGTTATAGTAGGCTCTACCCGTCACTTACTAAGTCCAATGTATTCCTCATATGAAAAGGTTGAAACATAACATGAACATTCATTTTAAAAATAACATACGAAATGTTAATACATTAACCATAAACCATGAATGGTATAAAAATAACACACCCATAGTTAAACATATCACAAAACATTCAATACAATATGAAAGATTGTATCATAATAAATTAACTTCAAACAAACATAAAATCCAATGAAGGATGTTGACATAGATGAAATCAATCCAAAAACTATTTGAGTAAAATATTTATTTCTACATTGAAATCATTCAAAAGTAAAGAAAATATTTATTTTAAAAATATTCTTATAATCTTTTAAGGGAAGCTTCAAAGGTGTTATAATGGTGGAAAACAGCCGCACCCTCCGTATAAGTTAAAAAACATTATTTCATCGATTTTTCAAAAAGGTCATAAAGTAACTTGTTTGGAAAGCGACAAAAAGATTCTTTAAAAGCATTTTATAAAAATTAAAACAAGGTTATAAATTACATTAACCCATAGTATAGTAAATAGTAAAAATGTTTTGAAATTTATTTTTATGAAACACGGATTTGGATGATAAATAATTCCCAGTAGATACTTATGTATTAACAACCTTAGATAATAAAGATATTGTAAAATTAACCCTAACCTTGTATTATTATTTAGTAGAGGGTATGTTAACCTCCTATATAATGGTTATATAATTTTTATTAAATTATTAAAGAACCAAATACATAAATATGATATCATATATGATCTTATAATATTTCATTATTAATGATATTTCAGTAGTATCATTGTTTCAGGTGTTAACTGATTAATTTTATTATATATGTTTTATTATTTAAGTCATGTTTTTTATGTATAGGATATATTTTATTCATATACAGAATGATATTAAGTTCTTAATCATTATTTTTATTCATAAAATGAAAATTATTCTTGAATGGTTGTGATGGGGAATGAATCTCATTGCGTTCTTGGAGACAGTAATCATTACGAATGCACAAGCGACAATATCATTTTATTGATGCTTAAATAGTATGTAATTGAATGGTATATTACATATAAAAAATCATTAATATCTTATATTTATTATTTACACCAATTATACTCATTATTATACCCATCCAAATAATGAAGTGTTGAATAACAAACTACACCACGACATGGAGACGGTAAGCTGTACGTATGCACGTATGATAACTTTTTCATTCATAGGATGGATAGAATAATGAATACGGTTGTAGAATATTTATAATAACATAAAATTATGTAAAAGGTACTATATTTATTAGTTTGGTATGGAAACAACAATGAATGAGGAAGTTGAATAAGAAAAGAACTTTGAAAGAGGTGATGCAATTATTACCTCTTCTTCGAGTGCTTCCTTTTTGATTTGATCAAAAGGGCTCCTTAGGTTGGATTTATGATCAAAGTAAGGAATCTAGGCTAAAGTGGGGGTAGTTGGGAAGATAATTGAGTAGGTTTTGGCATATCCAAATGGATTTGGATGTGTGAATTTGAGAGAAGGGGAAGTACCCTTTTATAAGAGAGGTGAGGGGAACTTTAGGAAGATCTTGAAATATTAATTTATTATACAATCATATTAAGTTTATAATGGATCAAAAAGAATTTACCTTGAGAATAATGTGGGTCTGGGTAGAAAACCTTTCAACCAATAGGTTTTAAACAAGTTTAGGTCACCATATTACCCTTATATTTTTTATTGAACTCTTAGTTAAATAGTTTAACTTTTACCATATATTCTTGCATTATTATAAAAAATGGTTAATAAACTTACTATAAAAATCCAAGAGACCACAAAGTGGTTCATTATTGATATATATAACCTTATCTAAGTCCTTGTTTCCTAAACTTAGAGTTTTGAGAATATTATATCATTTAATAAAATAATATTTGTTTTAAAAACTCATTTATGTCAATTTTGACACTATTTAGTATTTGGTTTTTGTGAAAGTCATAAAAACTGTATCACTTTAAAAAATATATATTTAATCAACCATAACATGTCATATTAATCTTGAAAATTCTTGGAATGAATCAAACATCTCAATTTACATTTATTTTAATATTTATAATATCAATTATTTTAATCTTTCATTAATAAGGTAATTACTGAATCATCATTGTGTCATAAATAAATTTAATTATTTAATGTCAAACAATTATAAATATAATACCATGATGTAGGAAATATTTTTTGTCATTCTAGTTAAAATTTATAGTCTAATTTATCTTATGTATAACCCTATATTAAAAATGGTTAATTATTAAAATGTGAATTTAACACTTTTAAATCTTCTTTAAATAAAATAATAATAATAAATGTCCTAATATAATCCAAGTGGATAAAAAAGGATCATATTTTATTACTAAGGTTTATTTAGGTCGAAATACACTTATCCAATAAAATTTGGACATGCGTTAGGGTAATTATAATATCATTTTTACCTTTAATTACCATATTTACTTTTAACCGTGGTAAATAAAATCCAAAAGTTACTATTCACCAAAAAATTATTTTCATCCTGTTGAACCACATTTTACTTACTTATGTCAATCGTTTCTCTTAATGTTTTGAAATTCAATTCACAGAAGAGGTAAAATTACATTTTATGCAAATTTGCAAATGTACCTAGAAGGTGGATAAAAGGCGTTAAATAGTTCCATAAAATTTTATATATCTAACCTTATTATAAAATGAATCCAATAAATCAAATTTAACTAATATAGGTATTATGTATTTATTTTTACATTAAAATAAATTTATAAAAAATAATAATTATTTAAATAAAATTCAGTTGTAAACAATAACGCGATGTTTTTCACTGTTCATAAAAAATTGAAAATTTTCAGAAAAATAAAAAAAATTCACCCTAAGATAATTTTGATATTCCAAATCCAAAAATGAAGTCCATTTTGAAAAATAAAATTTATAAAATTTCAAAAAGTGGGTATCACAATTTATAGCTACTTTCTAAATGGCTAGTTTTATTGGCTGTGGTGTTCTGGAACTCGAAGTTGTATACATCACAAGATATTGTATTATTCAAAGATAAGGGTACCATGGATGCTTGGGGTGTTACCCTATTCCTTCCTTAAAATTATTTATTCCTCAAAATTTCTTGAATATTACTACATAAAAATATTTAGGTGGTTGTTCATCATAATTTCCTCGAGTTCCCATGTTGCCTCTTCCATCTTAAGGTTTCTCCATTGAAATTTTACCAGACGAGTCATTCAGTTTTTCGACACTTGTTCTATGGTTTCAAGAATCCTGATAGGCTCTTCACAATAAGACAAATCATGTTCTAGATCTATTTTTTCATAGGTGAGTACATGCGTTGGGTCAGACATGTATTTTCTCAATAGTGATATGTGGAACACATCATTAACTTTAGAGAGACTTGGTAGAATTTCCAAATGGTAAGCTAGAAATCCAATTCATTCTAGAATTTTGAATGGTCTGATGTACCTAGGACTTAATTTAAACTTCTTACTGAATTTTATAACACCCTTATATGGAGATACCTTGAAGATAACATGATATCCTACTTGAAATTCAAAATCCTTTCTTCAGTTATCGGCATAGCGCTTTTGTCTACTTTGAGCTTCTTTAATGTGTTTTTGGATAATCTTCACCATTTCCATTGTTTTATCAACAATTTCTGAGCCTATGAGTTTTCTTTCACCAACATCATCCCAACAAGTTGGTCTGCAACATCTCTTTCCACATAACACTTCATATGGTGTCATCTGAATACTTGAATGGAAGCTATTATTATAAGAAGATACTACCAAAGGTAAATACTAATCCCACATACCTTGAAAGTAATTTGAGCAAGATCTCAACATGTATTGTAAGGTTTGAATAGTTCATTCTGATTGTCCTTCTATTTGAGGGTGGATGAAAGTGCTCAAACGAAGTTCAATGTTTTGGGATTTCTGAAGACTTTTCCTGAATCTTGATGTGAAATAGGGATCATGATCAGAAATAATTGATAGGGATACTCCATTAAGTCTTAAAACTTCATTAATATATAGTCTTTCTAAACGTTCAAGTGGTAAATATTCTCTTATATAAAGAAAATGTGCTGACTTGGTAAGATGATAAAAAATGACCTATATTTCATCATTCATTCTAGTATTCTTTGGTATCCCCATGGAAAAGTCCATCGTAATATTATCCCATTTCCACTCAGGTATGGGAAGAGGTTGAATGACTCATCTAGGATGTTGTATTCTAGCCTTCACCTATTGAAAAACCATACATCTTGACACATAATCAGCAGTCTCCCTCTTCATGTTGTCCCACCAAAAATGTTCCTTCGAGTCTCTATACCTCTTAGTGCTACCAGGGTGTATATAGAAATTGAAGATATGAGAATCATCCAACAATTCCCTTTTTATATCAGGTATGTCAAGAACACAAAGTCTCTTCCCAAATTTCAAAATTCCATATTTATATACAAATTTATTCAATCTCCCATCATTCACATCTTTAATTTTATTTTGAAACTCCTCGTCATCTATTTTAGAAATTTTTATCCTTTCTAATAAAGATGGTTTGGAAACCATTTATAATAGTATTGAAGTTTCACCTTCCATGTTTATTCTCATATCCATCTTTACTAGATCCATTAACATTGGATCCCTTTCAAGTCTCATCTTGTTCAGATATCCATGATCCTTTATTCTTAAACCATCTGGAACCTTATTTTCCTTCCCCGAGTGGTAGTGTATAATGAAATCATAATCCTTGAGTAGTTCAAGCCATTATATTGGCCTAATGTTTAGTTATTTTTGTGAGAAAATATAATTCAAACTCTTGTTATCGGTATATATCTAACATTTTTTACCATATAGATAGTGTATCTATATCTTCCAAGCAAAGAATATAGATTCTAACTCAAGATCATGAGAAGATAATTTTGTTCATGAATTTTTAGCTGCCATGATGCATTGGCAATAACTCTATCATTCTGTATAAGGAAACAACCACGTCCTCTCTTTGAAGCATCACTATAAATAACAAACCCATCATTCTTCGATAGTAGAGTCAAGATAGAAGCATTGAATAATCTTATCTTCAGTTCCTCGAAACATTCTTCACAGTCTTTTTTCCAAAAATAGTTAACCCATTTACATGTGATCTTGGTTAATGGGTTATCCAATCGGGCAAAAGTCTGTACGAAACGATGATAATAACCTGTTAAACCTATAAAACTATGTACCTCGGTTATACTCATCTGTGTTGGAAATTCTTATATTGCTCTTATCATAGAAGGATCAACAGATATTCCATACTTAGGGACAATATGGACAAGAAAAGAAATCTCATGAATCCAGAATTAACACTTTGTAAAACTTCCCATATAATTCATTTCTTCTAAGAGTCTATAGAATAGTGTGCAAGTTCTTTTCATGATATTTGTATCTTTTGGAGTAAACCAAGATATCATCAATAAATAAAACTAAAAATTCATCAAGATATTCCTTGAAAACTCTATCCATTAGATCTATGAAGACATAGATTGCATTAGTCAATCCAAAAGGCATTAGTATAAACTCGTAATGCCCATACCTGGTATGAAATGTTGTCTTCAGAATGTCTTCCTTTTTCACACACAACTGATCATATCTAGATCGAAGGTCAATATTTGAAAAATATTGATCTCCATTAAGTTGATTGAATAAATCATCAATGCGAGGTAGGGGATACTTATTCTTTATTGTTAATGCATTGATCTCCATATAGTCAATTCACAACATCATATATCCTCATTTCTTCGTAACAAAAAGAATAGGGGATCCCCATGGAGATACACTAGTGTGAATAAAATCCTTTATTACTCAATTCCTATATTTTTTTCTTTAGTTCCACTAATTCCAAAGTGGACATTCTATAAGGAGTCTTCGATATGGTCCTTGAACCAAGAATTAAATCAATTGAAAACTCAATTTCTTGTTCTAGAGGATGTCCAGGTAAATCCTCTAGAAACACATCAACATATTCTTACACAATAGGTACGTCATATATTTGAAAATTCCTTTCCTCACCCATAGTTATTTCAATCTCTTCCTCCCCAATAATTTAATTTAGTAGAGCTACTGAGGGTGGATCTAGTTGAGAATCAAATGGTGATGATTCTTCTCTAAAGATAAGGTATTCCTTATCATCATCAAAAATTGTAACCTCCTTCTTCTTATAATAAATTTTCACATCATGGTCTGAAAACCAATCCATACTAAGGATTATATAAAATTCAATCATGGGTATGCCAATGAGATTAGTAGATAAAGCATGTTTATATGACCTAATGGGAACTTATTGACAAAACCTTTTTACAATGATACTTCCCTTAAGAGGTTTGACTGACAACTCCCTTATTAAATCAAATTGAAAATATCTAATTTTCTTAGCAAACTGGGAAGATATGAAACAATGTGATGATCCAGAATCAAATAAAGCATTGGCTAAATTTGATGAAATCATTAAAGTACCTACCACCACATCATTAGGAGTTTCAACCATAGCAGTAGTGATTACAAAATATTTGCTTTATCCTTTGGCCTTTTATGATATTATTTTCCTTAACCCATAGGAAATTCATTTTCATAATTCCCCATTTCTCTTCAATTGTAGAATTAAACATTGATAGCCTCTTTCATTCCCTTGCAATCACGTTCTTGGTGGAATTTTTCTCCACACTTGTAACAGACTGCCATTCCCTTCATGCAAGTACCAAGGTGTTTCTTCCCACATTTACTATAGGATGGAAATTCAACTTTTCCCTTCTTCCCATTATTTCCATTTCCAGAGGGTTTATAAGATCTCTTCTTCTCTTGATTTTATTTAAAGTCGTAAGACTTAGAGAATTAATTTTCTCTCCTGATAGCACATGAGACAGTATCTTCGTACAATGAGAAGGATTGTAAGGCTAATTCTCTACAAAGAAATGTTTTTAACCCTTAAATGAATTAATCAATCTGACTCTTTGGGTTTCATATATAATCTGCAGCATGCCTTGCTAACCTTGTAAAGGTAGCCTCATACTTTGTGACATTTTCATCCTCCTTTTTCCTTAGACTCAGAAATTGTCTTTATATATCCATTTTATGGTCATGAGGAACATATTTTTCTATGAAAATATTTCTAAACTCCCTCCATTACATATTTTATACTTATTCATCCTCCATTATGTTTTGAATTAATGACCACCATTAATCTGAATCTCCTATGAGGCGATAAACTTCCATGACTACTCTTTACCTTTCTCTACTCCATAAAGCATGAAATATTTTCTCTAAGGAACTTATCCATTGATCACATACAAATAGATTTGTAGTCCCATTTAATGTTTGTGGTTGTTGCCTCATGAAGCCATCTAACATTGATCCTCCACATTGTGGATCAGAGTGCTCCATACGGGTAAGGTTATTATACATAACCTGAGTCAGTTATCTCAGTATGGTTATAATATGTTCAGCACCAGTTGCATCATTATCTCTAGTATAATTATCTTGATTAGGAGGGAAATTCCTACATGAATTGTGTGTATTGATACGGTTTCCATTCCTTCAACTATTTTCCATTTCTAAAAAATGGCATACACTGGGTTAGTTTATGAATCACAATGCATAATTTCAAACTTCTAAAATACCTAACATAAATTGAATACATTATGCATATAATCTATAATCATAAAAAAATTTCTTTGAGGAAGTATTTAATCATAAATCCCTTATAATGGATTTTAAGGAAAATGTGAACTATCCTAAGCATGTCCCCCATGTGTGTAGTAACCAAGATTCCAGAAAGGCCCATTGTCGTGCACCAGTTCACATTTGAGTTTATCTCAAAGTGATGTTTTTGTGTTTTACCCCTAGATACACATGTGCCAGAGCCGCCTCTACCTGGTCATATCTAGAGAGGGATGTATTGCTTAGAAAATTCACAAAATCTCTATATTACCAAAATTCTAAGAAGTTATTATATACTAATCTTCAAAGTCTATCATATAGTAATGTTTTCTAATAAAGGTTTTTCTAAATATTGTATCCAAGGTTTGTATTAAAATTTCTCTAATACAAATTGTAATTCCCTAAACCTAGTTATCCAGAGTTGGTGCATTATTACATAACATTGTCATGATCACAAGGGATCAAATCCAGAAAGACCAATCAGTTTAGTAGCCTTGGAAGTACTAGATACATAAATTAATTTTACATTTCATTATGAAATTAAAAACAACAACATTGTGTCTCCTTTGAACACACTCATATCCATTAGCTTATCCTAGCAAGTCAGTCATAATATACTTCTTCACATCCTGGAAAAAATAAAACATAGAAAGGGGTGAGCTCAGGTGCTCCATAAGGATAAAAATTTAGCAGAAAATTTCACAAATAAGAATAAACATTTAAGGAAATTTATAAGACTAAAACAAAATATTTATAAACTTAAACTTTATAATAATATGGAAAATATAAATCAAATAATTCCATTTACTTATTCACAAGTATATTCTATTAGTTGAATAATGGCATTTAATATCAACAACTAATTTCATAATGATGGAATGCATAATGATGGACATCATAACCACATAGTGAAGGACGAGTCCAGGATAGAAGGAAATGGGAAATGAAGGTGGAGGTAAGAAGCTTCTACTTCCGGTGATGGAATGACAATTGGTTAAGGAATGTAGAACAATGGCTGTGGATGGACTTGGTTCTGTACGAGGGGAAGGAGATGTACTGGGAAAGGTGTTGGAGGTTGGTGTGAGGGAGGTTTCGGTTCTAGAGGAGAAAATACCAGAAGGAAGTAGTAGGGAGGTCCAGCCTCCATCGGCAGCTGAATAGATGTAGGATATCAGTAGAGAATTGGTCAAAGACTGTTAGGGAGCTGTGGATACTTTGGGTATGGTGAATGCCTTGGAAGGGACTGTGCTGGTGGTTGAAGGGGATCGATTTAAGGAAAACAGAGAGGGGGAGGTGCCCTCAGCACATGTAGTGAAGGAAGAGGGTTCTGGATCCTTTTTGAAAACTATCTCCACAGGGGGGCTAGAGGTATGTATATCTCGACCATGCCTTTTATCCCTTTAACCAACATGTTTGAAAGGCTTGCCAATGTCAATTTTGAATCTGGTTTGTGTACTAATTCAGAAGGTTGGGGTGCGGGTGCTGGGGTCTCCATGAAGGAGCCGATTGGTGGAAGTCTGGGACAAGAGGAAGTTTATAGGGCTGTGGAAAATCCTACTGATGGGGTTATATTTCTTGTTCAGATTGAAAGGAATACTTTGAACCAAAGAAGGGGGAGTAATAGCAGGGGAAATGGTATTGGCTCCAAGGATTTCCTAGGTAAAGGGAAGGACCCGGATGGGGGCGATAATGAAAATATGAGTGGACCGACTATTCATTCATATAGCGATATAGTACACGGTGGGAACAAGAGGATGGTCGAGCATGAAGGAACATTATCTAGAACCCCAAGAAGAAGAACTAGGAAAGACTATTCTTATCTCCCAAGCCTGGTAAGAACCAGATCTTCTTTTAAGCAGGATAGCGGGGTGATTCTGGCCTTTAAAAAATAGCTTGTCCAAGAAGTCCTGTGAAATCCAACTACCTCAGGATCAGTCGAGGAGCTGGGAGCTTGTTGATATTGGGAGGTGGCACGGACCAACTTCTATTTGGGAATTAGCCACTACAGATGACGAATCTGGTATGGGATGCGGAGAATATTACAGGTACTATGATCTGTAGTGTGGTGCTGTTTATTTTGAATGTGTTTGAATTTCAAGTGTTGGTTTGTGGAGTTGTAGGTCATTTGGAGTTGTTCTGAATTTGTTTTGATCCTTTTTTTTGGGTACCGACAACCCATAACCTATATTTTAAAATGGAAAAAAATGTTTAGAACTATAACCACATAGTCAAAGCCTTGTTCCAAGACTAAAAATAAGATTTTGTCGAGACCTTGTGCCAAGACACTAGTTTGTCTCATAAGACCTACTGATGCATTGAGGAGCTATAGCAGGCTCCACCCTTCACTTACTAAGTCCAATGCATTTCTCATATGGAAATGTTGAAACATAACATAAAAATTGATATTAAAACTAGCATACAAAATGTTAATAATTTAACCATAAAACATGGATGGTATAAAAAGAGAATATCCATAGTCAAAAATATCACAAAACCTTCAATACAATATTGAATATTATATCATAATAAATCAAATTCAAATAAACATAAAATCCAACGAAGGATGTTGACATAGATGAAATCAATCTAAAAACTATTTGAGTGAAATATTTCTTTCTACATTGAAATCATTCAAAAGTAAAGAAAAAATATATTTTTAAAATATTCTTATAAGATTGTAATGGATTCATTAAAGGTTTTATAATGATAGAAAATAGCTTCGCCCTCCGTATAAGTTAAAAAACCATTCTTTCCTTAATTTGTCAAAAAGGTCATAAAGTACCTTGTTTGGAAAGCGACAGAAATATTTCTTTCATAACATTTTATAAAAAGTAAAATAGTGGTATAAATGAATTTAACCCATAGTCCATTAAATAGTAAAAATGTTTTGAAATACATTTTTAAGAAACATAGATGTGGATAATAAAGAGGTCCCATTAGATACATACATATTAACAACCTCGGATAATAAAGAGATTGTAAAATTAACCCTTACCTTGTATTCTTCCTTAGTCGAGGTTATGTTAAATTCTTGTATAATGGTTAAATAATTTTTATTAAATTATACAAGAACCACATACATAAATATGATATCATATATGAACTTATACTATTTCTTTGTTAATGATATTTTAGTAGTATCATTATTTCGGGTGTTAACTCATTCATTTTCAATTATATGTTTTGTTACGTAAGTCATGTTTGTTATGAATAGGATGTATTTGATTAATATCTAGAATGATATTATGTTATTAAAAATTATTTTTAATCATAAAATAAAAATTATTCTTCAATGGTTACGATGGGGAATGAATCTCATCGCGTTTGTGGAGACGGTAATCCATACGTACGTACGAGCGACAATATCATTCTATTAATGGTGAAATAATATGTAATTGGATGGAATATTACATATACAGAATAATTAACATGTTATATTTATTATTTACATAAATTATACTCATTATTATATCCATCTAAATAATAAAGTTTTGAATAACAAACTACACCACAACGTGGATACGGTAAACCGTACGTATGCATGTATGGTGAATTTGTCATTAATAGGATTGATAGAATAATAAATATGGTTGTACCATATTTATAATAAAATAAAAGTATGTAGAAGGTACTAGAGTTTTTATTTTGGTATGGAAACAACAAAGAAAGAGGAAGTGTGAGAAGGAAAGAACTTTTAATGAGGTGATGAAATTATTACATCTTTTTCGGGTTCTTCCTTTTTGAGTTGATTAAAAGGGCTCCTTAGGTTGGATTTCTCATCCAAGTAAGGCATATAAATTGATGTGAGGGACGTTTTGGAAGATATTTGAGTAGGTGTTGGATGATCCAAATGGATTTGAATGTGTGAATATGAGATAAGGGGAAGTACCCTTTTATAAGAGAGGTGAGGGCACTTTAGGAAGAGCTTGAAATATTAATTTATTATATAATCATATTAGATTTATAATGGATAAAAAAGAATTTATTTCAAGGAAAAGGTGGGGCTGGTTCTAAAACCTCTCAAACAATAGGTTTTAGACAAGTTTAGTTCACCATATTAACCTTATATTTTAGATTTAACTCCTAGTTAAATAATTTAACTTTTACCATGTCTTCTTGTATTATTATATTAAATGGTTAATAAAATTACTATAAAAAGACAATAGAATCCCAAGTGATTAAATATTGACCTATATAACCTTATATAATTCCTTTATACAAAAACTATATTTTTAGGAATATTATATCATATAATAAAATAGGATTTGTTTTAAAAACTCATTTATGTCAATTTTGACACTATTTAGTATTCTGTTTTGGTGAAAGTCATAAAAAATTTATCACTTCGAAACAAAATTTAATTAATCAACCCTAACTTGTCATATTAACCTATATAATTCTTGGAATGCATCAAAAGTCTCAATATACATTTATTTTAATATTTATAATATCAATTATTTTAATATTTCATTTATAAGGTAATTACTGCATCATCATTGTGTCATAAATAAATTTAATTATTTAGTGTCTAAAAATTATAAATAAAATACCATGATGTATGAAATATTTTTATCTTTCAAATTAATATTTATAATCTAATTTATCTTCTGTATAACCCTATATTAAAAATGGTTTAGTTATTAAAATGTGAATTTAACACTTTTAAATCTTCTTTAAATAAAATAATAATAATAAATGTTCTAATCTAATACATGTGGATAAAAAAGGATCATATTTTATTCCTAAGTTTGATTTAGGTATAAATAAACTTATAAAATAGAATTAGGACATGTGTTAGGTTATTTATAATATCATTTTTAACTTTAATTACCCTATTTACTTTTAACTGTGGTAAAAAGAATTCAAAAGTTACTATTCACAAAAAAAATATTTTCATCCTATTGATCCAAATTTTACTTAATAATTTCAATAATGTATCTTGGAGTTTTGAAATTCAATTTATAGACGTGGTAACATTATGTTCTATGCAAATTTGTAAATGTGCCAAGAAGCTGGATTAAAGGCGTTAAATAGTTTAATAAAATTATATATATATATATATATATAATTATTATAAAATGACTTCATTGAATCACATTGAAATAATATAGGTATTATGTATCTATTTTTACTTTAAAACAAATTTAAATAAAAATAATAATATTTTAAATAAAATCGGTTTTAAACAATAACATAGTGTTTTTCACTATTCATCAATAATTGAAAGTTTTCAGAAAAATACCAAAAATTCACCTGAAGCTAATTTTGATATTAAGAATCCAAAAATGAATTCAATTTTGAAAAATAAAATTTATAAAATTTCAAAAAGTGTGTGCCACTATTCATAACTGCTTTTTAAACAACTAGTTTGATTGGTCGTGGTGTGCTAGAACTCAAAGTTGCATAAATCACAAGCTATTATATTATTACAAGAGAAGCATAGCCTGGAATCTTGGGGTGTTACAATTCTTGTCATGAACCTACCAAGGTCAACCCCAAATAGGTCACTTGAGTTGGCCCGCGATAAGGCCTGAAGGGTGTTCCCGATCCCCAGAGGCTGGAAACTAGTGCTGGACAAAAAAGTAATTCAGTTGGTAATGATTTTGGCCCATGAAGAAAAGAAAAAATGAATATATATAAACTAAAAAAGTAAAAAAAATAGAAGCAGAAAAAAATCAAACTAGGGGGATAAACATACCTCCAAGTGACCACATGGGTCACCACCAAACATGGAAACACACTCGTTGTAAGAATGATCCGAAAATAGAACATGAAAATGAAGAGATAAAGTAGGTGTGAGCATTGAGATGCTATATAGGAATTTCAAAGTACAACAACTCCCTACGTCATTACCTTTAAAAAGAAATACAATTAGGCTAGTTTTGAAAAAATACATAATAAATTAATGTTTTAATTCTTTTCAAATTCAAGTCACAAGTTTACATTTTTATTGAAAGTGTTAATATTAAACTATATTTTCAAAATAGATTCCTAGAATATGTTAACATTAAAAAACTAAAGGCAGACAGTTTAAATTTTTTTAAAAGGTGGAGCTTTGGTCAGAAGACCAAAGAAATTTTATTTGCAAAAAAAGCAAACAGTTTTAATTAAAAACATTGATTTTACAAAGAAGGAAACAATCATGATGTAACTAAATGGAAATCATTTCAAAAAGACTATATCATAAGTGATCAAAATGGTCAATCCCTATAGGTAGATAACAAAAATGGGGCCCTAGGAACCTCATACCTCAGTGAAACATGGCTTAAAAACAACATCCATTAGCGTTATTGAACACGAGCCACTAGTAGGGGACACCCCCATAACCTAGTGGTGTCAAATCATCATGATCATGTAGTTAGTGTTGCAATCATTAATCCCACTATATGAAACAAGGACAAACCACTTCTGAATCATCTAGTGAACTTGTCCTAGTCTTCCCACCTAGGTAGCCCAGGTTTACACATGTGATCTATTCCAAATGGTGGTGATATTTTATCAAGTAGACATATATGAACACATCACTTTAATTATCCAAAAACCCATTCAGCCTTCCACCATCAATTTTACTCCTTAAGTGCATTCCCCCATTTTACGTCACGTAACAAAACACAATCCACAACACTATGAACATATCACTTATCACATATTTACACTTAAATCACATTTCTCAAACTAGGGGGAATGATTCAAGAGGGGTTTTCCACTTTCACAATCCATTCTCAAAGTGCCAAACATTCCTCATTGCTTTATAAGGAATTTTAACATTTTAGAAAACACTATTTCTCAACACCCTTAAGTCCCAAAAATCAATTAAAATAACAATTTCACAACCAAGGAACCACTCATTTAAAAGAAATATATAAAACATGTTTAAATATAATAAACCTAGTGGAAATACTCATTACACACTAAAACCATTAGGGAAACCAATTTTAAAGATTTAACATTAACGATCAATTGATAATTATAAATACAACACTATTTCCAACAAAGTAAAAAACAAGTTTCAATATGAAAAACTTGTGCTTGTTCTTAGATAAATTATGTAAAAAAATAAATAATTGTTTCTAACAATCACATCTAGAGCATTTAGCTTTAAAATACTATATAAATATAAAACATATTTTTAAAACAATCAAGAAATCATTGATTTAAAATTAAATGGGCTAGGCATAGGGAACCTACCTCAGGGTGGAACCAAACTCAACTTTTAGATCTTGGCTCTTTCTAACTATAAGTTGATTCTCCCCCATTAATCATATGCACTGTCAATTACATATAAGGACACCAAGACCCTATGCACACCCATTCATGGCCATGAACGTGTGTAAAGGGATCCTCACATATATTCTTATATGAATATACTAGTATCTACTCACCTACACATGTATCTTACATATATATACATAGTTACACCTTTCCCCATACATGTTTTTTATTGCCATGGATGAATTTACACATAATGGGGAAACCTATATATATGTATATACTTACCTATGCATAGGTAGGCATGAAACCCTTGACACGGAGACTTGAAACCACAAAGCTGGGACCCCCAAACTACACATTATTTACAAGGAACCTTAAATAATCTGAAGACCCCAATTTGGATGGTGTGAGACCAAACAGTAAGAAAAATACTTACACTAAAATAATTTCGAGTGACCAAAACCACCAAAACCACCTCCCCTTCGGTGGAGGCTGTCAGAATCCACAATAACATGACCCAAGAGACCTTTCTCATGACCCTAGAATAAAGGAATACCGAAGAATTAGATTACCCAAAAGGCCCAAGGTTTGGCCTAATCATACGGGGCGACGAAGAGGCTGGAATCTGACCAGAAATAGGGAGGACAATGGAGGATAGTGCTTAACACGATAGCTTGATGAAGATTTACGAAGAAATCCGAAATGATCGAAGGTCAGAAAGGGAGCCTCATGATATGGGGTCGATGGAGGGTTTCGACCAAGAGGGGCGTCATGAGGGAGAGAGGGTGGTGTGAGGGTAGTGCGAGGGAGGTCGTTGGAGGGAGAATGGTGTGCTAGCTAGGGGTTGTCGAAGGGTGAGTGACCAAGGGAGAGGTCAGCGTGCATGATGAGAGGATGGAAGAGGTGTAACATAGGTAGAGAGGGGGGAATGAAGAGATACAGTTGGAAGGGAAGGGAAAAATAAAATAAAATAAAACAGGGGAAAAAAGTAATGGAACCCTAAAAACTCTATAAAAATTCAATAATAATAATAATAATAACAAAAAAATATAATAATAATAATAATAATAATAATGATAATATTCTTACATATTAATATTATCATTATTATTATAATTAAAACAATTAGTTTCATTTCATTTTAATTTTTTTCTTATTTTATTTTGTTTTAATTTTATCACTCATACTCTATTTTTTTTTGAACACCATACATGCCGCACAGTGATCTGCATGAAGCCACACAATTTCAACCATGATCTACCCATGCTCTAGACGCTGTCAAGACAAAAAAATCATTTATAAGAGAAAAAACTAAAATTCCTACTGGGAATCAGCCCAAACCTCAACAATAATATTCAAAGAAACAAAAAATAATAAAATAAAATAATTCAAAATGGTCAGGTGTGACAATTATCTCTACCATAATGCTTTCTACCCCTAAAAATCCATCCAAATGTTGTTTTAGAAAATATAACTGGTACACCCTCTCTACTCAAAGAGGTTCTTGACAAACAACAAACGAGAGAGGCAAGAACACTATCAACAAAGAGAAATGACTTTAAAACTAAACTCAAGAGACCAAAATGGACTCCCCACAGAGTCACTCGCCCCCAAAAGCTGAGACACCTCCAGTTGATAAAAAAATAATAAGAACTCTAAAAAGACACCAATAAACATCCATAGACATAACACCTTAAACATTCCCAATGAGGCTCTGACATTTTACCAGAAACAAACAACAAACTCAAACAAGGCTACCATGACATTTCTTCATAACACCGTTGAGCTCGATTTGACCCCAAAGTTTAATCAAGAGAGGGTCTTGGGGTTATATAGCTCCTAAAGAGACTTCCTACCACCAATCCAATACTAGGGACAAAATTGGATTGTTTTCACAGGGATGTCCGAGCAGACTACCCACCATAAGAGGTAACTAACACCTGAGACAGAACTAGAATACCAGCACAGGGAGGTCCGAATAGACTCCCCATCATAATGAAGAGGATAACATTGATTTACTTCTAGGGAATTTTAGTGAGGCCCACATTGGGTCTCTACACCATAAGGACCAACTAACTTAACTGATTGGCATGGAACGACACAGAAAACTCGACATGTTTAACCTAGGAGCTTCCCGAACAACAAATCTATCACCAAAAGGGACCCGATTAATGAAACTACAAGCCAAATAGAAGACTCTATGTGGTTAAAAAATCCCATGGGGGGTCACCATCCTCATACGAGCCCAACCCGTAATAGAGGTTTATATATAAGGATGGACACACAATCATAGCCAAACATAGTTTCACATTCCTAAGGGTAAAAGCACCGAGGTTCAAGAAAATGAGATAACCATGCCACATTTTAACTAAGGATGAAATATTCCACCCACACTACATGCAATGAAGAAACAGGGTCCATATGTCCTTTTTCACCAAACTGGGCCACTAAGAATGAGATAGCAACAATGGATGTTCAAACTATCTCCATTTCCCATACTGAAGATGGACACTAAACCAAGGTCCTTTACACCCCATGAGGGTTCTTGACTATGAACCAGATTCACTCCAGAGACTATTGATGGAGCCCTAATGTTTGAATCATATCTTTCCTCACTATAAGGTTTTAAAGACTCCAAAATTGAATTTCTCCTTCTGGTTCCACACACAACCACACCAAAATTGAACAACACCAACAGAACACATACATCCCAAGACTCAGTTTTTTTAAACATGATACGTCATCACGAAGAGATCTTAAAGGATCACCCCTTTTCAACCCAAACAAGAAACAACGAAAGAAGGATCACTAAGAAGGAACCTTCATTTAGAATAGATAAATTTAGGATTGATTTGAAGAGGAATATTCTTCTATTAAAATATAATCTCTAAAAAGGTTCCACAACATCCACCTTTACACCTAAAAGAGAACACAACTCAACAAGATGCCACCATACATGACCCATAAAATTTATAGAAGCATTATAAGTATAAGGGACCTTAAACCGAGTCCCAGGTATCCTAGTATTCTTGCATACATCCATAAATGACTCTTATGAGCAAACATGCCACACTCATGTCCAAGTATGGAACCTTGTTTAAATGAAACCAATGAAATTATGAAGTCCATTTAAGACAATGGATCACAACAACAACCCTGACTGCCTTCTAATTTATTCACTATAATTCCTTTCACCACTTCCAAGAAAGTCCTTCAGGCTTATAGATGCCCGGTTTCGGCTTTGGGAATTCAAGTAACCTAAGAAACAATGATTTATTTCAACTCCTTATGCATCCACTCTTCCACTGTGATATGATCTACTTAATCCAAAAAAGAAGAGAGATAAACTCAACCCTGAAACACAAAAAAAGAGTCCATAATTCAAACAACTGGAGTACCTAACAACAACGAATCACCCATGGTTGGATTTCGAATAAATAAATTCCTTATGGGGGAAAGCACTAGCCACTAAGGAAAATCCATGGACCAAATCAAAGTGTTCCATTGGCCAAAACATACTACAAGAAACATGAAACACACAAAGGGAACCTAGTCAAATATATCACAAAAATATTTCCAAAGAAATCCATTAACCATCATCTCAAAGTGACACACTGACGAAATAAAACTTATAGAATCTCCTAACAAGAAGAGCATTCAAACCCAAAATACCTTGCAAGTAACAATCCAAAATCATAAAGAAACACACCACACACTCTTTTATTAACAAACAAAAAAAATTTCCTTAAAAAAATAATTTTTTAAAATAAATAAAGTTGGTGAGTTTCACATTCACCAATGGTATCATATGGTCCTCACACATGCCTGTTCCCATACCACACCGAGCACACACCTCATATCCATCCCAGCACTCATCCAGTCATGCCATTAATCATCCACCTCTCTATATATACCCATTCATGTGGTCACCCATTATAATAATAAAGATCAAAACCAAACCTTTCCATTTTTCAAATCCAAAACATTCAACACACACTTTCCATTTCTCAAAACTGTTATCCCCAAAATCAGAACCCAATTTAAACCTCAAAAAAGTTTCCAAAAAGCTATGGACATTTAGATAAAAACCCACTTTAAAATATTACAAATAAATTTAAAAACATTTCAACCCATTTAAAAACACTTTTGGTTTCATACGCAACTAAATTTCATTAACACCAATTTAATTAAAAAATCATTGATTCTCATTTTTAACAAGATTCTAATACATTTTTGAAACTAATTTTCCTTTTTTCCCAACAAACAGCTTTTGATACACCAAAATATTTTATTATAAATATCCAACCTCATTGAAATAATTTGAATTTCTTATAAGGTATATTTCATGAAAATAATTTTTATAAAAATAAATTTTTTTAATGTTTTATTACAAACAATTCTGAAAACCCATTTTCCACCCTTTGAAAATAAACCATATTTACCTTAAAATTAAGTTTTCCATAGTTCCAAAATGAGAATTCTTAAAACAAAATTCAAGAAGACACAAAACAATACAGAAGGAAGCTAGTGTCGATGGGAAACATGGACATATGGTTTGTGGCCATAAGTGAAGTGAAACACCATCTCCAAGAGTGTTCTTGGAAAATGTCTCTAGCTCCACATGACTTGACAGGTCTTGCGAGATAACTGTGACCATTTAACCAACTCCCATTTTATTTCCCCTAACATTAGAGAACTATAAGAACCAAGGAACGTAGATAATACCTGACATCCCCTGGCTACATGAATCCTATCACGAGCTATGATGGACATCCACATTACTCATAACAAGAACATAAAATATCAAAAACCATATCTCTAGTCTACCCAGAATCTAGCCTAAAGAATGAGACACAAAAGAGCATAAGCTTCTCTTCTACCATTTTTTCACGAACCATCTTGGGTCAACCCTAAACAGGTCACTATAGTCGGCCTATAATAAGGCCCAAATGGCGTTTCCAATCCCCACGAGCTTACAACTAATACCAGACACCAAAGTAAAATAGTTGGTCACAATGTTTCCCTATAAAGAAAAGAAAAATGAATATATATAAACTGAAGAAAATAAAAAAACAGCAGTAGTGGAAAAATAAATCAAACTAGGTGGATAAACATACCTCTAAGTGACCACATGGGTTACCAAAAAACTCGAAAACACACTTTTTGTAAGAGGGATCCAAAACTAGAACCTCAAATAGAAGAGATAAAGTATGCCTGGGCATTGAGACGTTTAGTAAGAATGCCAAAGTATAACAACGACCTACACCCTTGCCTTTAATAAAATATAATCATTATAGTTTTAAAATAAGACATAATAATGTAACGTTTTCATTATTTTCAAATACAGGTCACATGTTGAAATTTTTAAATAAAGAGTTTTTGTTCTACTATATTTATAAAATAGATTCAAATCATGCATTAACATTCCAAAAAGAAAGGCAAATAGTTTAAATTAAAAACATGGATCTTACAAAGAAAGAAACAAGATCAAAATAACTAAAATGGAAATAACTTCACAAACACCATGTCATAAAAGTGAACCATGGTCGATCCCTATAAGTTTCTAACAAAAATGGGGCCCTACGAACTTAGTACCTCGATGAAATATGGCTTGGAAACTACGACCACCAGCATTCTCATGAACGAACCACTAGTAGGGGACACCCCCAAAACCTAGTGGTCTCCAATCAATATGATAATTTAGTTATTATTGTAATATTCAATCCTATTAGAGGAAACCAAGATGAAAAACTTACAAATCATCTAGCATACTAGTCTTAGTCTTCCCACCTAGGTACCTGGGGTTTACCCATGTGATCTATTCCAAATGGTTGTGATATTTTATCTAGCGGACATATATGAACACATCACTTTAATTATCCAAAATCATATTCAACCTCCTACCACCGATCTCCCTTCTTATGTGATCTCCATTCCTAAGTGCATTCCCCCATTTTATTCCAGGAAACAAAGAACAATATGTAAAACTATTCACATATCACTCATCAGTTATTAATACTTTCATCACATTTCTCAAACTACGGGGAATGCCTCAAGGGGGGTTTTTGACTTTCAAAAACCATTATCAAAGTGTCAAATAGACCTCATTTCTTTACATGGAATTTTAACATTTTATAAAACACTATTTCTCAACACCCATATGTTCCAAAAATAATTTTAAAGTACACTTGCACAACCAAGGCACCACACATTTAAAATTCATCCAGAAACATGTTTAAATCTAAGAAACCCATTTAAAATACTCATTACACAATAAAGACATTAAGGAAAACACTTTTAATGATTTAACATTAAATACTGATTATGAATTATAAATACACCACAATTTCCAACAAAGTCAAAAATATGTTCCAATATGAAAAGATTGCACTGGAGCTTAGATAAATTAAGTAGAACAAATATATAACTGTTTCTAGAAATTGAATCTAGACCATATAGCATGAAAATATTATATAAATATAAAAAATATTTTTAAAACAATCAAGAAATCATAGATTTCAAATTAATGGGGCTAGGTATAGGGAACCTACCTCAGGGTGGAACCAAACCAAACTTTTAGCTCTTGGTGCTTATTAACTAGAAGCATCTGCTCCCCCGCTAAGCATATGCACTGTCACATACATATAAGGACTCCTAGCCCCTATGCACACACCCTCATGACCATGAATGCATGCGAGGGGATCCTCACATATATTCTTATCTGCATATACTAGTATCCATTCACCAATGCATTAATCTTTCATATATATACATAGGAACACCTTTAACGATACATGTATTTCACTCCCACGGGTGAATTTACAAATAATATGGGAACTTATATATATATATATATATATATATATATATATATACTTAGCTATGAATACGCAAGTGAGTCTCCCATGACCTAGTGACTTGAAACCACAAAGTAAAGACCAAAGCACTACACATTAATTACAAGGAACCTTAAATCATTTAATGACCCCAATTTGGATGGTTCAAAACCAACAAGTAAGAAAAGAACTTACCCAAAAAAAGTCAATGGACCGAAACCACTTGAACCTCCTCACCTTCAGTAGTGGTTTCATGAATCCATAAGAAAATGACCCAAGAGACCTTACAAATGACCCTAGAACAAAATAAAACCAAAAAAATGGATTACCCAAAAGACCAAGGTTTCAGCCTAACCCTATGGGGTTATAGAGAGGAAGAAATATGACCAGAAATAGGGAGGAGAAGGGAGGAGAGTGCTTACCACAATAGATCAACTATGATTCATAAACAAATCTGGGTATATTGATGGTTAGAGAGGTATCCACATGCTAAGTGGTTCACTGAAGGGTTCTAACTAAGAGGGGGTGGCATGAGGGTGGTGTGAGGGAGACTGGTCGGCATGAGGGAGGTGTGGGTGAGGTTACCAGAGGGAGAACGAGGCACCGACTAGGGGTCACCGGAGGGTGACTGACCAAGGGTAAGGGCAACACACATGAAGGGAGGAGGGGAGAGGTGCGATATAGGTGGAGAGGGGGGGGGGAGGAAGAGTGAAAAAGGTAAAGGAAGGGAAAAAAGAAAAGAAAAGAAAATAGGAGGAAAAAAATGGAACCCTAAAAACCCTATACAAAATTAGTAATAATAATAACAATAATAACAATTATAACATTAATAATAATAATAACTTAAAAATAATATTTTCAACTCAATGATGGTATTAACAACAACATTAATAATAATAATAATATTCTTAAATAATATTGTCATTATTATCATTATTAAAATAATTCTTTTTATATCATTTTATTTTTTTCTTATTTTATTTTTTTCATTTTATTACTCACTTTATAATTTTTTTTGAACAACAGACAAGCTGCACAGTAACTTGGGTGAATCCACATGGTTTCAACCAATCTATGCCCATGCGTCGTACACTGTCAAGATCAAAACATTCATTTATCAGTGAAAACAAAAAATTCCAACCAGGACATGGCCTGAACCTCGAAAATAATATTCAAATCAAAGAAAAATAATAAAATATATTAATTTAAAATGATCGGGTGTGAAATTTCCTTTAATATTGACATGACATATCAAATACATTATCAAACATAGATTTTTATTTTTAAAAAACTTAGGATATTACATTCTCGCCCATTTAAAAAATTGTACCCTCACAATTTAAGCTCTGGATAAAAAACTAGGGGTTTAAATTTTAATATTTTCAAAATCCATTTGTCTAAATCCCAAAATAGAAAATGGATTAATGAAACTTCCACATTTAAATAAATAAAGGGAAGTACGAATGTCACCTAAGATAACACATACTTGGGTTTAATGCAATAAAAGTTGTACATGTAAGATAAAACTAACTATAAAGTTCTGATGGTGAGTGATATAGAACATGGACATGATAACAATCAATAAAAAATAAACCTATGATGGGTTAAAAGGCATTGATTTCTTAGTAAGAAAAGCGAACATATAATGTTTTTATTCCAAAATATTTTTCCCTAAGTCAAGGGACTCTTTTACTACTCATATAATCACTTGAGATAATAAACTTACTTGATTACTTTCTAATCCATAAGAATTAAATCATCCTTTGGTTATGCTTCGATTTATTCTCACTTATTTTCATATAGATATAGATGTATATTAAAGATGAATTTTGATGCATAATGCACTTTAATGAATTATAAGGTCCACAAGTAAATCCTTCATCCTCTAAATTATTACTAGAACCAAAATGTTTATCACATTCTATCATATAAATCATAATTTAACCGTAAACAATAATATCCAAGTTGGGCATGTGTTGATTCAAAAATTTAATTAATTTATTTTTGGTTTTGATGATCACAAACACCCATATTTATGTTACTAATTAATTTTCTTTTAAGTGACTTTCAAGAAAATAATAATCATGAAGATATTTATTTAAAAAAAATATCTTCAATTCATTGATCCATTGGAAATATTTAAAAAAGAATTTTGGACGTGGTTATACATATTCAGGAAACGTTAGTCATACCATATTTTTTTATATAAGCATAGCATATGGTTCAAAAAAACATATGTTTGGAATAACATGTTTGATAATATACTACATTTCTGGTTGGAACCCTATGTTTTTGGAAACAAAAATATGGTACATCAACCCTACTTTTGTGATCAACCCTATATTTTCAACCCTACGTTTTTATTTTTGTTGTCACATGAGGGAACCCAACATTTGACTATTCAATGATGGAGTTTTAAAGCAATGATATTATCTAATATTTACATAATGGACTTGAAAAAAAAGATCTATTCAAATATATTTTACAACCAATTCAAATTCTTGTTATGATTTTTTTAAAGGATCATATTCAATAGAGTAAATCATTAATATTATAATGGGATGTTATGACTCACTTGAATGTTTTTGAATTCAAATAATCACAATTTATTGTGTGTTATTTCTAAAGATTTTTTTACCTAGATATTCTAGACCTACAATATAAATATCGAAAATTTATTCATTAGAAAAGTGAAATATGAGATATACATAAGGAAAATATGTGTTTGAAATATTATATGTGTGTCATTATATTCAGAGCTACACTTTAGAGACATAAATGTTTTGATCTTTCTAACTACTGTTGTTACTATTGCTATAACTATATTTTATGTTTATATCTTTTTTGCAAGAAAGATGAAACATTGTGTAAAAATACACTTTGTAGACATACATGTTTAAACATCTTTCTAGTGTTTTCTTTTTTACTATTTGAATAAATTAGGTGCAATGTTGAAGATATATTTGATATTTTGAATTATTGAAGATCAATTACAATTTTCAGTTTCTGTTGCGACCACTAGAAGAAATAGTGGCTTCAACGTCAAAGTTATGCCATCAGTTTTTTATATACCAATGGAAAATGTTTTGATGGAAAGTTTTTTGGAATCTAAATTAACACAAACCAAGGAAAAAATATATTTATATAGAATTTTTTGTGTCGGTTTTGAAAAAAACGGATGCCAAAACTCCATGTTTTGGAATTATGGTATCTATTTTTTTACAAAAAAACCGATGCCATAAATAAAAAAACTATTAATTTTATGTTTCAATTTTCTCAAAAACCGATGCAAAAAATTCAAAAAAAAAATCTTCAGCATCCTTTTTATGTAAAAATAAATTCCAAAAAACATTTAAAAAAACATGGGATCAATAAACCTTAATTTTTTGGATCTTTGAATAATTTTTATCAACTCTTAATGACCCTAAATACAACATTTTAACCATCAATGACCATTGTTGTTGTTTTTATTATATTTTTATCATAATTTCATGTTATGTGGTCTCAATTATTCATTATCTCTCATTGTTTCATCATCCCAAAAAGTATTTCTTTTCAAAATAATTTTTTGACTGAACAACAATCGCGATTTACTTTTATTTCATTATTCTGGTTTATTGTTCATTTCTACAAAAAATTTTATTAGATATTTCAGTGTTTATTCTTCCAATGAATTTTTGATAGAAATTTCGAATTAAGGGTTTAATTTCCTTTCTTAACTTTTTTATGTTTTCTTATTCATTTTGAAGTTAAATTATTTATATTTTAGTTATATTTTCAGGTATTGATTCAATGGTTTTTATGAAGTTGATTTTTTTATAAATGTTGTTGTTAAAATTTATTTATTTTGATAAATTTTTTATTTTCTGAAATTATAAAATGGGTTTTATGATATTATGGAATGAAAAATGATATATGGTGTCATAGTTCATCAATATAATATACATCACATGTAATGACTCCATGTTTTTCACCTGTGAAATTAATACAATATTCAATACATTTTGACACATGCGACACCGAACCAATGTAACAACCATGTAAAATGAACTAATAAATGTCAGATCATTGAAAATAATTAAATTATAATATCAATAAACCACATGTGTATAATATTAAAATAAAAAAATTACTATTTTTATATTCAGTAGGTGTATAATTTCTATTACAATAGGATTTTTTTTCAAATAAAATATATTAAAATTTTATGTAATGGATCTTAATAAATTCAATTGATCACTTTTAAATGATTTAAACAAAATATGATATTTCCATATATGAAATAATATATTATAATTAATTAATTTTCATATTATTTTGAAATAATATTTCAAATCAATAAATATTCAAATGGCCATATTTCAATAAAAATGTTTTACATTATATATAATCCTTAAATTAAAATAAATTTAATTATATAAATTTAATTTGGTAAAATGAAGTTCAATTATTTATTTAGAATTTCAATATTATGATAGTATAATTTTATTGGGATTTTTTAAGAAAAAACGTATTTTTGTGTAAATAATCATTAATACTGTTTTTACTAAAAAAGAGATTTTTGATAGAAGTGGGGGTATGAAGAGTTACCATGTGAAAAATATACCCCCTACATTAGAATGTTAATTAGTAAAATAAGTAATCATTTATCATACACAACCACAAACATTAGGTTATGAAATTAAAAAAACATCCTAATATTATAATACAAGGTGTAGAAAACATACATATAATGAAAAAATTGTGATTTTTACTAGGGATATCACATATATATAATGAAATAAAATGAAATAATTTTAAAAAAACAATTTGTTTTTAAAAAAAATCATTATTTTATAACGGTAAATTTTATTGGGGTCATTACATGTGATTCCCATTGGATCAACATGACCCGCATCACACAAAATAAATACCTTTAGTAGATTGGTTTTTATTTTATTCCTAATTATTTTTTATGTTTCCTATCTGATTACCAATAATTTTTATTGAATGTTTTTATGTTTAAAATTTACATATATATATATTAAAATGTTTATATGTTTTAATATATTCACAGATTATATTACGATATTAGTTATTAAATGGATTGTAATTAGATAATTTTTTAAAGAACCACTAGTGAATTTGAAAATGGAGTTAATGTTTTCTTTGAATTTTCAAAACAAAATCTTTAAAACATAGATTTTATTTTCTTTCAATATGTGAAGTGATTGAATTTGAAAATGTTAAACTCTAGAGAAATCAAGGATCATCTCATTTTCTAGGGTATTAGCCTTAATTATACATGTTGGATCTATCATGGTGAAAGAACTGAAAATTTCACATCTAATATTGATGAAAATATTCATAATGATTTATATGATCATATTGAAGAATAATTCTTGATTTAGGTGATGAGGACATCAAAAAACAAAAACTATTGAACAATTTTATTATGTTTGAGAGAAACCATTATTCTCAGGTTGCAATAAATATATAGTGTTATCAACAATTTTGAGATTAGTTAACTTAAAAGTAAGAAATGGGTGGAGTGATGAAAGTTTCTCTAACTTACATGTGATTTTAAAAGAGCTACTTCCAGAAGTCAACTAGCTTCCAAATTCAAATTATAAGGTGAAGAAAATATTATTCCCAATGGTATTGGGGTATAAAAAGATATATGATTTCCCCATTGATTGTGTGTTACATAAGAAGGAATATGAATATTTATCAAACTGTCCTATATGTGGGACATTATGATATAATATGGATGAAAAATTCAACTCAGATTCATTCTCAGACCCTGGAATCTAACCCCATGAAAAATAAATTTTGTATACTTTCTAAAAATTTCATCCAATAATCCCTTCATATAATTTTGATAATTTAAATATGATTCATTCAGAGGTACCAAAATCAAATATCCTGCTAATGAAATTTGGTAACTTCTAATAATTCGTCATTTGAATTGTCTATTTGAAAATTAAATTAATTATAAAAGGTTAAGATGACATTCTGATGATCACATATCTGATGGTAACTTAAGTCACCCGAATGATTCACCATATTGGAATAAATTTGATAAATAATTTCATGATTTTTTAAGTGAAGTTTGAAATCTCAAAATGGGATTATGTACTAATGGAATGAATCCATATCCTAGCCTATATAGCCAATATAGTTCATGAACAATTTTTTTAGTAGTTTAAAAATTTTCACTACATATATTTATGAATAAAAAATATGTTATGATGAGTTTGATTATTTCTGGAAAAAAACATCCAAGAAATGATATTGATGTGTATATTTTACCATTGATTGATGATTTGAAACTATTATGGGAGACATATGTTAACATATTTGATGCATAAAATAAAGGGTATTTTATTTTTCATATTATGATAATGTTCACTATAAATTACTTTCCTTGATATAGAATATTATCTGGATACAATGTTAAGGTACATAAATAATGTCCATTTTTTTAAAAAGATACTTTGTGTTATCAATTGAAAAATTGAAAAAAGACAGTGTACATGGGAAATCGAAGATTTTTTCCAATTTATCATCCTTATCATAGATTGAAAAAACATTTAATGGTTTATAAGAATACAATATTCCCCAAAACCATTATTAGTTGAAGAATATTACAACAAGGTGAAAAATATTAATTCAATATTTAGGAAAAAGAAGAAGTTCTGGTCTTTAAAAAAATATCTTGAAGAAATAATATATCATTTCAAACTACCTTATTAGATATTTTTAGAAATAAAATATAACATTGATGTTATGCATTTTGAGAAAAACATATATGACAATTTTATTATAACATTTATAGACATAAAAGGAAAGAAAAAATATCGATTCCATAATAGATTGAACTTGATGTCAATGGGAATACATTTAGAGTTATCTCCCACTATGAAAGTATATAGAACATATTTACCTCCATCTTGTCACACATTAAGGAAGATTGAGAAGTTGAATTTTTTTCAGTGTCTTCATGGTTTTAAAGTTACCATTTTTTATTCTTCAAATGTTATGAATTTGGTGTCATTGAAGGATTGAAAATTAATAGGTATGAAATATCACAATTGTCATGTACTGATGTAACAACTTCTAAGAGTCACACTATGTGGTATATTTCCAATAGCTATTGAAAAGACTATCATTTGGTTATATAATTTTTTCAAATCTATTGGTATCAAATTTGTAGATCCATATTTGTTATATGTGTTGGATAATGAAGCTTATGTTATTCAGTGTCAACTAGAATTGTATTTACCTACTAAGTTTTTTGATATAATGTTTCATCTGGTGATTCTTTTGGTGTGTTATATAAGAATATGTGGGCCTATTTATTTGTGATAAATGTATCCTTTTAGAAGATATATGAAATTTTTTAAGGGATATATTAAAAATTCTTATTGACTAGAGGAATATATTGTTGAAAAATATGTATCGTAAGAGGTGATTGAGTTCTACACTGATTATTTATATGTAATCAATCATACTAGCATCCCTATATCTCGACATATGATAGTTGATTGTGAAGCTTGATAGATTCGAGGCGTAAATATAAAGTTCATTCCACATGATGAAGTGATACATTCACATTTATACATTTTGAGCAACACAATTGAGGTTTAATCATATATATTATCCCATATTGTTGAATTAAAGTTAAGATATCTGAAAAATGAAAAGTGATTGATGATTGAGAACAAAAAGAAATCGTTTTTCATGGTTTAAATAGAATGGAAACATAGAAATATCTTCATCAGAAACATTGAAATGGTTGGTAGGGGGACCATCTCTCAATGTGATCACATTGGCTGGTTTTGATGTTAATGGGTACAAATTTTACACAAAAAAATATGAATGAAAAGAGTACATTTCAAAATAGGGGTGTATTGGTCATTTCTGAAGCACTGAATTATTTGAGTTCCAAAGATAGAAAACCAATTTCTGTATCAACAAAATATCTTGGAGTTTATAAAGACATATGCGAAATTTATTACGTTAAATTTCATGTTACCATGTTCAAGAGTAATTTGGTAGCAAGTAATGGTGGTATGAAACATGATTAATGCGGGTTTAAACTGGTTGATTTGAAAATATTTAGTTGTAATGAAGAACCATTTATCATGGACACACATGAAAAAAATTATTTTATGTCATTAATCTAATGAATGATCAGTGGATCTTAATTTTTCAAGGGAAAATTTCCAATTGGATAATGAGGAGGAGGATGATGATGACGATATTAATTTATATTATGATTCCTTGTCTATTACACTATTTATAGACAACAATGACCATAATGCATACATAGTGCATGCATTTTGAAATGATCATGCTGAAGAGATATGATAAAACACTAAAATTCTCTCATAATTAATCGGGTAATTATTTACAGTATTTTTCTTTTCTAAAATTCACATGTGTAGAACTTTTATTATTTAATAACTATTCGATATTTGAATTTATAAATGTTTTTATCATTTTAGAATAAATGTTTTTATTTAATAGTTTACATTCTATATTTTTTTGTTAAAAATCATAACATCATTCTTTTTTTTCTTTAAATGACACATGTGTTTACTTTTTTTACATAAATATTTCAGTTTTTATTGTAAAGACCCATAAATTTCAAGGAAATTTTTTTTCTTAAATTCTTTGGGATTTTCGAAGTACAGAGTTTCTGACGGCACCTGATTCCGAGGCCCGGTGTGCCCAGAATCAAATTTCCGAAGTTTAGCTTGGGTACGTTCAGTGAACGAACGAGCATGTTTTTCTATCTTTTGAACCGGTGCTCAGAATTGAAATCCGAGGGCATTGATAAAACCGCAATGTCGGTAATCACTTAAGAAGACCTTTTTTGGAGTTGTTTCTTCTTGGGAGGAGTTGTTAAAAAATTTGTTTAACTGAAGAGTGAAATAAAATATGTGTTACAATTTTATTTCTCTTCTAAGGGGTTTAATCCCATGTGTGGGAGTTGGGGTGGGACCCACATGATCCTAACTCCTCTTGTTATGATATTTGTAAGGTGGGGCCCACACGAGCCCCACCCCTTAAAATTCCATAACTCCTCTAAACCCCTCATATGTTATGTTGACTCCCCATTAATGTGAAACCACTCACCTCCTTCTCTCTCCCTCATAAACACTATCCAACCCAATTAATTTAATGTTTAGATCACTTAAATTAATTTTAATATTTGTAATTTTGAAAAACATGGAATTTGTTAATAAAATAATGGAAGGCCTTATTTTATTAGGTTGGATTGTCGTGGGAGGATATTTGGAGAGAAAACTCTATGACTTGGAGAACTCCATCACCTTCGTTGAAGAATGTCAAGACTTAGACGAAGAACGTCGTCACCACAAGGAGAGATCGACGTGTCGTTTCTTGTCTTCTCTGTCGTCGGTGTGTGACGCCATCCCCTCCTTGGATGTACGCCAATACCATCGTCGAAATAACCCCCCCCCCCCCGCTATGCCAACCTCCATGAACTTCTTTTGAAGTAGGGGATGTTTCATCGTTCAAGTATTATTTAATGCTCTTTGTTAATTTAATTCGCCACTTGCTATCGACATCACGGGAGGAGATCGGACCGCACAAACATGGCCGATCCTCCTCCCCTTTTTGTTTTTGATCATTGTTGTGGCTTGGAATAGAGGCGACACGATGCCCTTGCACCACGCGGGGACGAGAGAACTGTGGCTGGAGAGGGCCGCAGCGAAGGTGGGTGGCGCCATAGCGCCGCGCCGGTGAGGCCGAAGGAGGCCGCGACCAAGAGAGGGCCGCAGCGGAGGGGCGCAGCACCGTCGCGCCGCACCAGAGCACCATGGACGGCTGCGATGGAGGGGCACGACGCCGTTGCACCACAGCGGATGGGAAAGAGTCGCAGCATTTGGCTGCGGCGGTTCAGCAAGAGGGCGGTCGGACACAGCCGGCCGCCGATGCATTAGGAGGCGGGACACACGGGGGTCCTGCGGTAGCTCACCGGCCGACCAAAATGTCTAGCTGTTTTCGAATAACCGGGGGGGGGGGGGGGGGGGCGTAACCCCCGGTTTTAATAGGGAGGGACCAACCTGAAAAGTGGGCCACCGTTTGGGAAATCCGGGGGCGGCGCCCCCCCCCCCTTCCGCGTTCGCTCGACGCTCGGGCGCCCGCGCTGGGTCAGACCGCCCGCGTTGGGCCGGACCCCCGTGCCAGGCCAGGCTGCGTCGGTTGGGCCAGGCCGCACCCAATAGGGCCGGGCCCAGACCCGGGTTGGGTTGACCCGGTGGGGGCCGACCCAGTGGGTATTGGGTCGGGTCGGACCGGGCCCGAACACCCTACTTTCGGACAGATCCGTTCAAACGCCCATAACTTGGGCTAAAGACCTCCGATCGACTGACCGTCAGTTGCATTGGAATCCTCGGATCGAGGCGGTCGTTTCGTTATATTACACTCAAGGTTTCGGAGAACTTTCAGTATGACCGGGTTGGTTCCAACACTAAACCATCCGGGCCCTCGGAGCAGAAACACTCATAACTTGAGCTCTAGACGTCTGATTGACGTTCCGTCAACTTTTTTGGATTTATATTAGTGAGATGGTTATTTTGGCTTACTCCGATCAAGGTTTGGATGTAGTTGGAGTATAGTCAGGTTGGTTTTATCTTAAGAACCTACCGGGCCCCTGGGACGGAAAATCCAATAAATCTCCGACCGGGTATCCGATTGACGCGTCATCTGTCACGTTGAGTTTCTATTGTCAAGATGGAACTTTTTGACACATCAATTCTGGACTTTGTGACAGTTGATGTATCGACCCATTGGCTTGTGGAGCAGATCCTCCTGAAATCAAGCGTGCTATGTGCGGGAACCCTAGAGCTTGCTGCGACGTAGATGACTACTTCTATACAAGGATCCTCAGTGGGTTCGATGAGGAGGACTACCATACTGGGATCCTCAGTGGGTTGGATGAGGACAAATACCGTACTAGGATCCTCTGTGGCTTCGATGATGACGTCTACCGTACTGGGATCCTCTGTGGGTTCGACGATGACATCTACTGTGATGGGATCCTCCGTGGGTTCGACGACGATGACTTCTGTACTATGATCCTCTGTGGGTTCAGCAGCGTTGTCGACTATACTTGGATCCTCTCTGGGTTTGGCAGTGATGACTACTATACTTGGATCCTCTGTGGGTTCGGCAGTGACGACTTTTGTACTAGGATCCAACATGGGATCGGCAGAGGAGATGATTCGAAGGCTACATCTAAGCATCTCCACCTCTCTTCGGAAGTAGTATACCTGTGAGAGTTGAGTCTTGACTTTCAATCATTATCTTTGATATGAATAAATTTCTATCCTGTATGGATTAGGTTGTGCTTTCCTATGTGGACTGGGTTGAACTTGGGCTCGTGAGTCAGAGCAGAATGGGAATTGATGACTTAGGTAAATGTATGGGCATATACCTATGTAGAGTTGGTTGATTCATTATGATTGTATCTTTCCTTTGTGGTTTATCCTTGGTGGATTCTGGGAGACCTTCGGGAGTCTCAAGGTCCCTACTGAGTATCGTATACTCACCCCTGCATGGGCTATGCCCGCTCTATGTTGTGTTGGATGCAGACGACAGACACCGCTGATCGAGGTGGAGGCTCGTGGAGTTGGATGGTACCTGGAGGTGGATTACTGGATGGGACATACAAGGAGTTGACAGCTGAACCTGAGGAGCTAGGGAGACTATCTGTACCAACCCTTCAGGTGGGATTTCCAGAGGATGGCTCGTTGTTGCTCTTTTACTTTTCTGTTGTTGTACATTCTTTTCAGTTGTACTTTACATTCAGTTGGGTTTGTATTCTAGCCCATATACATTCCAACACTTACTTTTGTACTCAGTTTACTTAGTGTTTACTTCAGCTTGCGTACTCTGTGGTGTTGGTTTTCTTATATAAAGGCAATTCCTTCCCATTCATCGGGATTTACGCCTTTGGTGCTAGTAGCCGGCCCCTGGCCTATGGGAGGCGGGCATGGGGTAGTCACAGCACGGGCCCCGAGGATGGGTCGTGACAAATTGGTATCAGAGGAGTCGGTTATACTTCGTAACATAGGACTCTAATATTTTCTTCTCTGTGAGGAAATAATGTATAGAGTAATGAGTGTAGTTATCAGTCTAAGGAGTCGAGTGTTGGTGCGGCGTATGAAGTATCTATACACCAGGACCTTGACTTCTGATTTCAGACTCAGTGCATGAAAGCGTTGATTGCATGTGTGTTTCAAAAGTTTTCTTTGTGATTACTTTGTGTCAGTTCACCAGGTATACTGTATTAACCATGGCACACCTGTTTCTTTTCAGGATGGCCCCACGAAGACAGCCAGCTAGGGTTCCGAGATTTGTGTGAGACGTCAGCCCATCGAGTGACGAGGCCTCCGTGCAGTGCCCCATTACAGCAGAGGCACTGGCGGTACCTCTACCCGCCGAGCCACCGATTCCTCCAGCCCTAGCAGCTGAGAGTGAACGTCGTCTGAGTGAACTGCACGAGTTTTAGTGTCAGAGACCGCCCAAGTTCCATGGGGAGATGGACCCTCAGGCAGCCGAGGATTGGATGGAGGCTGTTGTTCGAGTCTTCAGATTAGTAGGGACACCAGCTGACCTCATGGTGATCCTTGCGGCGAGTCTCCTGCACGCGGCATTAGGTAGATGGTGGAGCCTGATTCTCCAGGTGCACGATGAGGCATCTCTTCTTTAGTCAGACTTCAAGATCCTTTTCTGCTCAGAGTTCATTCCAGCCACCCTCCGTGCGGTGCGCATTCAAGAGCTACTACAACTGCGGCATGGCAGTATGACAGTAGCCCAGTACTTGGTGAGATTTACTGATATCTCACACTACTCCACAGACATGGTACGAGACACATTTTTCAGGGCCCTAAACTTTAAGCAGGGACTGAGGCATGAGATTAGGGCTTCGATGATCTCCCTCAACATCCCGACATAGGAGGGGGTGCTGGAGAGAGCCCTTTTAGTGGAGAGTTTTCTCGCTGAGCAGTCACCAGTGGAAAGACCCTCTGCAGGACGACCCGCAGTGGAGTCTTCTACAGCCGACTATAGATAGATGATGCAGAGGACTAACTGGGCCAGACCATCAGATGATCAATCTCAGGAAACAGATTCGGTTGTGCGGGGAACACGAAACAGAGCCACCCACACGAGGAGCAGACAGTTCTATGCAAGCGGCGGGCAGGGTCACATGGCTAGAGACTACCTGACCCGCCCTGTATATGTGCAATAGGCTGAAGAGGGACCTCCCATGCAAAGGTTCAACCGTGGTAGTCCACAGGGCATAGGCGGACAAGGCAGAAGAGCTGGCAGAGCAACGGGTGGTGGGCAATGCTTTGAGGTCGTACCCCCACCACCACCAGGAAGACTACCCTAACCGCAGGTAACTAGTGGACAAGGGAGAGCTCAGCTTTAGATAACTAAGGCCTATGACCATAGAGCTCTGAGAGCAGATGGACATGAGCATGACTAGCTCCAGACATGGAGACTTTTGTTCATGCTGCTTCTAGGTTTGTTAATGTCGTTGTTTGTGAATGCTTTGTGTCTTATACTTGAGATGTAGTAATAAAAGACACTTGTTCATTATGACGTTTAAATTCCTGTCCACTTGTATAGTTGATACTAACAGGTTCCGGTTTAAAACTGTTGACTTGATCTTCACTTTTGAGAAACCTACAGGAGGAGACCCAGTGACCACACACTGCAGCCGACAGTGTGACTCGACCCTTGGAGGTGAGAGTAATGGTTGGGTCTCTTGGTAGTAGCGTCGAGGCCTTAGGACATGATCCATGGCATGAGATGGTACTGGTCATGTCAGGATTTACTATATTAGGCAAAGAAAGTGGTTCATCGACGGGATGAGACCATATTTCTCTTTTCGGCAGAGGAGAAATCTAAGCATCTCTTTGGTGGAACATAGACGAAGAAGGGTCGAGATGAGTTCTTACAAATGGCTAGTCTCACGCATTGTTCGTCGAGTGAACAGTTTACGGTTCTCACCAACTTAATAGTCTCAGGTGTATCTTTTCTCAAAAGGACATGAACCTGAGATAGCGGCAATGGCTTGAGTTCATCTAGGACTATGACATCGAGACAGTTTATACTCCTAGGAAGGGGAACATTGTAGCGGATTCTCTTGGTAGGATATTGGGCATTCAGTTGTTAGGAGTGGCGATACAACAGCTCACCGCATTTTCAGATATCCTTTGTGGATAGTGTTGGAGTGAGTACATGTAGAACCATAGATGGTTCAGGCTACGTCAGAGAAGGTGCAGATCATCCTCGAGTGGATGAGGACTGCACAAAGTAGACAGAAGTCCTATGCTGATAGGAGGCAGAGACCACTGAAGTTCGAGGATGGCGACCATGTTTTCGTATGGGTCTCACCTCAATGTGGATTACGGATATTTGGCCATGGCGGCAAGTTATCTCCTCTCTTCATCGGACCGTTCTAGGTCCTAAGCAGGGTAGGTGAGATGGCTTATAGCCTGGCCCTTCCACCTCAGCTGCACCGGGTGCGTGATGTCTTTTCATGTATCTTAGCTGAGGAGATATGTGCACGACCTGACGCATATCATTTATCATGGGAGATGGACATCGATGACAGGGCGACTTTTGCGGAGGTCCCTATGGAGATCGAGGATCGACAGGAGAGGGTCCTATGTGGACAGTCGATTCCTCTAGTGCGCATCAGGTGGTAGCATGGGAACCTCCAGGAGAGAACATGGGAGCGAGAGGCTCAAATGAGTGCACAATACCCTCATTTGTTCCCCTAGTTTGTGATGTATCTTTACGGGGATGTAAAGCCCTGGTGTGGGAGTAATGTAAAGATACGTAAATTTCAAGGACATTTTTTTTCTTAAATTCTTTGGGATTTTACGAGTACGCTATTTCTGACGGCACCTGATTTTGAGGCCCAGTGTGCCTAGAATCAAATTTCTGAAGTTTATCTCAGGTACGTTCAGTGAACGAACGAGCGGGTTTTTCTATCTTTTGAACCGCTGCTCGGAATTGAAATCTGAGGGCACCGATGAAACCGCAATGCCAGTAATCGCTTAAGAAGACCTTTGCTGGAGTTTCTTTTTGATAGAGTTAATATTTTTATTATTATTTATATGTTTTTCAATGATTTAATCCCTCCAAATTATTCAATGTGAGTGTATTTTCATCATTTATGTGTTTTTGGTGTATTTTGGGCTTAAATGTGAAAATGGGGTAATTCTGTAAAATTTTCAGTTTTATATAGCTTCTGAGTTTCGGGCATAAAGTTTATAATATGTGTCCAATTGAATTAAATCATTTTTTTTAGGATTCCTAAACTTGTGGGCTTAAAATGGTCCTTCTGGACCAAGACCCAATTCGAAACCCAATGGTGCAGAAAAGACAATCAAGTGGAGAAAGCAGTTTGGAAGGCAAAATGGACCCCACTTCATTAAATATGGAATATCTCCTTCCGCCGACGTTAGAAAGAGGTGCTTCCAGATGGTGTTGATATAGGACTTCAAAATGATGGTTCAAATTAGATTTCATAAATTATTGAGCTCATTAATGCATACTTTTGGCACGTCAAAGTGGAGTAGGTGAAATAGTGTTTGGATGCTCGAAAAGTAATGGTCATTGATTCAGCCATATCATTCTCTACACCTGTCCAATGACTCTCAAATATTTAGGGTCGATAGAAAACTGCATTTCCAAAATTCTATAAGAAGGGACCTCAGTGAGTTTCGGCCGGCTGTTGGGTAGAACAGAGGAAAACTTCTGGAGGACAGATTCTGGAGGATCAAATTTCTGTTCTTTATTTTCTTTGTTTTACACTTCTTAGTCTTGTAATGTGTTGTTCTTTACCCTTAGTCACAATTACCCTTACCACGGTGGGTTAAACTTCTGTGTGATTGGGGAAGGAGAGGTTTTCCATTTTCTATTTCATGAGTTCTTTCTATTAATGTTTTAAAATCCTATTTTCTCTTCTGCGAATCTATTTCAATTTCTTATAACAGTTTTTATTATCATGTACGATTGTATCTGATTTTAGATTCTGTTGTTAATTGATATTTGTTCAATGATAAATATCTCCCTCCACTAGGTTCTGGTTTATAAATGATGGAATAGTCCAGGACTTAGTAGTGAAGTACTCAGTGATCACCGGTACGTGTGTGAGGAGTAGTGAATGTTCTTGATTACTCTGGATAAACAAGACCCGATTGGGAATTGCCTAAGATAATTGGGGGTATTTTCTACAACTCTATTACACATTGTAAGGAGACTATACCAACCTAATATTTTAGTAAGGTTTATTCTCACATTTTTTTAATTGACCAAAGGAGTGAGAAGAAATGAATGTGGATTCTCACTCTGAACGATTTAGCAGAGGAGAATTGGGTAAAATGAACAATAATAGAATTAAAATTGGAAAACTGACCCTAACCTGATCACCATTTCATATCACTGATTTTAATCACATCATTTTTCAATTTGTTTCAAAAATTTCACTTAATTACATTACTCTATTTAGTTTCTTTCTTGTATTTTCTAAATCAAACAATTTCTAAAAAAACAACCTCACTTCTTTATATTTTAAGGTGACATCTTAATTGTTGTGCACTCCTCTCTGGAGACAACCTATGTAATCCAATATAATACATTTTAACATAGGTTATATTTGTTTTTTCCACACCCCATGATAGGCACATGTCAAAACTTGGCACCGTTTCTGGGGAGGTGGTGCCAACATTTCTTTTCTTTTCTTTTCTCTTCAAAATTGCATGACTTGAACCTCAAAAATTGAACTTTTACCCATAGATCCTTCAATTGAAAGAACCTTGTTGAATAGACTTAGAAACATTAATTTGGAATCTGAATTTGAGTAAGTTCCCCTTGCAGACTCAAGTGAAACTTCAAGTGTTCACTCTGAGCCTGTCATCATGGCTGAAAATCAAAACCAAACACTTAGAGACCTTTGTGCACCACAATTCCTTAATCAAAACAATCAACATGCCATGCCAGTGTTACAAAATGATTTTGAAATGAAACCTAAAATGATTCCTTTGCTTCCAAAGTTTCATGGTTTGGCAGGTGAAGATCCAAAAAAGCACATTAAAGAGTTCACACATGTTTTCTCAACTTTTAGACCCCATGGAATTACCGAGGATCAGGTAAAGTGGAAGGCATTTCTGTTTTTATTGGATGGAGCTACTAAAGAATGGTTGTACGGCCTACAACCAGGAGACGTACATGACTAGAATGAACTGGTAAGATGTTTTATGCAAAGATTCTTCCCCACCTCTAGAAGCACATCCATTCGGAAGGAAATCTACACCATATGACAATCATCTGAAGAAACCGTTTACGAGTACTGGGAGAGATTTAAGAAGCTATGTGCCAGCTGTCCACATAAAGCCATTGAGGAACACCACTTTCTTTTATTATTCTATCAAGTGCAACTGGACAATGATAGAAACCTTCTTGATGCATCATCTGGAGGTGCCTTGATTGACAAGTCACCATAAGAAGCCAAGGGCTTGATTGAGAAGATTTCCCACAGCAATTTGGAATAAGAGGTATTGGAACAAGAGGTATTCATGAGGTACACACTTCTCATCCATCACCCTTATTAGAAACTAAGATTGAAGAGCTTACTAGTTTGGTGGGACAGATGGCCTTGAAGCAAGTTAGTTACCAACAAGCGCCAGCTAAGGTATGTGGTTTATGCTCATCACATGATCATTTTACTGACCAATGTTCTGAATTACAGGGAATGGAAACATGTATAGTAGCCTTTCAGCCAAGGCAGTTCTAGATAAAATCAAAGATGGAGAGAGCCTAACCAAGTCCAATATGGATTTGGAAATCAATAGAATCTAGCTAGGCCCCCGTACCAAAATCAGTTTCAAAACCAACCCCCATTCCAGAATCAATTCTAGAACCCTCCACCATTTTAAAAAAACCGTCTTATAACCAGCCTTCTTAAAAAAACCAACCAATCTTCAAAGACCCTATGAGAAACTATCCACCAGTTCACAACCTCTTATTCAAAACCAACAAAAATACGAGTTTGAAGGACTGAAAGACACTGTTAAAGATTTTTCCAATAAGTTTGAAAGTATCATGGACTTTCTGACCAAAAATCCTAGTAAAATCCCTTCCCAAACAGTCCCAAACCCAAAAGAGAATGTTAGTATTATAACTACAAGAAGTGGAAAAAACTCCAACCACCATCCACCGTTGAACCTAAAACAAGAAAAACTAATCTGGGTGAGAATGAAGTTAGAAATGATGAAAATTCTATGAAAATGCATCGGGAAGAAGACAAGAAAGATGAGGATGATAATGATAGGCCAAGAAGGAAGAAACAAGAAACATAATTTCAAAGGCAATAAAGGGATAAGAAAGATATACCACCACCATTTCCATCAAGGATGATTGAATCAAAGAGATTACAAGAAGAAGCACTACAAAAAGAAATTCTGGACACCTTTCAGAAAGTGGAAATCAACATACCTCTACTTGAAGCACTCAAACGAATTAAAAAGTATGCTAAGTCTTTGAAAGATCATTGCACCAAGAAAAGGAGACTTCAAGGGAATGAGAGGATCAATTTGGGAAGAAGCGTCTCAGCCCTTATCACACCACAATTTCCAACCAAATGTCAAGATCCAGGGACGTTTTCTATTCCATGCACCATTGGTTCACTAAATTTCTCTAATGATTTGTGCGATTTAGGTGCATCAATTAATGTATTTCCTCACTCAGTATATACTTCTTTGCAGATGGGAGAGTTGAAGCCCACAAGAGTGGTGGTCCAGCTTGCAAATAGATCCACAGTATTCCCAGCAGGAGTTCTGGAGGATGTCCTGGTAAAAGTCAAAGATATTTTATTCCCTGATGACTTTTATGTGTTGAATATGGAAGATGATAGGATCCCATCACAATCACCCATCATTTTGGGGAGACCATTCATAAAGACAGCCAAAACCATCATCAATGTCCATGAAGGGACACTTACAATGGAGTTTGGAGATAACACTATCCACTTCAATATTTTTGAATCCATGAGGCACCCATCAGATGATCATTCACTCTTCGCACTCTCCCATGAAGATGACATAGAACCAATTAAAGAATCAGGTATGCCTCATGAATTTTTATCATTAGGAGAGAATTTTTCCATTAAAGATATCACTGAACATATGGATTCCCAAACTCTTGGAGGTTCTGATTTCTTGTTGGAAGAAGAGGTAAAATCTGATTTCTTTGATAATTTGTTAAATGATGATGAAGATGATATGATTTCTTGTGTGCAGGATGTCAAACCATTGGAAGTGGAGAACCTAAATTTAGTTTCATCTCTTGAGCATCCTCCTGATCTATAATTAAAACCACTCCCCACTGATTTAAAACATGTTTACCTTATGGAGGGGGAAAGATTACCAATAATAATTGCTAATAATCTATCTGAAACTCAAGAAAAATCATTGATTGAGCTTTTGAGAGAGAATTTACAAGCAATATGGTGGATCTTAGGTGATATCCCAGGAATAAACCCAAAAATTTTCTCGCATAGAATTTTTCTTGAGGGAGATTCCAAACCTGTCAGACAACCCCAAAGGAGGCTGAACCCTACCCTGATGGAGGTTGTGAAAAAAGAGATTGAGAAGTTATTAGAAACTGGGATCATCTATCCTATATCATATTCACAATGGTTTAGCCCCATCCATGTAGTCCCAAATAAAACTGGCCTAATCATTGTGACGAATGAAAATAATGAATTAGTCCCTGTGAGAATTCAGAATAGCTGGAGAGTATGCATCGATTTTAGGAAGCTGAATCAGTTCACTTGAAAAGATCATTTCCCTATCCTGTTCATTGACTAGATGTTAGAGAGATTGGTAGGGAGAACTCATTATTGCTTTTTGGATGGATTTTCAGGTTATTTTCAGGTGCCCATTGCCCCTAAGGATCAAGAGAAGACTACCTTTACTTGTCCTTTCGGTACTTTTTCATACAAAAGGATGACATTTGGATTGTGTAATGATCCAGGTATATTTCAAAGGTGTATGGTATGTATATTTTCTGATCACATTGAAGATTGCTTGGAGGTTTTCTTGGATGACTTCACAGTTTTTGGAAATTCGTTTGACCATTGTTTGAAAAATTTGGAAAAAGTTTTGAAAACTTGCATTGAAAAGAACCTTGTTTTGAATTTTGAAAAGTGTCATTTTATGGTTGAGAGAGGAATTGTCCTTAAGCATGTCATTTCACAGAAAGGCATTGAGGTTGATAAATTAAAAATTTAAGTGATAAATTCTTTGCCTTACCCAACATGTGTGAAACATGTTAGATCATTTTTTGGACATGCAGGATTCTACAGGAGGTTTATAAAATATTTCAGTAAGATTTCTCTCCCTCTCTCTAGATTAATTTTTAAAGATGCTGATTTTGATTTCAACTATTCATGTAGGGAAGCATTTGATGAGTTGAAGAAGAAATTGATTACACCACCAGTGATGCAGCCACCAAATTGGGAAGAACCATTTGATCTACTTTGTGATGCTTCAAACCAAGCAGTTGGAGCCTTCCTTTATTAGCGAAATGAGGGCAGGCCACAAGTCAATGCATATTCCTTGAAAACCTTAGATGCAGCCCAATTGAACTACACAACAACAGAAAAAGATTTTTTAGCAGTTGTTTTTGCTATAGAAAGATTTAGATCATATCTGCTTGGAACTAAAGTCATTGTTTTTTCTAATCATGCATCTCTTAGGTACTTGATCATAACGGATGAAGAAAAACCGAGGCTATTGAGAAGGATGATACTACTACAGGAGTTCAACATAGAAATTAAAGATAAGAAGGGATCTGAGGACCAAGTGGCTGATCACTTAAGTAGACTACCCAACACCGCTAAAGTTGAAATTCTAGACACTGAACCACTAAATGACTGCCTTCCAGGGGAGTAGTTGTACTTGATTGAAAGAGAAGTACCTTGTTATGCTGACATGGTCAATTATCTGGTAACATATTAGGTCCCATCTCATTTAAATTCTCACCAAATTCACAAATTGAAATCTGAATCTAAATATTACATCTGGGATGATCCATTTCTTTGGAATATTTTCAATGACCAAATGATCAAGAAGATGTTTACCAAAAAATGAAATTGAATCAGTCTTTAGGTTTTTTCACACATTATCTTGTGGAGGCCACTTTGGACCTCAAAGGATAGCGAGGAAGGTTTTAGAATCTGGACTTTATTGGCCAACACTTTTGGAAGATTCTCATGAATTTTGTAAATGGTGTGAAAAATGTCAGTTTACAGGAAATATTTCAAAGAGACAAGAAATTCCCCAAATCCACTTAATTTTTGTGAAATATTTGATGTTTGGGGGATAGATTTTATGGGCCCTTTCCCAATGTCATTTGGAAATTCTTATATTCTTCTTACTGTTGATTATGTTTCCAAATGGGTGGAAGCAAAAGCCAACAGAACTGACGATGCTAAATTTGTTTGTGATTTTGTCAGGGATAACATATTTTATAGGTTTGGAGTTCCTAGATCCATCATTAGTGATCAAGGGACTCACTTTTTAAATTGTAGAATGGCGGCTTTGTTGAAAAAGTATGGGGTGCATCATAAAACATCAACTCCCTATCATCCATAGACTAATGGGAAAGCTGAAGTGTCCAATAGGGAAATAAAAGGAATATTGGAAAAGACTATTAATCCAAATAGGAAGGATTGGAGCCAAAGGTTAGAAGACACATTATGGGCTTACAGGACAGCCTACAAAACTCTAATTGGAATGAGTCCATATAGGCTGATTTATGGGAAAAGTTGCCACCTACCTGTGGAATTGGAACACAAGGCATACTGGGCTGTGAGGAAGATGAATCTGGATCTTGAAAGTGCTGGGAAAGAGAGAAGATTGCAATTATAGGAGTTGGAAGAAATTCGAAGGGAAGCATTTGAAAATTCTAGGATTTACAAAGAGAGAATAAGAGTGGTTCATGACAAACTGATCCAACCAAAGGACTTCCATCCAGGAGACAAGTGTTGTTATTCAATTCAAGACTCAAACTGATGCCAGCTAAACTTCATTCCAAGTGGGAAGGTCCATTTATAGTTACTCATGTATATCCTTTTGGTGTTGTGCAGATTGTGAAGGATGGAGTGAAGGATCCATTCACTATTAATGCGCACAGATTGAAGAAATTCTTTGGGACCATTCCATCAGAGCCAATAGAGGAGATCACACTCCTCCAACTTGTTTATCAATAAACTCCATCAGGTCTTACCTCACCTTTATATTTTCATGATTGTTTTGATTCAATTTCCAATATTCTTACATGTTAAATACATTTGAATGCATTGTGGACACTGCATCATTTAAGTATGGGGGAGGGAACCTTTTTAGTGTAGGATTTTTATGTGTTGTTTGTTTTCCTATTTGTTTTTAAAAAAACATGTGAGTTTTTAAAATTGTGTGTGTTTATTTTTCAATTTTTGGGTGTTTTTGAAACTTTTGATCTGAAATGATTATCATTGATATTTTTGAAACCCATCTCTATGAGTGAAATAATTTATTTCTTGAAAATGAGATTAAATGAATGCTGAAAATGACATTGTTTCAAGTTCAATTATTTGGGAATTTCATGAAAAATACTTTGTTTTTTTTAATCTCATGCCACATATCACTGTCTTTATATTTGAAATCACATTCCCGTGAGGCTTCTGAACCTATTATTTTCATATTATTTACATTCAACTCACTTCTTGAGAGAACCAAATCATCCTTGATTTAACCAGAATTTGATTTATTGGTGTCAAAACTTGAGGGTTTGAGGTACTTGTGTTATAAATGATTGAGGAATTTATTTGGTTTCAAATCCCCCTTTTCAAGATAATCCCTTTCATAATGTCCTACCTTGAACATTTAATCCTTGTAGCCCATATAAGCCATGAACATCATGTTAGGTTATCCACATTATAAGCCAATATTCCCTATCCAACCTGCTCTTGAAGTGAAATTTCATGAACTATTTGAACATAAGTGTGGGGGGAATATGTATTGTATTGTACAACCTTTTTTGGGATACTTTGGGTGATTTTTTTGAATAGATGTAATTGCTGCAAAAAAATCATTCTTCTGAAAGCTGTGCCTTTTCTGGATCTTTCATGATGAGAGAAGTTGTGCCATTCTAGAGCTTCTAATGTAAAAAAAGAATCTGTGCCTTTTCTGGAGATTTCAAGAAATATTATATTTGAGAAGATTGAAATTTTTTCTGCTGAAATGATGAACGATGAGTACATCTATTGATATTCCATGGAGAAGGAGTTTATTTTCTTCTAAGGGGAGTGAAGAGGAGACCATACTTTTGTGAAAATTATAGGAATTCAATTTTGCTTCAAAAAGAGCCAAGCCCTCTTCATTCAACCTCAGAATTTTCACATATACATCCTACCAACCTTAAGCCACAGAACAACCTTAACAAGTCCTCATGATAAACATATGTCTTTGACTCACAGCGCGTGGAGATGTAGTAATTTATCAAGCCTATGGTGACCCTTTTATGAGTTTGGATGAGAAAGACATTGCTAAAAAATTGAAATTTGGGTAATGAGAGATAATGAAAGTTAGGTAAGTGTTTTATGTACATGGGAGGATAAATGAAGAGTTAATTTATTGAATTATCCTAAATTAATAACATGAAATAATAGAGTTTGAGGAGGAATGATATATTTTGTTTCTTGTTTTCAAATTGGTGGATCTCATGGATATGTGTTTTGAATTTACTTTGAATTTATTTTGATTCTGACTTGTCCAGGAGTCCAAGTGATAAGTGTGGGGGAATTGATAGAGTTAATATTTTCATTATTATTTATATGTTTTTCAATGATTTAATCCCTCCCAATTATTCAATGTGAGTGAATTTGCATCATTTATGTGTTTTTGGTGTATTTTGGGCTTAAATGTGAAAATGGGGTAATTCTGTAAAATTGTCAGTTTTATATAGCTTTTGTTTTTTGGGCATAACATTTATAATATGGGTCCAATTTAAGTGAATATTTTTTTTATGATTCCTAAACTTGTGGTATTAAAATGGTCCTTCTGGACCAAGACCCAATTCAAAACCCAATGGTGCAGAAAATTCAATCAAGTGGAGAAATCAGTTTGGAAGGCAGAATGGACCCCACTTCATTAAATATGGAATATATCCTTCATCCGACCTTAGAATGAGGTGATTATAGATTGTGTCGATAGAGGACTTCCAAAGGATGGTTCACATTAAATTTTATAAATTATTGAGCTCATTAATGCATCTTTTTGGTGCGTCCAAGTCGAGTGGGTGAAACAGTGTTTGGCGGCCAGAAACGTAATGGTCATTGATTCGGCCATATCATTCTTTACACCTGTCCAATGACTCTCAAGTTTAGAGGGTTGATAGAAACGTCATTTCCAACATTCTATAAGAAGGGACCGCAGTAAGGTTCGGCCGTCTGGTGGGCAGAACAGAGGAAAACTTCTAGAGGACAGATTCTGGAGGATCAAATTTATGTTCTTTATTTTCTTTGTTTTACACTTCTTAGTCTTGTAATGTGTTATTCTTTCGCCTTAGTCACAATTACCCTTACCATGTTGGGGTAAACTTTTGTGTGATTTGGGAAGGATAGGTTATCCATTTTGTATTTCAAGAGTTCTTTCTATTAATGTTTTAAAATCCTCTTTTCTCTTCTGCGAATCTGTTTCAATTTCTTATAACAGTTTTTATTATAATGTACGATTGTATCTGATTTTAGATTCTGTTGTTCATTTATATTTGGTCAATGATCAATATCTCCCTCCACTAGGTTCTGGTTTATAAACGATGGAATATACCCGGACTTAGTGGTGAAGTACTCGGTGATCATTGGTACATGTGTGAGGAGTAGTGAATGTTCTTGATTACTTGGGATAAACAAGAGCCGATTGGGAATTGCCTAAGATAATTTGGGGTATTTTCTACAACTCTATTACAAATTGGAAGGAGAGTAGACAATCCTAAGATTTTAGTAAGGTTTATTCTCACATTTTTTTTAATTGACCAAGGGACTGAGAAGAAACGATTGTGGATTCTCACTCTTAACGATTTAGCAGAGGAGAATTGGGTGAAATGAACAATGATAGAATTACAATTGAAAAAATGACCCAAACCTGATCACAATTTCATATGACTGATTTTAATCACATCATTTTTCAGTTTTTTTCAAAAATTTCACTTAATTACTTTACTTTATTTAGTTTCTTTCTTGTATTTTCTAAATCAAACAATTTCTAAAAAAACAACCTCACTTCATTCTATTTTAAGGTGACAGCTTAATTGTTGTGCACTCCTCTCTGGAGACAACCTAGGTAATCCACTATAATACATTTTAACATAGGTTATATTTGTTTTTTCCACACCCCACGACAGGAACATGTCACTTTTCTTGGGAGGAGTTGTTAAAAAAGTGGTTTAACTGAAGAGTGAAATAAAATATGTGTTACAATTTTATTTCTCCTCTAAGTGGTTTAATCCCATGTGTGGGAGTTGGGGGGGGGACCCACATGATCCTAACTCCTCTTATTAGGATATTTGTGAGGTGGGGCCCACACAATCCCCACCCCTTCAAATTCCCTTACTCCTCTAGACCCCTTATATGTTATGTTGACTCCCCATTAATGTGAAACCACTCACCTCCTTATCTCTCCCTCATAAACACTTGCCAACCCAATTAATTTAATCTTTCAATAACTTAAATTAATTTGAATATTTGTAATTTTGAAAATCATGGCATGTGTTAATAAAATAAGGGAAGGCCTTATTTTATTAGGTTGTCTTGTTGTCAGAGGATATTTGGAGAGAAAACTCTAAGTCTTGGAGAACTGCATCACCTTCGTTGAAGAACGTTAAGACTTCGATGAAGAACGCCGTCACTACAAGGAGAGATCGACGTTTCGTTTCTTCTCCTCTCTGTAGCTGGTGTGTGATGCCATCCCATCATTGGACGTACTCCAACACCGTCGTCGAAATCAACCCCACCCACTGCGAAGCTAGCTTCCGTGAACTTCTTTTGAGGTAGGGGTTGTTTCATCGTTCAAGTATTATTTCACATTCTTCGTTAATTTAATTCACCACTTGCTATTGATTTCATGGGAGGAGATCAAACCACACAGACATAGCCGACCCTCCTCCCCTTTTTGTTGTTGATCATCATTGTGTCTTGGAACGGAGGCAACACGGTGCCGTTGCACTGTGCAGGGACGAGAGAACCGCGGCTGGAGTGGGCCACGATGAAGGTGCGCGGCGCCGTCCCGCCGCGCCGGTGAGGCCGAAGGAGGCCATGGCCAAGAGCGGGCCGCAGAAGAGGGGCGTAGCGCCGTCACGCCCCACCGAATAGGCAAGAGCCGTGGGCTTTGCCCGTGGCGATTTAGCAAGGAGTGGCCGAACATAGCCGGCCGCCAGCGCATCAGGAGGCGGGAACCGCAGGGGTCCTGCGGCAGCTCACTGGCCGGCCAAAATGGACGGCTATTTCTAAATAACCAGGGGGGGCATAACCCCCAGTTTTACTAGGGCGGACCCCACCTGAAAGAGGGTCCTCCGTTTTGAAAATCAGGGGGCGGCGACCCCCCCTTCCGCGTCCACCCGGTGCTCGGGCGCCCACACTGGGCCGGACTGCCTGCGCCGGCCCGGGCCGCCCGCACCGGGCCAGACCCCCATGCCGGGCCGGACACCTGCGCCGGGTCGGGCTTTGCCGGCCGGGCCGGGCCGGGCCACGCCCAACTAGGCCGGACTCAGACCCGGGTCGGGTCGACCCAGTTCGGGCCGACCCAGGGGGTATTGGGCCGGGTCGGACCGGGCCCAAACCCCTTACTTTCAGACAGATCCGTTCAAATGCCCATAACATGGGATACAGACCTCTGATCGACGCACCATCAGTGCTGTTGGGATTCTTGGATTGATACAGTCGTTTTGGTATATTACACTTAAGGTTTTGGAGAACTTTGGGTATGACCGGGTTGGTTCGAACACGAAACTAACCGGTCCCTCAGAGCGGAAACGCTCGTAACCTGAGCTCCGGACGTCCGATTGACGTGCCGTTGACTTTGTTGGATTCCTCTTAGTGAGAAAGTTCTTTTGGCTTACTCTGATCGAGGTTTGGACGCAGCTGGAGTATGGTCAGGTTGTTTTTAGCTTAAGAACCAACCGGGCCCCTAGGACAGAAAAGCGAATAACTCTCCGACCGGGCGTCCGATTGACATGTCGTATGTCACGTTGAGTTCCTATTGTCGAGACGAAACTTTTTGATACATCAACTCTAGACATCATGACCGTTGATGTATCGACCCCTCGGCTCAAGGAGCAGACCCTCCTGGAATCGAGCATGCTGTGTGGGGGAACCCTAGAGCTGATTGCAACATAGATGACGACTTCCATACAAGGATCCTCAGTGGGTTCGATGAGGAGGAATACCGTACTAGGATCCTTAGTGGGTTCGACGGGGACGACTACCGTACTAGGATCCTCTGTGGGTTCGATGACGACGTCTACTGTACCGGGATCCTCTGTGGGTTCGACGACGATGTTTACCATTGTGGGATCCTCCGTGGGTTCGACAAAGATGACTTATGTACTAGGATCCTCTGTGGGTTCAGCAGTGTTTTGGACTGTACTTGGATCCTCTTTGGGTTCGGCAGCGATGGGTACTATACTTGGATCCTTCGTGGGTTCTACAGTGACGACTTCGATACTAGGATCCTATGTGGGATCGACAGAGGAGACGATTCAGATGATTCATCTAATCATCTCTACCTCTATTCGAAAGTAGTATACCTGTGTGAGCTGAGTCTTGACATTGAACCATTATCTTCGATATGATTGACTTGCTATCCTATGTGGATTGGGTTGTGCTTTCCTAGGTGGACTGGGTTGAACTTGGGCTCGTAAGTTGGAGCAGAACTAGAATTGATGACTTAGGTAAATGTATGGGCATATACCTAAGTATAGTTGGTTGATTCTTCGTGATTGTATCTTTCCATTGTAATTTATCCTTCATGGATTATGGGAGACCTTCATGAGTCTCGGGGTCCCTACTAAGTATGGGATACTCACCCATGCAGGGGCTATGCCCACACTATGTTGTGTTGGATGCAGACGACGGACAACGCTGATCGAGGTGGAGGCTCGTGGAGCTGGACGGTACCTGGAGGTGTATTAATGGATGGGACGTACATGGACTGGACGACTGGACCCAAGGAGCTAAGGAGACAATCTGTACCCGCCCTTCAGGTGGGATTTCTAGAGGATGGCTCGTTGTTACTGTTTTACTTTTCTACTGCTATACGTTCTTTTCAGTTGTACTTTACTTTCAGTTGGGTTTGTATTCTTGCCCATTTACATTCCATCACTTACTTTTGTACTCATTTTACTTAGTGTTTACTTCAGCTTGCGTACTTTGTGGTGTTTTTTTCCTATATAAAGGAAATGTCTTCCCTTTCATCTGGATTTATTCCTTTGGTGCTAGTCGCCAGCCCCTGGCCTATGAGAGGTGGGCTTGGGGTAGTCACAGCATGGGCCACGAGGATGGGTCATGACATTTATGTTTTCTAATTATTTAATGGGATAATAATATGTAGGACCACAAAAATTTACTTACAATTACCTGTTTTAATTATGGATACAAATACATAGAAAGAAGAACTTTTACCGAGGTATATTTATTTTATTTATTATTAAATATCCATTAATATAATTATATAATGAAAAAACCTATAATTTGAAAATAATAATTACAGGACTACTAATGAGACTTCAACAGCAGATTCCTCTGTAATTACTGTTAAAGAATCAAGTTTTCAAATCGGTAAACATGGAATTAAACATTTACCAAAACTGTTACATGATTGTGGATTTGAGCAATTACATATTACTTTTGATGATAATAATAATGCAACTGGACCAAATGTAACACAATTTATCAAATATATCTCTATATAGATCTGTTGTAGGATGATAATTTTATATCCTGATTGAAATTCCATCAACAAGGTGGAGAAAGATCTTCCTTGGGAGGCCGTAATGGTATAATATCTCAATTGATTTATTTTATTTTATTTTTAGTATATCATATATTTTAAATGAATAATTTTTATTTTATTTAATTATAGATTACATTATATTTGGAAGAAACAAAATAAATTAATAAAAGATATCTTACATTGGAGGTGTTTCAATGGAGAGATTTAAAAAAAAGGTTGACAAAAAATTATGTTTTTGGTAAGAGGAAAAATGAAAAACCATTCCTCAAGTATGATTTTATAGATGCAGATATATGGAAGAAATTTATTTCCAACAGACATGATGAACCCATTCTTATATGATAATTATATTATATTATAAAATTTCATATATATGTACCTATTTACTTATTAGTTTGAATTTTTTATAATAGAGTTCCAGGAAATTCCATCAAGGCATCTAGCTACATAATGTATACCCTCATACTTTATCATGTGGAGGGTATCATTTATTACAGAAAAAATGACTGAGGATAAGTTTTACACACTAAGAGCTCACTCCACTAGTGGTTATGATGAGGTCTTGTTTGGTCCTCCATCTCCCCCCACTCACTATGAAAAATGGAAATGTATGAGAAGAAGAAAAAAATTAAAATTATCTTACAGAGAAATCTAATTAATTAGCTGAAAAAAGTATTAGTAAATACTATTTATTTCTCATAAATTATTCTATTTTATAAATTAAAAACACTAATATTACATTTTCATCTTTCAATTCAAGATGAACTTAAGGTTCAAGAGACACAAGGATATTTTATACCTGACGGTAGGATGAACATCCTAGCCACAATTTAGGAATTAAAAAACACCCCAAACACATAAAAGGATGTTAAGCAGGTGTTAGTATTCGGAAATTTTTTGGACATCAGAGTAAGAAATTAAGAGACCCAAAAATAAAATCCTTAAAAGATGAGATGAAAAATATAAAACAGTCCATGGTAGATCAAATTCAATCAGCTGTGTATGCTATGTTAGAACAATTGATGATACAGTCACAATCTGTGAAGCCTTCCTAGCCTGTCCAGCTTACCCAGCCAGCTATGAAGCCTATAAAACCATCCCAGTCAGACAACCCTACCCATCCAACCTACTCAAATCCTACACCTCTTCACTCAGTCCCAACCTTATACTATGAGTTCTATGCTGGAGATCTTCATATAAAAATTGTAGCGTTAGGACTCGTGCATTTTTATAGGATTCTGTACATAAACATCCTATGTAGATGGGCCAGGTTAGAGTATCAGTACTTTATATTATTGATCCTACTGCCCTACTACCATTTCCTACTCAAGAGGTTAGTAGAGTTAGATATTTTCTGGGTCATTTTTTACTTTGGCTATATGGCCTTCATCATTTTCATTCATATGAGGTATGTATTTTTTTAAATATTATTTACATATGATTGAAAATTAATTTCAATTTTTTCTAAAATTTAACTTATATAAGAGTATCTAAAAGAAAAAGAAATGGCACAAATGAAACAAAAGGTTTAGGAATAAAAAACTGTAGATACTTCTGATATTTATGATGGGATATAATGATTATCTCAAGCTTCTTCTCCCTTGGGTAATATCCATGAGTTTTGGATGATGTATAATATATATGGAAGAGACTATCAATTGAGAATATTCATAAAATATGTCATGGATATAATTGGTTTTGAATAGATCCGAATGAATGTGTTTCAGTTGTGTTCTATTTAAGTAAATTGACATTTAATTTTTTATTTATTTAATTAAATATTATTTAAATTGAGCAACTATATTACTTTTATAAATAGGTATCTACACACACTTCTTAATCAAAAATTACACCACAACTATTTATGGTTTTTAAATCCAAAATTCATTTCCACGGATGTGCAATATGTGAAGAATCATAATAGAATTGCACATATATATGTGAGAGATTTTTACATATGGATATTGGGTGTTTGTTTTTTCCATTTGATAATGGGTAAGAACACAAACATAATTATGAACTAATGTTCATTTTAATTTCATTAATTATGAACCTTTTTTATTATAGGAGGCATTGAATTTTAGGTGTATTCTACCCAAGTGAATGCACCTTATATTGGGTTTTCTCTTTAATAAGTGGTGTTCGTAAAAAATTAACAACCTTGTTAGAAAAGTAAGTTTTCTGTTTTTTATAAGTTCATTATATTTAATTCTTATTTTATATTCATGTATTATTAGTTGATATATAAGAAAATAAAGGTCATGGAAAATTTAACCAAGATCATATGTCGATAAAGAACCCAAATGCAATCCAATATGTGAACGTAATGGTAATTATTTTTTATATTAGATATTATTAATAGTTTTGATATATTTATATATATATGTTGGTTTTTATTATCAAGATAATTTTTTATAACCATAGTGTCATCGTCAATAATGATATATTGAATGTGGTTATTATGTTATAAGATTCATGTATGAGATAATTACAACTAGGGTAATTACTGAATTTTATAAGTTTATTTATATTAATTATTTTATATTTTCTATCATAATATTCTATTTTTAATCTCATATCATTCAATGTTATTATAGGAATTTAATGATGTAGAGTCTTATACGCAAAATGAACTTACCCACCTTCAATCTTGGTTTATGAAATATTTGTGTTGTATGATTACAACATAAGGTTTGTATATTCTAATATTTATGATTAATATTAAACATTCCATATAACACGTGTTCAAAGAACTAATTCTTTTTTTATAATATGTATTTGAACATAATGATATCAAATGAATGATTTAACAATAAAAAAAATGATCATGTTGTAAATTTCAGGTATGGGTTTTTTAATTCTACTTTATAATACGAATGAATAGATAATTTTTTGATTAACTAGATAAATGTATATATATATTTATATATTTTTAGTCAATGATACATGATGTTTGATTTCTGTATATTGTTTTTCTATTATAGGGATTCTGATTATTGGGGGGGGTAATATTTAAAATTTTATATTTTTTAACTTTTGGTGTCAATTTTTACCAAAATCAATGCCGAATCATTAAGATAAATTACCAAGGGTTTTTATGTCTATTTTCATAAAAAACAATGCAAAAACCATTTTCAGTTTTAGTTTCTTTAAGAAACTGATGCTAAAAACTAGGAAAAGTCTCGTTTTCAGTGTTGGTTTATAAAACATGATGCTGAAAACATTTTTTTCACCACCTTTATTGATGGTGGTAAAAAACTGACATTAAATCATGTTTTTTTCACTAGTGAACTATGAATTTTAAGCAGTGTTATCAATAAAATCACTCTCTGTTGATTTATTAGAGTTTCACCTACACATACTCAATCATGGTGAAGTGTCAGCTTCTTGTACTAAGATATGGATTCTCGGTTCCTTGTAAAATTTCTATAAGGCCCTATAAAATTATTTTAAGGTGTCAAATTTATGCACACAATTGTTTTTTATTATAGATATCTAGGTAAGAGGACCCGCAAGTGGAATTCACTAAGCTCATGGAGTTGACGATTGGTGGAGTTGACTAGGGGAAATTTTTCCCTGATCCAATATACATCATTGTGTTCTTTTATTTTATTTATTTACATTGGTCACTCATATTTAATATATAGAGAAATGTTCTATGCATAATAAGAGTGGTGATATGAATTTATAAAATTTTTTAAGAACAGAATTCACCAATATCTTATGAATTTTTCTTCTTCATCATCATCTTGACCTAACAATTGCTATCAAAGGTATGGCTGAAGTGAATATCTACTAGATTTTACAAGATTGAGTTAATGCTTTAGATGAAGACATCTCAAAATGACTGACTCTAGAGAAGGTAGGCTGATGGTATGTGTTCCTTTAATGTTGATAATTATGGATGCTGGAAAGCCCATATGGTTTTCTAATTGAAAAATCTTAAAATAAGGGCTTATTTAAAGGTTTTTAATCCTTATAATATTTCTAAAGAAGATTTGAGATATTTTAATAATGATCAAGAAAGAGAATATTATCTAAATTCAAAAGCTATGAATAATATTTTGTGTAGTTTAGAAACTGATGAGTTCAATCAAGTATCTCAATGTCCAATTGCATATGAGAGGTGCTTGAATATTTATATTTACTATTAAGGAACTAAAAATATTAGATAATTAAGGTACACTACTATAAATCTGAAGTGTGATATAATTAGAATGTATGAGGATGAAACTATCACTTGATTGAATGGATGATTAAAAGGTATTGTCGATAATGTTGCTGCTTTGGGAGATCCAATTTCACAATTAGATCAAGAGTTAAAATTACTCAGAGTACTACCCTCTAAGTGGAATGGAATATCTATATCTATATGTCAATATACACTAGTGAATAATTTATCTATAAAGGAATTAATTAGAACTTTATGGATGTATGAAGATGTATGAATCATCTGATTCAATTCATCCATATTTCGATAAAAATTTATCAAATATTCCTAAAAGATATTAAAATATATATAGAAAGAAAAAGAAAGGGACTGAAGTAAATTGATTTTGTGAATGCAAGAAAACAAGTCATACAAAGGATAATTATCCTTTACTCAAATATCAAACAAAATTACATTACAAGATAAAAGGAAATAATGTTTTGAGGGAGACCTAGAGTAATATTTATGGTTCACATGATGAATCTTCAATAGATTCTGAGACTGTGTATAAAAAGAAAATGGCATATATTATGGCTCATAATGATGTGGTACAATCTCCACACTCTCAAAACTTAAGTGGTAAAAACATTCTTATTAGGAATTAAATTGTTCAATATTTATGATACAAGATAAATATTAATCCTTTAATAAATATCATATAAAAATTAAAAAAATCTTATGATACTATTCTATTAGATAAATAAAATTTGTCAAAAAAGATTATAGATTTAAAATCTAATTCTTCTAATTTTTTTGTGATTTTCATTATTATAAAATTAATGAATTATTGGATGATGTTAATAATTTGAAATTAGATTCTATTATATTAATAAAATGAGAAAAATATTTAAATCAAATCCATGGTAAAAATAAAATTCAAAAAGGAAAATATGGAATATGAAGTAATGGTGAAAGACCAAAACTATATAAGAATTAGTTTATTCCATGTTTGAATAGAAAAATAATGTCTTCTATTGAATGTTTTTATTTTTGTATTAATGGAAATTATGTGAAGTATTTCTTCTTTATAAAACCAAAAATTTCGGGTATTAAAAATAATTATTTGTCAAAAGAATTATTTAACTTGAATAGTGGAATTACTAATGAAAATAAACAAGTTGGGTTACCTAAAAATTAAATTTCTAACACTACTAAACCTAAAGGAATATGGGTACCAAAAAGAACTTTTATTTTATGTTTATTAGTATTACACCACTAAGATATATTGTGAAATATTTAAGTAGTTGATTGAGTGATATATGAAAATCTCTACCAAAGGAGGGATAAACAATGAAGTAGTTTATTATGAAAAAATTATCAGTAAAAAAATCATTGACCCAAGAAGTATTTCATTTCTATATATTTGTATTCTTGTAGTTAATTAACTATTTTATATAGAGTTAAAGTGACATATATTATAATTTTATAATACTATTATTTATCAATTCTTAGTCTATTTTGATTGTATAATTAATTTTATAAGAAAAATTCAAATATCTCTAATCATTGTTTTACTTTTTAGATAAATACAATAATTTATTCAATTATGGAAAAGAATATGTTATCCACCATTAAAACTGTAAAGACCTAGAAATTCTTTGTAATTTTTTTAGTTATATGGAAGATTATGAGACAGTGAAAATTGGCAGCGCGTGATTCTGAGGCCCAGAGTGTCCGGAATGAATTTCTGAACTTTTTTCGGGTATATTCAATAAAAGTCCGAGTGGGTATTTTTAACTTTTAAATCGGTGCTCAAAATTGAAATATGAGGACACTGTTGAACTCACAGTGCTGATATTTACTTAATGAGACCTTCACCTCAATCACAGTTGGTCGAGGGTGAAAGTTAGTTTTCATGTTTTTTGGGGAAATAAAAATAAAACAAAGAATAACTTTTATTTTTCTTTTCTTTATCTTCCCAATTTAATGCTCAGTGGTGGGGACCACCCGAGCTAGAAAAAACCTCAATTCAACTCCATGGTAGTGGGGACCACCCGAACCCCTCTTAATGGGGGGGGGGAACCTATCAACTCCCCATTAATTTATTCTCTTATTTAATTGAGCTAATTAATTGTGAAAAAAAATTAAATTTTTAAACTTAATTTAATTTATATTGACTCCCCTCCACTTTTGAGAAGATTGGATGGTGATGTGTTGGAAAAAGAGGATAATTGGGACAATGTTGTGGAGAAACCCTTCCACTCCAATAAAGAACGCCTCTCCAACAAAGAACGAGGACCGACCTGAGCCCAGAACGGGAGCACCTTGTGGAGGAAACGAATGCCGACGTTATCCAATACTAGATTCCCTAAACTGATAACCACACTAATAACAATAATAACTATTGTCGTTGAAATATTAGAGTCCAATGTTCAACGGTAGAACCGAATCCTTTGATACCAATTTGTCACAACTCGTCCCTTGGGGCCCGTGCCGTGACTACCGCAAGCCCACCTTCCATAGGCCAGGGGGTCGAGACTACCACCGAAAGGCATATTCCTTAGGTGTGTATATAATATATAAAGGAAATGCCTTCCTGGTTTTAGTGAATATGCCTTTCAGTGCTGGTCTCCATCCCCTAGACTATGGAAGGCGAGCTTAGGGTAGTCACGACACGGGCCCCAGGGGACGGGTCGTGAAAAATTGGTATCAAAGGAGTTGGTTCTACCATAGAAAATTGGACTCTGATATTTCAAAGACAATAGTTTTAAGTGTTATGAGTGTGGTTATCTACTCAGGGAATCTAGTATTGGGGTGGCAGCCGACGTATCCATACTCCAGGACCCTGACTTCTAATTTCCGACTCAGTGCATGAAAACAATAATTGCGTGTGTGTTTCGAAAAGTTTTCTTTGTGATATTTTTGATTCAGCTCACCAGGTATAACATATTGACTGTGGAACACCTGTTTCTTTTCAGGATGCCTCCACGTAGACAGCCAGCTAGGGTTTGGGATAGAGTAAGTGATGATAGACCACCGAGCAACGAGGCCTCGTTGCATGGCCCTCTATCAGTGAAGGCACCAATGGTATTTTTACCTATTGGGCCACCGATTCCACCATCCCTAGAAGTAGAGAGTGAATGCCTCTTGAGCACATTTCATGAGTTCCTATCCCAGAGGCCACCCAAGTTCAGGGGTGAGACAGACACACAGGCGGCTGAGGATTGGCTAAAGGTCGAGGTGAGAGTCTTCTGACTGGTAGGGACACCAGCTGATCTCATGGTGATCCTTGCCACAAGTCTTCTACAGGAAGCAGTAGGTAGATGGTGAAGCTTGATTCTCCAGGTTCACGATGAGGTGACTTTTCTCTGGGCAGACTTCAAGAGCCTGTTTTTGGTAGAGTTTTTTCCAGCGACTCTTCGCGTAGTGCGCATTCAGGAGCTTCTTCATCTGAAGAAGGGCAACATGATTGTAGATCAGTACATAGATCGGTTCAACGACCTCTCATACCACTCCATTGATATGGTGTGGGACCCATTATTCAAGGCCTCGACCTTTGAGAAGGGACTTAGGTTAGAGATCAGAGCTTCGATGATTTCTCTCAGCATCCCGATGTAGACGGGGGTGTTAGAGCGAGCCCTCTTAGTGGAGAGTTTTCTTGCTATGTAGTCACCAGTAGTGAGACACATCACTGGGCTTCACATATCGGAGTCTTCTGTAGATGGAAGTATACAGATGTCATAGAGGTCCAAGAGGACTAGACCAACTGGTGGATGACCGCATGATTCAGGATCGGTTGTGTGGGGCACCAGAGACAGAGCCAGTCATGCGAGGAGCAGGCAGTGTTTCACGTGAAGCGGGTAGGGTCACATGGCTCTTGACTGCCCGACCCACCATACTGATAATTATAAGACTGTCAAAGGACCTCCCAGGCAGAGACATAGGTTCAATTGAGGAGGTCTGCAGGGAGTATGCAGACATGGCAGAGGACCTGGGTGTGCAGCTGGCAGTGGGAGACTATTCAATATGTTACCGCCACCACCACCAGGTGGTCCACCCCGACCATAGGAAGCAGGTGGATAGGGGAAAGCTAAACTCCAGGCAGCTGAGGCCTATGATCATGATGCTCTGGATATGATATGAGGTATGATCTGTGTCTACTCCACCTTAGTTTCAGTACTTATAGACACTGGTTCCAGTCATTATTTTATTGCCACTACCCTCGTTCGGAGCTCAGATATTTTCATGGATTCATTGGCATGATCCTTACAGATAGAGACTCCTATGAGAGAGGATTTGACAATTACGCACTGGTTCTGATAGTGTGAGCTTACTCTGGGAGGCGAGAGCTTCGGCTGAGATCTCTTAGTAGCAGCATTGAGGTCTTACAACATCATCTTGGGTATGGACTAGTTATTTACAGTCCATGCTCAGATTGACTGTATTAGGTGCAAAGTGTGGTGTGTCCGCATGGATGGGACCAGGTTTACCTTCACCGGTGAGAAGGGAGCCTTTTCAGCATAAAATGGACTTACCCGGAGGAGAGTGCAGCCAATCACTCATCAGTTTTCTAGACTTACCCTTGGAGTGGTTGATGTGGAGAGTCTGAGCTATCCTTTAGTGATGGACCAGTACGCAGATGTCTTCCCTGATGATGTTCCAGGTCTACCTCAATGCAGATAGGTGGAATTTTACATTTACTTGTACCCTGGGAAGACACCAATATCTACAACAGCATATTAAATGGCTTCCGCAAAGAATTGTGAGATGGGGGTACAACTGGAGGACTTGCAGGGAAAGGTATTCATCTGACCGAGTGTTTCTCCATGGGTAGCCCCAATTTTGTTCACTAAGAAGGGGGATGTGAGCTTTAGACTTTGTGTTGACTATCGTCACCTAAACCAGGTGACCGTGAAGAACAATTACCCACTCTTAAGGATTGAAAACCTCTTTGATCAGCTGAAGGGAGCACGGTGGTTCTCAAAGATAGACCTCATATCAGGTTATCACTAGCTCAGAGTACGAGACGAGGATGTGAAGAAGACAGCTTTCAGATGTCGGTATGACCCTTATGAGTTTTTCATCACACCGTTCGGCATATCCAATGCTCCAGCAGTGTTCATGGGACTAATGAACAGGATCTTCCAGCCATATCTTGATCGCTTTGTGGTGGTCTTCATTAATGAGATTCTGATCTACTCAGCTACTGAGAAGGAGGATGCCTATCACTTGCAGGTAGTTTTAGACACACTCTGAGGGAACCATCTTTATGTTAAGCTCTCAAAGTGACATTTCGGGATCCGAGAGGTTCACATTCTAGGACATTTCATCTTGGAGGCTGGAGTTACAGTGGATCCAATGAAGATTAAGGTGGTACTTTCTTGGGAGATACCTAGGAGTGTGACAGAGGTACTAAGTTTCTTTGGTTTGGCCGGATACTACTGGAGATTTGTGCCAGATTTTTCCAGAGTTGCATCACCTTTATCAGCATTGATGTAGAAGGGGTAACCCTTTGTGTGGTCAGAGAGCTTCCATCAGAGTTTTCCGGATCTCAGATAGAAGCTGACTAGTGCCCCCATCTTGAGGCTTTCAGAGGAGGGTGTTGGGTACGTTGTCTACGGCAATGCATCAGGGGCCGGACTTGGATGTGTCCTGACGTAGGAGAAAGAAATGATCACGTATGGTTCTTGAAAACTGAGATAGAATGAGAAAAACTATACTTCCCATCACCTGGAGTTAGCTGCAGTGGTCTTTTCCTTGAATATTTTGAAACATTACTTGAAGGGAGATCGTTTTACAGTCTACCCAGATCACAAGAGTCTTAGGTATATATTCTCACATAAGGACCTGAACCTGAGACAACAGTGTTGGATTTAGTTCCTCCAGGACTATGAATTCAGGATAGTATATACTCATGGGAAGGAGAATGTTGTAGAAGATGCACTCAGCTGGAGATCTAGTATACAACTACTAGGTGAGGTGATGGAGCAGCTGGCTGCTTTTCAGATATCCTTTGTGGATCAAGATGGAGCAGCTTTTCTTCAGTCTCTAACAGTTACTCTCCCTCTTCATTTGCGAGTAAGGGAGGCACAACATGGGGACACTGACTGCGAGGCTCGATGTGATAAGATATCCATAGGATAGGCACCTGATGGATTTTCTAAAGGTGGCGAGCACATCATCCTTTTCAGAGGACATACCAAGATACCCGTGTCTCTTCTGGAGGAAGTGTTGAGAGAGTTCCAAACATCCCCTCTAGCGGTACATCCAGGAGTGGCGAAGATATACTAGGACCTCTGACAACAGTACTAGTGGCTGGGAATGAAGAGAGCAGTAGCAAAGTTTTTCTCTTGGTGCCTCACTTGTTAGCAAGTGAAGGCGGAGCATCAGGTACCAGCAGGCTTAGTTCAGCCTTTAGAGGTCCTAGAGTGGAATTAGGACAGGATATCCCTGGACATCATGATAGGACTTCCACATACATCCAGGGTTCATGATTTTATTTGGGTGATCATCAACCGACTCACCAAGTCGGCCAACATCCTACCGATCAGAGAGTAGGGTTCAGTAGAGATCTTGGGACGCCTCTATTTTCAAGAGATTGTGCGGCTACATGGAATACCCTCGATGATTGTCTCTGATCATGATGCACTTCTCACTTCCCGGTTATGGAAGGGGTTGTAGGAGGATTTTGGAATGCAGCTTCGTTTGAGATTAGCCTTCCACCCTCAAATGGATGGCCAGACTGAATGGACCATTCAGACCCTTGAGGACAAGCTGCGTGTTTGCATCCTCGACTTCAGTCGTAGTTGAGAGGATCACTTTCCCTTGGGGGAGTTTGAATACAACAATAACTATCACTCCCCCATTGGGATGACGCCATTTGAGGCATTGTATGGACAAACTTAAAGATCACTTTTTTACTAGATTGACCTAGGGGAGTTAACACTTGTGGGACCATAGATGGTATGAGCTACCACAGAGAAGGTGTAGATCATTCAAGAGCAGATGAAGACTACACAGAGCAGGCAGAAGCCTTATGACTATAGGATAAAAAGACCTATGGAGTTCGAGTATGGTGACCATGAGTTTCTATAGGTCTCACCTAGATGAGGTTTGCAGAGATTTGGCTAGGGAATCAAGTTATCTTTGAGGTTCATCGGACCCTTTCAGGTCATCATCAGAGTTGGTGAGGTGGCTTACTGCCTAGCAATTCCCCCTCAGTTGCACCGGGGGCACGATATCTTCCACGTATCCCAACTGAGGAGATACGTGCATGATCCTACCCACATCATCGACCACGATGAGTTGGACATTGAAGACGTGGTGATGTTTACAGATGTTATTGTATAGATTAAAAATCAATAGGAGAAAGTCTTTTGTGGGTGGTTGATAACTCTGGTGCGCGTTCGCTGGCAGCACGAGAACCTCTAGGAGAGCACATGGGAGCCGGAGGCCAAGATTCGTGCTCAGTACCCCCACTTGTTTTCTTAGTTTTTGTGATGTGGCTTTCGGGGAAGCAAAGTCTTGAGGTGGGTAGAATTTAAAGACCCAGAAATTCTATGTATTTATTTTAATTATATTGAATATTACAAGAACAAGAAAACTGACGGTGCGTGATTCCAAGGCCCGGAGTGCCTGGAATGAATTTCTGAACTTTTTTTCGGATATGTTCAGAAAACATGTGAGAGGGTTTTGGTAACTTTTAAACTGGTGCTCGGAATTGAAATCTAAGGATACCATTGAACTTACAGTGCTGATATTCACTTAATGAGACCTTCACCTCAATCGCAGTTGGTCGAGGGTGAAAGTTAGTTTTCGTGTTTTTCGTGGAAATAAAAATAAAATAAAGAATAACTTTTATTTTATTTTTATTTAACCTCCCAATTGAATGCTCGGTGGTGGGGACTAGCTGAGATAGAAAAACCCCCAACTCAAATCCCTGGTTGTGGGGACCACTCAAACCCCTCTTGATGGGGGGAAACCCTCTCATCTTTAGATTAATTTATTCTTCCATTTAATTGAGCCAATTAATTGTTCCAACAAATTAAATTGTTAATATTAATTTAATTTATATTGGCTCCCCTCAACTTTTGAGAGGATTGGTTGGAGAAGTGTTGGAAAATGAGGATAATTGAGAGAAATATGTGGAGAAACCCTTGCGCTCCATCTAAGAATGCCTCTCCAATGAAGAACGAGGAACCGACCCGAGCCCGGAACGAGAGCACCTTGCGGAGGCAACGAATGCCGATGTTCTCCAACGAATCTGACTTCTTCCTCATGAAATATTCCAAAAAAAGACAAGGTAACAATTCTGTTGATTTTCATGGTTTGCGTTGAATTAATCCTCATAATCCACCTGGTACTAATCTAATGCGGAGGGTGCGTGCCAAACAAACACGACCTGATCCCACCGCTCTTCTTCATGGTAATCATATTGTCCGCAATGGAGAAAGTTGGCAGCTACCTCCCGAGCTAGACACATGGAATCGGGGCGGCGTGCATCTGCACCGCTGGTAGAGAAAGAAGTCATGAAGGTGGACAGTGGGAGACTGGTGCTTTGGCCGGCCACAGAAGCATGGGCGGCGCGACCGCACACCATCATCAGAGCAAGTGGTTGCGGCCCACATGGACGCAGCGGATGGTGGATGGTGGCCGTCATTCGGATGACTGCGAAGGGGAAGCGGTGCATGATGCACCACCGGGAGGAGTAAGGGGCCGACCATTTCGTTCAGCCGAGATGAACCAAGCGGGATCCGTAGCGAGTCGCACGTGCTGGCTGGTGACCGAATGGCTTCGACCGTTCGGTGAATGAAGGCGGGCGGGCGGCGACTCCCCCCTGCATGGGTCGAGGGAAGACCCCACCATGGGCTGCCCTGGCCGGGCCGGTCCAGACCCATTGGGCTAGATCTACCCAAACTGGGTCGGGTCGGCCCAGGCCAGGTCGGGCCGGGTCGGACCAAACACGGACCAATTTCGACCCATTTTCACTCTTTCAGCCATATCTTGAGCTACGTGCATCCGTTTGACGAACCGTTAGCAGTGCCAGAAACCTTGAAGAAAGATGGACCATTTGGTATACCCCAAATGAGTTTTGGATAAATTTGGGGTACAACTGGGTTGAATTGAACACGAATCCAACACAGCCACCAGGACTAAAATGCCAATAACTTATAGGATGGACGTCCGATTAACGCATCGTCTATTGCGTCGAGACCCCTTTTTCATGGAGGTGCTTTGGGATACTTCTCCATGGGACTTCTTGATAGTTGGAGTATCGATCTGTGGCTTGAGGATTGGATCCTTTCAGAATCAAGTGAGCTTAGTGTGGGAACCCTATAGATGCCTGTAATATGAGAAATGGATCATTTGTGGGTCTGTATCTGAGAGTATCACGTGGATCCGCTCTAGGAATCCACGTGGGACTACTATAGGATCCTGTATGGGTTTGCTGTACTAGGATCCTGTGTGGGTCTGCTGTACTAGGTACCTGTGTGGGTCTGATGATGTACTAAGATCCTGTGTGGGTCTGAGGATTTACGATCCTACATGGGTCTGCCTCTTAACAGAGTAAGATGATTCAGTAGTTACATATAATCATCTATATTACTATACCTATGTTATACCTTGTGTGAGCTAAGTCCTTACCTTTGTGGTATTCTTCTATGTGGCGTACCTGTGTGGTACTTAGCTTCGTGGTGATACCTTTGTGGTATTCTTCGGTGTGGAATACCTGTGTGGTACTTACCTTCATGGTAATATTTCCTTCATGGAATAATTTTACTTTGGCTAAGAGTTGGGCCTTGTGTTTCTCATGAATGAGATGGGTAATATTTGATAACTTAGGTATATGTACGGGCATATAACTAAGTAGGATTTTCACTGGTGTACATACTTTGGGGTTTATCCTTTGTTGATTTTTTGAGACCTTAAGTGTCTTAGGATCCCTACTGAGTATCGTTATACTCACCCCTGCACGGACTTCACCGGAACATTATTGTGTCTGGTGCAGAAGATGGACAACACTGATCGAGGCTGAGGGTACCAGGATGGGACAGTGCTTGGAGGTGGACCATACGGCGTGTCAGTACGCAGAAGAGACGAGTGGACGTGGAGTGTTGAGGAGGCGATCTATACCTACCCTTCAGGTAGGAACCTCATAGGATGACCTAGTAGTTGTCTCCCTCTTTCTTTAGTTGTATTGTATTTCCAGTTGTACTCTTACCTTTACTGTTGGGCTTGTCTTCTGGCCCCTTTTACTTTCATCACTCTTTTTTCTAAATAGTATACTTGTGTTCGTATCTTTCTATGTTCTTGGTTGTGTGTGTTCATAGGATATAAAGGTAATTCCTTCCTAGTTTTAGGAAATACGCATTTCGGTGTTAGTCACTAGCCCTTTTCCTATAAAAGGTGGGCTTGGGGTAGTCACGGCATGGGCCCTGGGGGACGGGTCGTGACAAAAACTATTCAAAACTTTATATTTTCATGTTTTTAAAATTTAATTTTTTTATGAAAATGGGATATCTTTCTTAGGTAACATGAATTTGAAAAGATTAAATCTGTAATGATTATTCTATATATTTTAGCTAAAGAATATGAAATTTCATTTGAAAATTGTTAGAACAAAATATATCATACTATTCTTAAAACATTTTAATTTTCCACCTTAAATATATCCTATTCAAAGGCCTTTGAAAACTAGTCACAACAAGATAAAGTGGTCAAGTAGTTCAAGTTCATAAGAAATATTTTCTCATAAAAAGATAAAAGTTAATCATTCTAATCTGTTTAAAGAAGAATTAGTTTTGTATGTTGAAGACTCATTTGAAAGGTATTCTATAAAATAAGGATGCTCATTATCATGAAGAACTAGAAGTCTTTTTGCCTCAAATGTCTTATAAAAGGCTTCAATTTAAATTCCTCACCTTGAATGAAATAAATGTGAAACAACAAGATACTTTTGATGAGTCTATAAATTCATATTAATAACTACATAATGAATCTATATTGAAAATGGTTTTTGATTTTTTTCAAAAAGAAATATCAGAATATGAATGATAGTTCAATATCAGAATAATACCTATGAAAGTTTAAAGTGTAAACACTAAATCAGATGGAGTAACTTAGAAGAGAAGCTGTTACCAGGATGAATCATCATAAACTAAAACTATTTTTGGATATAGAATGTTCGTCTTCTTAATATAAAAAAACTAGATATGTTCAAAACAAATTAGAAAAACTATACTTCTTTTTAGATTTTTTAATTGAAAATGTTTTAAGTTTAAAATTTTGGGTTGACCGTATACTCCTTCCAAAATCATTAATTTTAGTTTCTATTCTTTATTTGAATTTAATATTATATATATTTTTTAAAGTATTTTTTAGTGAAAATTTGTGCTATAAGTTGTTTCTTAATTTCTTTTTAAATTTTATCTTACCTAATCTTGATCTTAAATTTTTTTATCTGATTACTTAATTTAATTTACTGCTATAATGTAAGTAAATTGTTTTTGTCAAAAAATCAGTTAAAAGTATTTTATTTCTTTTAAAATATCTTAATCCATTGAAAATCAAATATTGAATAAGGGTAGTTTTTAGGAAATGATAATTTTATTAATTAAATAATTTTTAGTACTCCTTAATTATAAATCTATATAATTTTAAGGAAGTAATAATTTAGAGGGGTTTCATTTTAATTACTTGTTACCATTAACTGTTTGATGTCATAAAAAGAGGGAGAATTTTATAGTTTTAGATGTTAGATATGTTTATATCATTATTAAATTTATATTCTTAATATGGGTGGGAATATTTATTTATGATAAATATGATAAGGAGATCATGGGGGAAAATTTTAATTAAAGAACTTTTCCATCTTTAAAACACTTTTATATTAATTTTATGTATTTACGAAAAATGTTTGATAAAAGAGAAAAGTTTTTTATTACATGGATATGTATTTATTATTTTTAATTTTATTTTTATGGGTTTTGTGATCATAAAAAATGGGGATATTATCGAGTTGGTGTTGATTCAATAATTTTCATTAATTTCATTTCGGTTTTGATTCTCACAAATCCCCACATTTATGTTACTAAGGGATATTCTTTTAAGTGGTGTTAAAGAAAATAGTACTCATCAAAATATCTATTCTTGAAATATATTCAAGTCATTTATCCACTGAAAATATTTGTTGAGGTATTCTTGATGTGGTTAAATGTATACTAGAAACACTGCTAATACCGTACATTTGAATGTGTAAGCATAGCTTATGGTTCAGAAACCCTATATATGGAATAAAAATTATGTATCAAGAACTCTATATTTGGAGGGAACCCTACATTTAAGGAAACAAATTTATGGTACATCAACCCTACTTTTGTGATCAAACCTATGTTTGGAGATTTTTCATCACATGAAGGAACCCAACATTTGAATCTTCAATGATAGAGTTTCAAATATATGATATTGTCCGAGATTTGTATAAAGGTCTTTATAAAAGTAAATATCTATTAAAATATATTTTATGACTAATATAATGTCCTATTATGATTATTTGAAATACTTATATTCAAAAAATAAAATCATCACTATTCTTATGGAATGTTACGACTCTCTTGAATGTTTTTGAATTCAAATATTCCCTATTTATTATGAGATATTTATAGAGCAGGTTTATCCTAGATCTATTCGACCTACAACATAAATATCAATACATAATTCATTATAATGTGATAGGGGAGACATACAAAAATAAAATATGTGATTGAAATATAAAAAGTGTGTCGTTGTGATAAGAGCTACGCTTTTGAGACATACACGTTTTGATCTATCTAACTTCTATTGCTACTATCACTAAAACTACATTTTGTTATATATTTTTCTGTAAGAACAAAAATGCATTAGGTAAAGATACACTTTGGAGATATACATTTTTAAAAATATGTCTGGTTTTTTCTTTGCTACTTTTTGAAGAAAGTATATGAATTTTTGAAGACCTTTTTACTAATATGTGTTATTGATGATCAATTATATTTGTTAGTTTCTACTATAATTATGATGTTTAACCTATGTTCTCAATAATATTAATCTGTATAGATTTATTTGAGTTTTGACTACTCGTACTCAATCATAGAGAAGTTTCATATTCTTATACTATGATGTGGATCATAGGTTCCTTATAAAAGAACCAAAAGGCCCTGTAAAATATATGTAAGGTGTTAAATATGTGAACACAGTTTTTTTTTGTTTAGAGGTATTCAGATAAAAGGACCTACTAGTGAAAATCAGCAAGTTCACGGAGTTTAGTGTTGCTGGAGTGGAGTTAGGGATCGTTGTGACCAGAACCACTATATATTTTGTGTTATATTAATTTACTTATTTTAACTTCTCACTCTTATTTAATAGAGAAGGAAAGGTTTAATACATAACAAGAGAATTATTGAAAATTTATAATTTTTTTTAAGAACACAATTCACCCCTCTTAGGGATTTTTCTTCATCATCTTAGTCTCGACCCAATAATTGGTATTAAAGGTAGAGATGTACCCCATATGTACTGGTTCTAACAAGAATTTGTTTAAGATACATAAAAATATATCCTAAAATGACTGATTCTAGAGAAGGTATGTCAATGATCTTTGCTCTTTACTTAAATGGTCATTATTATAGACATGGGAAAGCCCGTATGGTTATCTATTTAAAAAATATTAGAATAAGGGTTTATTAAAAGGATATTAAGACTTATGAGATTGATAAGAATGATTTGGAATATTGGAATAATGATAAGTATAGAGAATATGATCTCAATTAAAAATCTATGAATGTTATTTTGTGTGGTTTAGGAACCGATGAGTTAAATCAAGTATCTCAATGTCCTACTACATATGAGATGTGGTAGACTATTCATATTTCTTATGAAAGAACTGAAAATATTAGGTAATTATGGTACACTACTATGAAACTATTATTGATATATTTATAATGTATGAGGATGAAAATATCCCTCAAATTAATGGAAGATTGACATAGATTTTCAATAATGATTCCTCTTTGGGAGACCCAATTTCACAATCTGATTAAGAATTAAAATTACTCAGAGTAATACCCTCTATGTGTAATAGAATATCTACTATTATAAATCAATCTACAATAGTGAAAAATTTATCTATCAAATAATTTACTAGAACTTTACTGATGTATGATGTTGATACGTAGGATGAAGATGAAAATCACTCAAAACAAAAAGAAGATGCTCTAAAAAAACTATGGATGAATCATCTGATTCAAGTCATCAAAATATGGATAAAAATTTATCAGATCTTGATAAAATATTTGAAAATATATATAAAAATAAAAATAAAGGGACTGAATTAAATAGATGTTGTGAATACAAGGAAAAAATTTAAGCAAAGGAAAACTATCCTCCACTCAAAGCTTAAAGGAAAGAAGATTACATGGGAAAAGGAAAGAAAGTTATGAATGATACATAGATTAATACATCTGCTTCACATGAAGAATCTTATATAGTTTCTGAAACTGAGCATAAAAAGAAAATGGTAAGTCTTATAGCTCATAATGATGAGGTATAATCCTCGTTCTCTCAAAACTCTAGTTGTGAAAAAAAATTTATGATGAATTAAATAGGTATTTATTTATGATAAAATATAAATATGAATCTTAAAATTAATCTCATAGAAAAATTTGAAAATATTATGATACTATTCGATTAGATAAATAAATTATGTCAAAATAGACAACATATTTAAAATCTAAATATTCTAAAATTCTGGTTAAAGTTGATAATTAAAAACAAGATTCTAGTATGATGGTAAAAGAAAAAAAATATTTAAATCAAATACTTTTTAAAAATTAAATTCAAAAAATGAAATATTGGAATATATAGAAATGGGGAAATATCAAAACTATATAAGAATTATTTTGTTTCTAGTTTGAATATAAAAAAAATTTCTACTGTTAAAGGTTTTTGTTATAGTGTTAATGGATATTTTTTGAGTGATTTTTTCTTTATATAACCTCAAATTTATGGTATTAAAAATATTTATTGCTCAAAAAAGTATATTAACTTGAATAATAAAATTTCTACTCAAAATAAACAAGTCTAGCATCCCAAATATTTAATTTCTAACATTGCTAGATCCAAAGGCATATTGGTTCCAAAAATTACTTGAATTTAATGTTTTATTGGATTAAACCACTAAGATACATCGAATTTTTTTAAGTGGATTATTGAGTGGTATATGAAAATCTATATTAAATGAGTGATCAACTCTGATGTAGTTCGTTATAAAAAATCGTCAGTACTAAAACCATTAATCCAAGAAGTATTTCTTTTTTTATATATGTATCCTTTTAGTGAATTAACTATTTTATAAAGGGATAAAGTTAAATCTCTTAGAATTTGGTACATACTCTTCTTTATTAAGTCTTAGTCTATTTTGAATGTATAATTGATTTGATAAAATAAATTTAAATGTATTTAAATAGTGTTTTACTCTTTATATATATACAATACTTGTTTAAATTATAGAAAATATTATGTTTTCCATATTTATAACTATTGAAAACTTTATATTTTTGTTTTCTTAAAATTTCATTTGTTTACAAAAAATGGAACATATTTCTTACATAACATGGATTTTCAAAAGTTAAAATCTGTAATGATTATTCTGTATTTTTAGGATAAATAGTATGAAACGTCTAAGAATTTTTAGAACAAAATTTATTATCTTATTCTTAAATATTTTTATTCATCCGTCTTCTTTGAAATATATTGTTCAATGGCCTTTCAAAGACAGTCATAGAAAGATGAAGTGTTTAAGTACTTAAAGATCAGAATAAAATCATTCTCACAAAAAGAAAAATGTAATCTTTCTAATCAGTTAAAATAATATCATTTTTTCATATGTTAATGATTCATTTGAAATGACTTATGAAAAAATAAGTATGTTCCAAATCATGATGAACTGGAAGTCTATTCATCTCAAATGTCTTATGAAAGGCTTCTGTTCAAATTCAGTACATTTAATGAAGAAAAAGTGAAACTATATGATTCTTTAGAAGTATTTATAATTTCATAAGAAGAACTATAGAAATAATCTATATCAAAAATGGTTTATTATTCATTAGAATAAAAATATTATTATATTAACGATAGTTCCATGTCAAAACAAACTTTGAATATTTTAAAGTTGAAATGCTAAATCAAATGGTGTTACACAGAAGATAAGTTGTTACCAAGATAGATCTTGATAAACTGAGACTTTTTTTGTTGAAAATTGTTCAACTTATTTATATCAAAGAATAAAATATGTTCCAAAAAGATCAAAATAACTATCAAGAGTTTTATCTTTTTTAAGAAAAAAAGTTCAAATTTTAGAAAGTTCAGATGAATCGCCTACTCATTCCAAACTCTTAAAATTTATTTTTCATTATTTATTTAATGTCAATGTTATATATACTGTTTTCAACGTATTTTTTATTGAAAATATGTTCTATACATTTTTCATAATTGTTTGTAAATTTTATCTTACCTAATCTTGAACTTAATATTTTTTATCTCGTTACATAAATTATTTTATTATTGTAAAGTAAATATTTTTTTTTGAAAAAATTAGCTAATGCCTTTTATTTATTTTAATTTTTTTCATTCACTAAATATATTATGACTTAGGGGGAGTTTTCAGTAAATGATCATTTTATTCGTTAGATTATTTTTAACACTCCTTGATTATAAATATATATTTTTTAAGGAATCGTGAATTTAAGGGGAGTTTATTTTATCTACTTTTTACTCTGATCATTTTGATTTCACAAAAGGGAGAGAAGTTTATAGTTTTAGAAGTTGGATAAGATTATATCCTTCTCAAATTTATATTCTTAACATGGGGGAGAAGTTTTATTCATAATAAATAATATAAAGAGATCATGGGGGATAAAATATAATGAATGAACTTTACCATTTGAAAAATATTTATATAATAATTTTATATATTTATGAAAAAGGTTTGATAAAAGACAGATTTGTTTTTATTTCATGGTTATATAAAAGTTGTTTTTAATTTTATATTTTTTTGTTATGGGTTTTTTATAATAAAAAATGGGTATATTTTTAAGCATGTGTTGATTCAACAATTTCATTAATTCTATTTTGGTTTTGATACTCGCAAACTCCCACATTTATGTTAATAATGAATTTGAGTTTAAGTAACTTTTAGTAAAATAATATTCATCAAAATATTTATTATAAGAATATATTCAAGTAATTGAATTTTTTGAAGTATTTGTTGAAGTATTCTAGATGTGGTTAAATATATTCCTAAACTTCTGTTCATACCCCGCATTTGTAAGTGTAAGTGTAGCATATGGTTCTGAACCCTTATATATGGAATAACACATATAGATTATATACTCTATAGTTAGAAGGAACCACGTGTTTGAGGAAAAAAATGTATGGTACATAAACCCTACTTTGTGATAAACCCTACATTTTTAACCCTATGTTTGGATTTTTTCATCACATGAAGGAATACATTGTTTGAATATTCAACGATGGAGTTTTAAATCTACGATATTATCTGAGATTTACGAACTAGTATTGACAGAAGTAAAGATATATTGAAATATATTTTATGAATGATTCAAAGGTCTATTATGATTGTTTTAAAGGCTCTTATTCAATGGAGTAAATAATTACTATTCTTATGAGAATTTATGACTCTATTTTATGTTTTTAAATTCAAATATTCATGATTTATTGTGCGATATTTCTTGATCTAGTATGACAAAAAGCATTCAGACCTACAATATAAATATCATGATGTTCTTTATCATAAAATTGAGATATGATATATACATAAGTAAAAGATATGGTTTAAATATAACAAGTGTTTCATTATGTTCAGAGATACACTTTGGAGACATACATGTTTTGATATGTCTGACTTCTATAGCTCTTATTATTTCTAATAAATGTTATTATCAGTTATTCTTCAGTAAGAAAGAAGAAGCATTGGGTAAAGATATACTTTGGAGACATTCTTGTTTAAAGATCTATCAAGTGTTTTATTTACTATTGTTTAAATAAAGTCTGTGCAATGTTAAATATCTATTGGCTATTGTGTTACTATAGATCAATTGAATTTGTCAGTTGTTGTTGTAATTGTGAAGCTTAACTTATATTCTCAATATAATCAATCTCTATTTATTTATTGGATTTATGACTGCTCATACTCAGTCGTGGTTAAATGTCAGCTTCTTGCACTAAGATGTGGATTTTAGGATCTGTATAAAAGAACCAAAGGGCCATAAAAAATCCTTGTAAGGTTTCAGCTACCTGCATTGAGTTATTTTGTGTTTCATAGGTGTTCAGATAATAAGACATACTAGTGAAAATTTCCAAGATCGTGGAGGTGAGCATTCCTAGAGTGGACTAGGGTATCATTTTTCCCTAAACCATTATACATTTTTGTGTTCCATTCCTTTATTTATTTATACTACTCACACATATTTAAGAGAGATGTATTTTTTTCTACATAACAAGAGAGGTGTTTTGAATTTATCAAATATATGAAGAAAATAATCCACCCCTCTCGTGTCATTGTCTTCATCATTTTCATGTTGAACATACAATATAATATAAAACATAATCTATTCGAGCCTTAAGATTCATTCAAAATACATATATCCATTTTCAGAGTCCAAAAGTTTTTAAATAAGGTCACTGAATTTACAAAATCAACTTAACATAATATTTTCCCCAAAAAACATAATGAATATATTTTTTTCATATGAAAAATATATGAATAAATTTATCACCTTACAACCATAATGAAAACATCCTTTCTTATAATAATAAAATCATAAGTTAATTTCTTAAATAAAAAAATGTAGTAAAATCCAACAAAGATAACATAAACCATCAAATCACTAACAACTTTCATTGTCACCAATATTGTTCAATAAACATATTTTTGCATAATTATCTCAACATCTAGTATATATTTAGGTTATCTTTCCTCAATCACGTTTTCTTAAAAAGAACAAATTTTCACTAAATCCCTTTTCCTCATCATCGTTACCATTCAAAAATATCCTCTATAATCCTTTAAGAAGAAGTACTATAGTACAATACTAATATATCTAATGCTTATTCTAATAAGAATATACTTGATAAAATACTTTTAAAGTATAATTATTGAATCCAAACACAGATATATTAGTCATTCCTCTTCATCTATGGTAGTAGTGTATTCTTTCCCATTATCCAATAACTTATTGTGAGGTATATTCTTTTGACGCTTTATACATTAATTTGTGTCATTCTCTGTCTTCTTAAAGTTTAATAATTGTACACTGGAAACTTTTTTCTTACCGTTGAAACCATCATCATTATGGGCTTTCTCTCTACACTTATTGAAAACTGTAATTACTTTTTAGCATATACTAGGGTGTTTCTTTCCACAATTATCACATGTGGGAAAATCATTGTTTTTGTTCTTCCCTTTATCCATATTTTCGCTTACCATCCCCTTCTTCTTGTGCTTCCATCCAAAGCCATAATAATTAGAAAATTATTTCTCTTCCTTGTTTGCATATGATACTATTTCTTCAAATAATGATAATTTTTGAGAGACTAGTTACCTTTGAAATATTGGATTAAACCTATCCATGAAATGATCATTATAACTCATTATATTATGTACATTTATTTAGTTCACATTCCTTTTAATATGCACTATTTCTAAATGATTGAATGCAATATCTTAGTTCATAAAATTATAAAACATAATGTATAATCCCAAAACTAGTGAACGACTTATCACAAATTGAATATTTAAGTATAATAATTCAATAAATCATAATATTGGGTTTTTTATGATTTTCTTATATACTTATCCTCAAAGTATCTCTTATGTATATGTACCCTAATATATTATTTTCTATATATAGTTCCCATGGTTTCTACTAAACTTCCTCTAATACCAATTGTAAAGACTATAACCCTAGTAGCCCTGAGTCGATTGTTAATTTATTAAAATTTAAAATTATTTAAGGAACCACATCCTGAAAGACTAAATAGTTTAGTATTTTTAGGAAACAAGATACATACATGATACATACATTACAATTGAAAATATAAAATACTACATAATTATTCCTTTAAGAACACCATTTTCTTCCTAGCTTATCCATGCACGTTAATCATAATATACATCTTAAAATACTAAGAAAAATAAATCATAAAAAAGGGGTGATACTTGATGCTCAGTTAGGGTAAGCATACAATGGAATATATCATGAATAAATAATCATTAACTTTAAGTCACAGTGAATAACTGAAACACAATCCATTTAAACATAATCTTGAGCATAATTTTGAAAGAATAAATGATAATTAAATAATACCATATAAATAATCACATATATATTATACTAATCAAATAATCACATGGAATATCAATAAATAATCTCATAATGGGGGAATTCATAATTTGGGACCTAAAAATATCATCATGGATTTGATAAAGACACTATACATAAACAAGTAAGACATCAGCTAATACCCAAACTTTTTTATCTCATGATACCTACCGATGCATCAAGGGGATATAGAAACCCCCTCCCTTAACATACTAAGTCCAATTTATTCCTCATATGAAATGGGAGAAACATAAAAAACATAAAAATTCATATTAAAAACTAACAAATGAAATGGTAATACTTTAACCATAAACCATGAATGATATTAAAATAACACATCCATGGTCAAACTGATCATAAAACAATCAATAAAAATTAAGATGATATCATAAGAGATAAAATTCAATTAAGAATAATATTAAAAAAGGCATGTTGATATAGATGAAAATACTCTAATAAAATCATTGAAGAATTCTTGATAGAAATAGACTTTTTTTAAAAATAATTTATCTAAAAAGATGTGTAATTAAAAAAGAAAACACATTATTTTAAAAGAATAATTTAAAATTGTAAATGAATCTAAAAAAATTAAGGGGTCCTGATTGCGGGAAGACCCACCCATCCCATACAAGTTAAAAAATGTTACTTCCATATTTTTTTAGAAAATTCATATAACACCATGTTTAGAAAGCGAAAAAGAGATTATATTCAAACTATTTTATAAAAAGTAAAACATTGTTAAAATAAATAATTTAAACATTCATATGAGAATAGTAAAAACCATTTTTAATTTTTTTTATAAAACACTAAAATGAAATAAAGATATTCCCCAGTGGACTTAAATTGTAAGAATATTGATTAATGACGAGATTGTAAATTAAACTCTTACCTTATGTCTGATTTCATTTATACTTGTTCAAAACTTATGTATAGTTTTTTAAACATATTATTAACTTACACAAGATTGATAATAAAATTTATGATATCATATATGATTCAATTATAACATTTTACCACTAGTTTACTAATAATATTTTATTTATTTCATTGTTTTAGATGTTATTTACCAAGTTTTATTATGATTTTTTGTCTTGAAATTACAAATTATTTTGTTAAGGATAAAGATACATCATCTACCGAATAATATAAAAATAAGATAATATAATATTCAGTCATTAAATACATTTTTGTAACAACTATTTAATTTTTAATATAGATAATGAAACATATTTCTTGGTGGAGAAAATAAGCCATACGTGCACATAAAAGATGATATAATTTCTATATAGTTGAAAGGGTAAGGAATTAAATGGTATATTAATTTTATAAAATAGATATTATTTCATAATTATCACATATATATATATATATATATTATTTCCATCATCATACCCATCAATGTAAAGTGGTGATGAAAAATATATTACACCATGAGGGGGAGACGATAAGCCATACACGCTGTTTTCATTTTTCATAGGATGGATAAAAATGGAATTTGGTTGTCCCAAAATCATAATAGAATATTGGAATATAGATGATAATATAGGTATTAATTTTTAATCTAAACAAATCAGGAAGAGGATGTATAGGAAGTAATTAACTTGGATGAGTTGGTAAAAATGATTACATATTGTTTGGTGAATTTTTTTAGATCTCTTTTTAAGGGATCTAGGGTTGGTATTTTTGGAGGATATGGATCTAAAAAAAGTGTTTTTATATGTTGTTAAGATAAATCTATAGGTTTTTTTTCAAACTATAAATCTCAATGTGGTGTGAAGAAGTGAGGGAGGAGGTTCCCTTTTATAATTTAGGTGAGGGGTACTTTTAGAAACTCCTAAAATATTAAATTAATATAAATTATTTTCCAATTATAAATGTATCCAAAGTGATTTTGTTTATTGTAAAATTGGTATAGGTATGAATAATCTCATAAAATATTTTTAGACAAGTTTAGGTCACATTATTACCCATATGTTTTGGTTTTAATCCATACAAAAACCCTTTAACTCTTACTCTGACAACATGTGTTTTAATCATTAAAGGTAAATATAGTTACTTTAAAATAAAAAATAATAATAAATGAGTCAATAATTACATTTAAATTTTATACTAATCATTTGGATGAATTTTATAATTTTAATGATTTTTTTGTGAGCTATGAAACTCTATGACCCCTTGTTGTTTGACATTGTTGTGAGTTTGATCTTGTTTCTAGAATTATACTTGGACCTACTCCGGTAGAGGATCATAGAATAAAGTCTTCATCAGTGCAGGCCATTTGGATTGGGATGTTGAGAGGGTATGGCTATTCCATTGGTTATGTGCCGGTGCATCTCTGCATGTGACTGTCTACCGAGGGGTCCTACGTCGTTGAATGCTTCTCATATTGGCACAATTGCTAGGGTGGGGATGTCCAGTTGATTTCTCTGGGTGTTTTTAGTGGTTCAGTTAACTTTTTTTGTTTCTCAATTTTTCCTCAAAAGTGTCTTAATAATAAAAAAACTAATTTTTAGTCAATTTTAATACTATTCAGTACATGGATTTTTAAAAATATAATAACAATATGATATCTTTGAAACAACTATTTTATAATATCAGTAACATTAAAATTTATCTAAAAAATACATTTATGAAATTAATTATCTCAAATTATATTTATTTTTGTATTTTTATAATCATTTATTTGAAATCCTGATTAATTAAACAATTATTGGTTCATTATTCTACAATCCTTTAATGTAATTATTTATTTATTAAAAATTAAAAAAAATTATCACGATGAATTTAAAATTTTGATATTTCAAATTAATATTTTTATTAGAATATATTTTATGAAAAACCACATTTTAAAAATGTAACACTTATTAAAAACATGAGTATGTCATATTTTACTTTTCTTAAAATAAAATACTATAAAAGGATTTATGTCATCCATGTAGCTCCAAGATGCCATAAAATCGGCCCAAAGATGCATTTTGATGAAAATAACTCATCCAATAAAGTTAGTTCAAGATTTAGGATAATTTTATTATATTTATAATATTATTTTTACTCTTAATTACCCGATTTACCCTTAACCATGATAATAAAAATTACTAATGTTTCTGTTCATATTGTCCAAATATTAATTTAAAAAACATTGACCTTATGATTCCAAATATGAAATCCATTTTTCAAAATAAAAAATGTAGATTTGGATAAAATTAATTTAAATTTAATTTTGTTGACGGTGTGAGAAAACAAGTTATTAATTTGAAAATGTTCAAAATATTGAAATGTTTTTATAACCAAATTTAATGTGATATTAATTCTAATTATCTAAATTGGATTATTTGATAAAAAAATGATCTAATTATTCATTAAAACTAATAAAATATATATTTTAACACTACAAATTATTTAGATGAAAATTTTGTTTTCAATTAAAATACAATAATGTTCCCTATCCATCAAAACATAAATCTTATCAGAAAAATACAAAGAATTAAACCAAAGTAAAATTTTGATATTCCTCCTTTAGAAATTATATTTATATTTTCAAATAAATTTTATAAATGTGTAAAATTTTATTTTTAAAATAATTGTGCCATTAAAATGTGGTAAAAATGTATTTTTATACAAATATATCTTTTAAGCATAAAATTGGATTTTTTTCTTATATCATGTCTAGAAAACACATAGGATGAATGTTAAAAATTAGATTGATTATAACATTCATTAATATAATAAAAATAGTGTGAATTTTTTATTTTATTGGTATAAAAAAAACTTTTACTCATTGAAATAGTTTTTTATAAATATATTTCCGTTATTAAAAAAATGTTTTATTTTCATTTATAAATACTTGGTAAAAAAATAATTCAATATATTTAAACATGTAAAACATATTTTTATAATTAAGTTAATCATTTTCATTCCTTATATTATAAAGGCTGGGTTATAATGGTTACATTTAAATAATAATATATAGTTGTTCATTTAAGAACAATTTGGCGTATCATGTTTACTATCGAACATAGTGTTTCCTTTAAAAAACACAAGATGTTATAATTTAGACTCAGTGTTGCATGTATCGTAAGATATTGAATAAATTAATATCATATAAAGAGAAAAAAATTATAAAATATATTGGTGTTATAAATGGGATATAACAATGTATATGGTTCACCTTTTAAAATGAATGGTTATATATTTGGTATAACATGGTATAATCCATTATCAAACAATTCACTAGAATCACCAGATGTATTATAATAAGAAGGGTATATCCTTGAACTTGTGTGAGTATAAATGTCTCCCAATACATAAAATGTTCTCTCATACACTTCAAGATAACTCTTCCAAATATTTAAAAATAATAATATCCTAACATTTATAATAATATATGAATCATTTATCAATAGAGTATTACCTGTTCTTATTTACTCCAATCACTAAAACTATGGAAATAAGAAACCAAATAATTCTTCTAGACCACCCAATGTATTTATCATTATTCTATTAAGAAATCCTAGGATATATATGAATCCTTGATCATTAAATAATAAGAAAAAACCCAGCAACTCTTTGTAAAAACTCACTAATCTATCTTCTTTAAAGGAATAAAATATTAAATATTCTAGGAATAATACTAAATAACCCATGATAATCAACATAAAAAATTATTCTCCTCTTTTTTTAATGAATATTATTTTTATATCCCAGATTTCTATACCTATCTCAGTTGTACCACACCTCTTTTACACACAAAAATAATGAATCACTTCCAGTTTTGTTGAATTTTTTATTTTAAATAAAAATTATAATAGCCAACTTTAACTTCAAATAAAACTACATTAATTTGAACCTTGAAATAACATCAAATCCTATAATATCTCTTTATATGGTCTAGGTATGGAATGGATGAAGTTTGAGTTTACCATAAATTAGCAACAAATTCACATAATCAAAACATCTCTAATATATATTTCTTATCAAACCATGACATGGTGAGGTGTAACCATGGCATGTATCTACTTAATTAATCTGAATTATTCCGAACTTCTCTTATCCATATACACTATAACCCGATGTTGTGATAATAATATACATTTTTGTATTAACTGTAGAATAGTGACCAACATTCCAATGTTTAATTTAAAACTATGAATTTCACATTACTCAACCATGACCATGATGGGTTGGCCATAATGTATTATGTTAGAAATTTTTATCTTATAACAAAGAACTATGACGAGTCGCCATTTTCAATATCTAAGAATTATACCGTGATTATTCACACCTTCAAGCCTTGAAATTTTTGGATCACCAATGAAAAATTTAATAATTAAGATTCCCCATGAAAATAAAAGATTTTTTAAACAACCATGGTTACTGAAATTCTCATTTTTATATACTCAAGTATTTTCCCTAGAATTCCAAAAATAAAAAATTTTTTAAACAATAAAATAGCATATCTTCTTTATCTTTATTTCATTAGGCCCTAAACACTACTCTTTAACTCAAATATTATTTTACACATATCTAAACTTTAAAATAAATTCTAAATCATCTAAAAGAATTGAAATAATCAGAGTTTAAATGTGATTTATGTGTTTGTAAAAAACCAAAAAAATATTATCAATCCCATACATATCATATCTTATTCACCTGATCCAAATTTAGTTTAAACAATTTTTGGTTCACTAATACTCCCTTAAATATATTCTTGTCCATAAAAATCCCAAAATCTATACCATGTTCACTTTTCTAAGTAAATATTAATATAAGGATCACTCTAGGGTAATTTCCTAGTAAATCCATGATAAGTAGGTTTACCTTAAAGAATATTATAATTGAATATTAAAAAGGGTTCAAAATAAGATAGATACTTAAAATCTAATACCACTATATTTGGTAACATGAAGAACTAATAATATTTACTTAGATTAGGCCCCTTAGTATAATATAATCAAATTTTATCTATTTTGTTAACATTAAATTTTATTTTTTGTATATATCTAAATGATCCTTTATTAATTTTCTACCTATGTTCTATTCTAAAATTACATATTATGTTTTATAAAACCAAATGGTTTTAAAAACATTATAAATGACTGTTCATTACACTATTATGTCAAATATGATAGAATATTAAGGAAAACTACCTCAATCAAGTATCCTATAATTTATTTCAATTAGTAAATATCAATCATAAAAATATTTCAATCTTAAATGAGATAAATATATAAAACCCCAATTTGATATATTAAACCCACCATGATGATAACTAAAATCTACCATAAAATTCATGTAAAAGATGGGATGAGGGACATGATTTGGTAGAGAGTAAAAATTTAAGCTCATGGATTCAATTTCATAAAAAACCACCCAATATTATCTATGTGTCAATCATGCCATAAGAAACAATAATAATAAGAAATAAAAAATATTTTTTCATTTTTTTCTATATGTTATGACTTAAAAAACAATGATAGAATAAATATATTTAGATCCTTATAAATTTCTCCCTATAAAAGTTAAAAAAAATGGTAACTTATTTTTTTAAAAATACCCATCACCTATCTTAACCCTCTTTCAAACAAATATGACATTATTTAAATAACACTATACATTTAATATTCATATAAAATTCTACACGAGGATAATAAGTTGAACCTAACCTTGAGGTTAGATCCTGTCATTTTTAGTTAATTATGAAAATACATTTTCAAATACCCATAAATTATTCATTAAAATTATTTATAATTAAAAAAATGTGAATTTTAAAGAATTAATTAATTAATTAATTAATGTTTTTTAGATTTTACATGTCAACCTCAAATAAAAAATATTTTCTTGTTTAAACCAAAGGAGAAAATTTTGATGTTTAAAGATAGATTTGATAGCTGTAATGAATTTTGTGGAACCTGTGACCAACAAGGTGATATTTTCTTGGAGTTTTTGATTTTTAATCAATAATATTTGATGAATAATAAAAAAATTAAAAATATTTTATAAGTAAGTAAAAAAATTAAACATTAATTCAATATAAAATTACCTTAATAGAGATTGATGTTAACAATTTTAATCCTTTAGATATTATTCATTCCAATGTGAGTAAAGATTATTGTAATAAGAGAATTAAAAAGGAAAAGAGTAAATTTAACTTAAAATATCATAGATTAAAATAAAGTGGAATGGAATATAAAAAGGAAGTGTATGATCATGAAGAGTATGTAATTTAGAATTTAGGAATTATGTCTGAAAACTAATTTCATTAATATAAGGTTTAAGTTCATAAAAAGAAGTTAATTCAATAGTTTTTATAAATTAATATATCGTGGAATAAGAATTTATCATTTTTAAAGATAAATAAATATTATGAATCTATTTAAAATTCAAAAAATAATATAATATTTTATAAGGATATATATATATATTTCTAATGATAGTTATAATAATATTCAATGGATTTTTTTTTCAGATTTTAGTAGCATTAGAGAACGTGAAACATGATATCAAGTGCTAAAATTGAGTCTTAAAAGAAAATTTAAATAGTTTAAGGTTGATGTTGATAAAGTATAATCATTTTAAATGAATAAATATATAAATATAATAAACCACACATCATTATTTACTCAAGATGAATAAAGAGTTATTGAATATTTCCCTAAATTTTGATGAGGTAAATAAGAAAAGTAATATTTAAGATGAATAATTATTATATAGAGATATAAATGGGGAATGAATATTAAACACATTCTCAAGTGATGTATTTTTGGAATATAGATTCCTCAGAGAGAAGAAATTTAATAATTGAGGTTGGAGAATGTATTTTGTCCTTAACTATTTCAAAGATATAGTAAAGTAGTCTTATACCCCATACATTTAATTCATTAGATTATTTTGTTAAATAATGGTGATGGATTATAAATCCAAATATATGATCACTTAATATAGGGGATTTGACATTGATAACTTTTTGGTTAATGTTTGAACTCTAAAATAGGAAAAAAGTGAGTTTGAATAAAACGTGTTAACCCATTTAGGAGGAGTAGTTAATAGATAAATTTCATGGAGAAGATGTTTTTTAGTTGAAAAAATATTAACATTGAGAATAATTTATGACCTATTAAAAAATCCAATTGGGTAGATTAAACTTCTCAAAATTTATATTATTTTATTTATATACAATAAATAAATTTAGGGTGAGATAATAACATATGATCATTTTATTAAATGTTTGATGTTATTTTGAGAGGATATAAAATTATAAAAGAAGCTTAAGGATCCAAATAGTTTAAAATTAGATATAAAACCTTAGATAAATATTTTATATGTATAATAAATGTGATTTCTACCATATAAAACTAAGGATGAGTCAAGAAGACACAAAATTTTATAAACTCTACCATACATAAAAACTAAGGAAAAAATGGAGTAAGAAAAATTTATGTACAACATTATTAAAAATTTATATAGATTAGTGTTGGATTATATTTTATATATAATTTGAAAAAAGTATTTATTTTCATAGAATATGATTATAATTTTCATAGAGTAGTATTTAAGTGTATTAGATTCAATACAAACTGATCAACTAAATATATAATATAATAGATTTATCAGACATAACTATAATATAATTTTACACATCACAACATGAAAAAAATATACCATACATAATGAATGAGGGTTTAATCAATGAATGATTGTATAATATAGTGAATTATATTCTAATTAATGAAATGATAAAATATTAAACACATAACAACCTAATCAATAAATCACTACTTGAAATGAAGTAGTCTGGGTCAAAATACCACATAACCCAAGTCAGCCCACCATAACTCAAGAAGGGTTCCTAATCACCTCAGGGTGAAGACCAGTGCTAAGGTATCAATGAAAACACATAGGAATTATTTCACCTTAATAATCCAATGAAACACATCAAGAATTCCAACTGGGAATCCAGCATGACCCGTCTATAGGTCATACACAAACACCATCAAATAAATAGTCATAAAAATATAAACCATTGTAAATAGAGTATATGAAGCAATAATATATCTATAAACCATAACCAACATCAAAATATTAATAAAATGGGAAATCCCTTGCATTCCATAAATTAAAAGGTTCAAAATAATTCCAATGCTTAATTTTCCATTACAAAACCAAAATACCAAAATGCTAAAATATAAAGAATCCCAAAAATTATCGATCAATCTACCTCCATCTGGACCTTAGCCACTATAAGACTCAATCTATAGATAGAGAAATAATATCAATAATCCGGGTTTTGATATTAAATTTCTTTGACTCTAGCTTTATCAGATGGAACAAAGTTTTTATACGATTTACAACATATTATGGTTTTGAGGGAACCCACACTAGCGTACCATACTAAATCTACATACCACATTTAAATATGAAAACTAATGATTCTGGTTTGAAAATATAGTTTTGATTATTCTTTATTTGAGAACCAATTTATTAATCCTTTGGTTTTCATAAAAAAATCCATAAAGATAGGTGACATGGAATTAAAAATTATGAAGAAAAACTGAGGAAAAAAATAGATAACAAAGGGCTAAAAAGGAGCACATGGATTAGAAATAAATGCATGTCATAACAAGTACAAAAATATGTGAGACATGGGGGAGATTATACCTATGGGTTCAATGTGTCTAAGAATCACTCATGGAATATCGGATGACCTTTATAAGCCAAAAAAGTAGTTAGATCTGGGCCTCTTAAGGAATCATTGGAAATAATTCCTATAATTCATCATAACTATATCTAGGGAAGCACCCATCCAAATTCCATACACAAAAGGTCTCCCATGTTCACCCAAAACCACATTCATCACCATAAATAATCCCATTTCCAATAAATAAGATTTTAATTAAAAGTCACCATTCAAAATATATTTAGAATCTCTTTTAAAAATAAGAGTTTTCTTAAAGACAAGTTGTCAATAATTTTCTAGGAATAAAACTGAATTTCAAAAGGAAAATAAAAAGAAATCAGTATTTTAACAACATAATCCAATAAAATTAAAACAATTTGTATATCATCCCTAGAAAAATCATTCCAAACCTAATATGTAAATAAAACCAAATAAAATATCAAAAACAAAGGTATATCAATAGAAAAGTATAGATATTTAGAGTCACCTCTATCAAAATTGATTAAATGTTTTCCTATTAACAATATAACACTAGTAGAGGGAGAAGGTTCCTCACTCCCCAAACAATTAAAAAAATTCATTAAAACCCCAATAAGAACTGTAGGTTTGGACCTCCACGGTTATTAGGGTTATAGGGATGAGGAAGAAGAGGAAGAACATACAAATAGAGGGAGTGAAAGGAAAAAATATATAAAAAACTCTGAGATTACCTTATATTTTCACTTGAATAGGAAAAGAATGAAAAATTGAGCAAGGTGGAAGAAATGACCCATGGATGGATCTCATATGACATGAAAATGGGGAGAAATGAGGTGTTATCTTTTTATAGGGGAAATATTTCTAATTCCTTTTTTTCCCAGGTGGAAAATAACTCTTGGCGTAGCCCATGGCTTATGGTGTATAACCAACTCGATGGGCCCCTCCACAGTGTATCTCAGGTGCTACACCATAGAGAATCTCAACGAGCTAGGGCCTGGGATTTTAAACCATTCAGGATCCATGATGTAGCCTTAGTGTCGCACCATGAGACTCTCCTAATAGGGAAATATAGGTCTCTCAACATCTAAGAGCCTCTATGATGTTGCACCCCAGGCTACACCACATCACCTTCCCCATACACTCACCATGATATTGCCTATAGGGAAATAACATGTTGACCTGAAAAAAAGATTATGTTCTCTCAAAACTACCCAAACACTCCCAAAGGATATAAAATGAAAAAATTAAAATACTAGACTAAAATAATTTTTTTTAAACATACTAGTGACCCAACATGTATCAAAATTCTCTCCATAATGCCAATTTATACTCCTAGAAATTACTCAATGCATGAATTCCAAAAAAAAGAGTCCATTTCTCCATCATCGAGGGATTCCACTCCCATTTCTCAAGGGTATCTTGAAAATGACTCCAAAACACGTGGACTAGATTAATTTACATTCCATAAAAAAACTTTAATCAGATGGTCTAGAATATGAGCAGGTTTTTCAACCATAGAGGTGTCAGGGTTCATGTACAAACCATTCCACTATACTACATAAGATAGGATATGATGGTACTTATTTAGATGTGAGATATGAAATATGATAGGAATAAAAATGTTTTGGGCTATAAATTCCATCCAGTATGAAACATTCTCAAAATGATCCATTATTTTTAAAGGTCCAAAATAACACATCAATAGCTTACCCTACCATAAACGATGGTGTCCCAACTATGGAAGAATTTTTAAAACACCAAATTAGCAACCTAAAATTTCATCAGGTGATGAAGATGGTTAATGTAATAATTATAAAATCTTTAATCCATACACAACATTTTTTGAATAAACTGGACCATGTTCATAATCACTTCAACAATACTCAGCCCCCACAATAAATTCTCACTAATCTTATACCAACATCGAAGAGAAATACATATCCATTATTACAATTATTTGAATGGATTCATTTTTATCAAGGATTGACAAATATTATTATTGTAAAACTCATCCAATTAATGATTATTATCCCATGAGACTCTAAATTCAAGGACCTAAGATCTAGGTATATCCTCAAGAATCTAGATATCTCACTCTATATAGACATCAATTTTTAGACGTTAGTTTGTGATCAACATTAACTGATAACAGAAATCATCCTATATAGCATTTAAAAAATGTTATGTGGTAAGTAAGCATTAAGATAACATGATCAATAAATACATACAATGAAGTAGAAAAAAATCTTGGACAAAAAAGTTCCAAAACTCATCCAATTATTGAATCATTAAGAGATATGAAATGGGATGAATTTTTAACTGATGGATAATTAACTATATAGAATCCTTCCAAATAGGATACTGTGGAAATTAAAAAACAAAATCCATGGAGATATCATCCCATATTACACTAGGATAGTGAGAGGTCACAACATCCAAACCAACTTTTGGTTCCAGCTTTAATTATTTCATAGGCGAGGCATTGAGATACAAAACCAATTATGGATCATTTAATTTTAGTCCACCATTATCAGTGTTTTAGATCATATGAATTTTGGTATCTACTGGGTGAATGGTCTATCTAGAGTGGTGACCACTACTCATTTTCAAAACACCCCAAAGGTATAGGGTATAATTTTTTGTTGATAATAGTGGATGTTATCAGGAGACCAAGAAAAGTCAATCAAGGTATCCCCACCATTTAATATTCATCTAATAATATGATAACATGGGTTTACTTCCTATCTAATGTGAATATGATCATCATGAGAGGAGTTGATCTATAAACTAGTCAAGGGTACCTATTCACTTTCCTTCAAATCCTCTAAATAAATCCCAGTAAAAATGATCATTATACCACATTCTTCCCCCGTACTATTTTACTATTATAATTTTAATTTCCTTCTCTACTTATTTAGGTCCACATTACCCTATCATAGAGTATAACATATATTAAAATCAAAAGTATGTAGATACATTTAAATGTATTGGATTTGCTCAAAGGTACACACTATTTTTTTTGTCTATTTGAATTCCTTTGTTTATACCTTATAATATTTCATAATGAAGTTAATGAGGTTTTGGGGGTGTCTTGGGCTCATTTGGATCCCATGGCCCGAAACATTAAAGAGGAAAATTGGGTCGCATGGTTAGTAGAAACTGTTCTACCCAGCCCACATAGTTTCTCTAACCATGAAGTTGAAAATAATGGTGTTTTGGGGGACACACAGTTTGTCTACAATTGTGTGACCCTAGGTACATAGTTTTGTGTTATTACATATCCTGGTGGAAGTGTAATTTTACATGGTTTTCACATTGTTATAAAAAAATGTGCCTAGAAAGTTCAGGGTACCCATTAAAGTTGAAAATAGCGCATTGTTAGTGCATAGTTTTTCAAACCGTGGGGCCAAACCATTCAACACTACCTATGTGGGTGAATTTAATTTTCTCTCTCTTTAATGCTTTAAACCTTTTCATTTTATCCCTCTCTTTATTTCCAGCACACCAACCCTCCTCCCTCATGTATGATCTATGTTCTCCTCCTCCATAGGATTCAAGATATCTCCTTTGTTTCTCATCCCAATCATTCTCCTTCGGAAGAAACATGAAGTAATAGGTAGTCTCTATGATCTATTCCCTTATATGTTTCCTTTCTTCCATCCTATGTTGCACTATTTCAGTGAAATATCAATTTCCCTATTTATAGTAAATTTGATGTTTTCTCCAATATCTTCCATTCTATCTTGAATAAAAGGCACACAATGGATGAGGGAAGCACTATGAGACTGAGGTAGGTTGTCTAGGAAATTTTCCCTAAATTCATTATATCATATAACATGCACCATTATATCATAAGCCAGAACACTTTCCAAAAATACAACTAACTTTTTTAATAAACTAAATTAAGTTGTTTTCTATATTCAATATGACCCTAATGATTAGAGAATCACCCTTTGGGTTGGTTGCTTTGGCCTAAGATAACCCTTTAGGAGTTCCTTATCCCAATGGCCTAGATTTTTTACCTTACTTGATTGATAAATCACCTTGAAGGTGTCACTTAGATTAATTTCAATTCTTTATGTTCTGAAGTATTTGATGGTTTTAGTGTTTAGGCCTCCTTTCCTCACACCTTATGCATTACACTCTAATACACCATGTGTTGTAATTAAATCTTTGACAAAATGAATTGGATATCTTTCTTTAAAATTCTAAAAAATGATTGTTTGATAAATGATATGGATTTTCTAACCAATTCTTATTATTATCTAGTTCCATGGGAGATATAATGGGTTCCGAATTAAGAACCCATTAGACGGGCTAAATGTGCCTTTAGTTAGAATTTATTAATATTTTGTGAACATGCTGGGGGTGACATGATTTATGCCTTGTATGGGCTTGCTGAGTACTATTTAAATTTTACCTCTAGAGGCACCATAGATAGGCTTGATGGAATGCTGTTTGTACCGTGAAACAAGAGAGACTTTGGACCCGATTTGCAATATAAGGGATAGACTTAGAGGTTTTTTCATGTTGTCATCACACCATACCTAGAGTGAAACTTCGGATATTATTCTTGGGTATCCTTAGAAAAAATCCCTTGGGATTATTTTTTTATTGACCCCTTAAATTATTTTATAATTTTCATGGATGGTCTCAGGCTAACTCTTTTTATATTAAAACTAGGTTAATTGAATTGAGAAGAAAGTGAATGATTTAAACTTAGAAATGGACCTTGAACCTGGAACTTAGGTACATGTCTTCCAATCCCAATCATAAGATTGGGGATAGCCCATCTTCTTACACAAGTTATCCTCCACTATATATTTATAGGATTTATTAGTTCAAACTCACTAAATTAGGAAGAAGTATATATAATTGGATGGGTGTCCTATTGGAACCCAGTCGAGTTATTTATTTATTTATTCTGTATTTGATTTATTAATTATTGACACTGTTCATTTTATATTACATGAATGGATTGAGATAGAAATTGTTGGTAGTGGACTACTATAATTTTATCTCACACCCTAGTCGGTCTGACCTTAGTAACCGAGTGGAAATTATGGTTGTAGGAATAGATAAAAGGAAGAAGACAAATTTCAATGCCTGATTTCCAATTTTAGAAAATAGTATGGGGTAGGGGGACCAATCCTATGCTTTATTTTCTAGTACTAGAAGATTTTGGTTTTTTGGTATTTTTATAGCATATGGTATTTTACTATATCCCCTATCCCCTAAATATTTACTTTTGTATAGTACATGACATGATATAATAATCTTCTGTATTAGTTTATTATTCAAGTTCTGCTTATTGTTTATTTATCTTTCATGTTTTAATTATTATTATTCTACTACTATTTTCTTGTCGATACTGCTTCCATAATTGTAGGTGATTGATCTGGATATAGTTTTATCTTTTATTGTTTTTTATCCTTGTCATCTTCTATGATCAATAAGGTCATATTCTACCCATGGACACACCGTAGGACCTCACTGATAGTCGAGGACCTCTGGTGTTCGGGGAGGTATGATTGAGGTCTTATGGCCACTGTCTCAAGGCACCTTGAAGTTTAAACCATGGAAGGATGCTACAAAGTGGTATTACATAATCCTTTTTATTTTTGTTTTAATATTTTGGTTTAGACAGGAGGCAAGGATATTGGAATTTGGTAATGAGCCTATTCTTGGGAGTTGCTAAGCCATATACATTGGAAACCCACATTACCATGGATGAAAAAATGATGTTATTTCTTTTTCTTATTATAGTTTCATGGATTTTACTATTTAATGACACTATTTCTTTGAATTATTATTATTTTATGGGAGATATTTTACCCTAGCCTAATGATATGAGTTCCCATTGAAGCATTCATCATACTAAGAACTGTATGGCTTACAGGTCATGCATTATGCCATGCCATATTTATTTTATGCATCTATTTCATGATTTTCATGTGATTTATGTATGTTCATTGATTGTTATTATATGAATTAATTTGATTATTATATATAGAAATGTGCCTAATTACCTTACAGGGAAGATATAAAATAATTGGAACTTAAAGTTTATGCCTTAACCTAATAGTGTTTTCTTGCAAGGGTAAAGAATATACATTAAGCAGCCACTTGTGGCACATTGACCGAGGGAAAATTAGTCAAATGGTATGGAATGTGTTATGGTTAGGATTAAGTGGACACACTATTTTAATATATAAGGTGTATGGGTCGTTATATGTTTGGAGAAATGATGCTTCTAATTCAACAATTTAAAGGGAATTTAAATTCATAAAGAAATTAAAATGAATAAAACCTTGAAAATGAAATGGTCACCATATATGTGTGATATGAGCCATTGAACTCGAACTAACCTAGTATTGGAAAGTATTCTATGTCTCCTATGATCCTTCTGTGACTCATTATTATCACCCAGGTCAGGCTCATGGAGTAGGACAGGGGTTGAAATGTTCTTATAGGTGTGCCTTGTAAATGTACTTTCTTTATCGCTTTTCCCTATCTATTATAATTCATATTTAAGTCATTATCATGGAAATTATAGAGTTATTACACTGTTATGGCCTCATGGTTTACACGAAAAAAGTGGTAATGAGCATACTACAATGGTGGTGGGACTTGACCCACCCATAATTCCTCCTTTCATGCCACCTAAGGAACCACCTCTAGATCTTCCACTAGGTGATGAAACCCAATTATGAGATAGCTTCTTTCAGTTCATGTACACCATTGAGGGTGCACCTCAACCTTCCCATACCATGGAAGAACTAACCCGTGAGTTCTAGCAATAACATCCTACCACCTTTTCGAGGGATAGAAAACCTCATGCCACTAAATCATGGGTGAAGGCCATACTGTCTATCTTAGATCACATAGAGATGCCACTATAGTAGAGGGTAAAGCTTGTGACCTATATTCTATGTAAATCCACCAAACATTTGTAGGACATCCATACTCAAGTTAGTCGACATCAGGGTATGGTCCGGGAAAAATTCTGTACAACCATATTTGACAACTTATTTCATCAGATTCTGAGAATAGATCATGATTGGGAGTCCATTCACCTTCAGTAAGGTGACATGTTAGTGATGGAATACTGAAATATCTTCATCGAATTACAAAGTTTTACACTAACCTTGTCTATTAACTAGCTAATGAATGTAAGGATATTCGAGGATGGTCTTGAGTACTCCATATGATCACTGGTGAACGTTTTTTTTTGTTGACCACCATTTCAGATATAGTAAACATTGCCCAAATAGTTGAGCAGAACCTAATAGAATAAGGTGACATGAAATATGGTATATTATCTTCTAGGAAGAGTAGTGGTTCATCCAATGGTAGGAAGTGGAATTTCAAGGTTACATGCAAGGTAATTACCACCCAGGTGCTACACACCAATAACTATATAATATGTCATCAGTTTAGAAGTTAAGACCATAAAAGGCACCAGTGTATGTGGAACCTTAATAGAGTGTCTGTATTGTAGAAGGATGGGTCACCTATAATGCTTTTTATCGGTCCTTTCCTCTAGTGACAAGTGAATGAGGTTCTGTATTAGCACTGCATTCAGGTGAGGATCAACGACATCATTCTATGATGGATTTTAATCTTCTACTGGCCATTCAGGACGAGCATGTGGTCATTGATGAGGTAGTTAAGCATTATAGTTTCACCGTTAGTAGAGTGTACCAACTCAGGCTTCTGAGAAAACATCTCAGGGTTATAGATCAGGACATATCTATGTTTTTAATCCTATTATAGAGGAGAATATTCCAAGGTCATAAATAGATATAGGTACGATTTTAGTAACAAACACTATAGTATATACCTTGTTTGATATAGGTTCATCACACTCATTTTTCTCTGCTACAACTATTTGAAGTATGGGACTAGTGATAGTGTACTCTAGTGGCATTATGAGCCTTGATACTTTGGTTAGTCATTTTAACAAAGGTATGTTATCGGTGACCCAAATTGTTTTACCCTAATGAGTAAAGTACCAGTAAGGGGTCGATCCACAGGAAAAAAATGTTATTTTTGTCTTCCTTATCTTAGTTTGTATTTTAGTCTCAGTGAAATGTACTAAATTTAGAGTTGATTTTTAATGTTTGGATAAAAAGGTAATTTGATTTAAATTTCTTCAGAAAATTACATAATGGAAAAAATAAAAATACAAGAAATTGGTTTTGATGCAAATATGGAGGAAAATGAATTAGGGTTGTGGATTTTTAAGAGGTTGTTTATTAAATAAAATTTCTTATGAGGTTGTGTTGTTCATAATATCCCAACACTCTGGGTTTCAATTTGTAACAAGGTTTCCTTGGTCCGATAAACTAATGTCATGAGCTGAGGAAACAAACTCCTTGGTCCGGTAGTCAGTGTTTCACAGTTCTATATTTTTCATAGTCCATTTTGAGTCAATTAATACTTCCAATGATCATGAAAGTATTCATCATTATTCTTCTTTTGAATCTCGGAAAATTCTACCCTTGGTCTGGCTCAAAATTTTCAGTGATAAAATGAAGTTATTAAAGAAGTATAAGAAGAGGTTAATAGAAAAAACACATTCATAACAACTAATCAAAATTACAACTCTTTCACCTCCCACAACCCCAATACACTAGGTAATCAGTTACACATATAAGAATAGATAAAAACAAAACTCTCGATAACTGATGTGATCATCGTAGAAACTTCAAGGAGAGATTGGATATTTGGTAGAATGGTAGAATGGCGAAGTGGTTGAATGACGGGAGCACGGTAGTAGAGCTTATTTCCTTCAGACCTTCAACCCCTCTTCCTTTTCTTAGAACTGGAGGCCAAGACCTCTATTTATAGAAAATAAAATTACACGACGTGTGGTAAAAGTACACACCGTGTACTTTTGTGAATGTGCTTTTGTCATCTTTTTCTCCACTGGTAGGTGTCCTAACTTTCCATCTTTGACTTGGAAAATGATACTACCTGGTAGGTGGGTATACACAGCATGTATCACCACCATACACAGTGTGTACTCTCTTTTATCAGCCACTAACTGTTTCTAGAAGGGAAGACACAACATATTGATGATGTACACAACATGTCAATGTCAGTTGGCTATATGGGCCTGTAGAATTCTTCTCAGCCACCAACCACTTCTAGAAAACTATACATGGTGTGCAGTTTTCATAAATGACATGTACATGCTTCTGGTAAATTGGGAATGTACTTGTCCAAGACAATCCATGTCTGAGTCTGACTATACACGGTGTGTATATATGTACATGCCGTGTAGTAGTAAATTTTGCTCAGATTTCCCCCGATTTGTGTGTTTGGAATGAAATCACCTGAAAATGAACAAGATCCACAAAATCAAAATATTTTCTACTAATTAGTAGTTTTTTTCTGAATACATGTTCTTATTTTCAATAAAGTATGTGGAAATGTATACACAAATCAGGTGCATCATACTCCCCCATACTTGGTCATTTTCTTTCCCTTAAGAAAATCTCAACATCTAATTAAAAGAGACTATATTTTAAAATGGAAGGAATTCAGTTAATCATAAATGTAAATGATACAGTCAGAGTAGAAAATTCTAAAAAGGTACAAAATAGTTTCAACTCATAATATATTCTAACCATGCCTTATAAAAAATTCAATTAACTACATTCATCCTCCTTTAGACACATGTTTTAACCTTTCAAAAAATAAGCAAGCCACTGGTTTATCTACCTCACCAATAATATACTCAACACTCAAGATATTTTAAATCAAAGTTATGCTCGATCAAAGATATATACAATCTATCCAAAGGTTTGTAAAAAATATAGTTATCTACTTTAGAAAATTGATATACCAAAATCATGAGGGACTCTCAATAAGGATCAGATGTCTCTGTGGCTAAGGGTTGGTAGATAAAGACATGAAAAATAACTTTGAGGTTTGAAAAAGGAGGCCAAATTCATTAAATAACAGTGCTTGATATTCAAAATTAAGCACAGTTTAAATGCATCCTCAACAAAATCTGTAAAATGATTTCATCACCACTATCTCCTTTAGTTAGGTAGGGTTCACAAACCAATAACTGAGTATAAGGTTTCTTTGTCTGTATATTGTTTTATAAAAAAGGGGACCTTTCTAGAAATTCCACAAATAGGGGTTTGGAACCCTTTTTTCCCCAAATGATCAAGAGGCTCTTCCACACACTTAATTTCCTAATGATTCATAAAAATATTCCATGTACAGAAAATACCTTCTCTTAAGATCAAGTGGGAAATCATGAAAATTATAAAAGAATTAGGATAGGAAAGGAAATAATCTTGTAATATGGCTTCATATAAAGGTTGTTCATGGTTTATACAGGCTTCATAGAGATCAGATGTAGGGTATTTCTCAAGATAAAGGGGTTGAAACAATCTAACGCCTTACTCATTTTAATGTAATTAAAAAATTCTTAATGTTTTGAAAATAAAACATTAAAATTCATGTAGTTATGTATATCCTAAGAATCTCTCATGAAAAAGGGTATTAGAAAGAATATGAGGAAGGGTATAGAATACCTCTTATGGGTGGGAAAAAAATAAAGAGACAAACATGTCATGACTTTCATATAAATGATTATCCTAATCAATGTAATTATCCAAGGATTATAAGTTTCAAATTAAACTGTATTAGCAATCATATTAAAACCCTTAAGAACCAAAATAAGCATATAACTTTTAAAAACTTCCCACTTTCATATTTTATTATTTAGAAACATTATTAACCAAAATTTCTTCACGCTTTCAAATGTATCTTCTAATAATGATGTCTCTGAAATGATGATAAAGAAAAAGACTAAGGTAGTCGAGAGATACTCCCCCATACTTAATATCACACATGGTCCACCAAGTTCCACAAAAATGTGGAGACAGAAATGTGGGGACAGAAAAGTGGAACAAAATGAGGGGAAGTAAGGAAAGAAGTAAATCGAGAAAGAAAAATAAAACAACAAAGTATGTGAAAAATAATACTCCCCTCGCGTCTAGGTGAAGAAAGATACAAAGTGGTGGATAAGTACAACCCAAATCATGCTAGAGTACCTGTGATGGTCGTGGATAGAGAACACTGCAAGCATACACAACATACACAGGCACAAGATATCACAGAAATATATATAATGGAAAACATGTGCCCAAAAACTAGTCAGGGGGTCACCTCAAAAGAGGTATCAACTGGTATAGAAACAGCTGGGAGAGACGGATAAGGAGCCGTGGAAACTGGAGGCCAAGAATATGCACTCGAAAGACGAGTCGTAGGAGTTGGAGCAATAGAAGTTGGACTCGGAAAAGAAGGCTTGGAATCAATACCTGGACTGGCATCCATAGTGGCAGCAGTTGGGCCTGTAGTGGAGATGAGAACTGAATCTGTGGCCAGTGTGGTAAACGGTGGCAGAGCTGTGGCAGAAATTCCATGCGCCGAGGTAGGGGTAGGTGGTGGTGGTAGTGGAATACCATGATGCCAAATAAAAATCCCCAACATCTGCTTGAGTCGGTCCTGACGTCGATTAAGATGAACCAAGTGTTGTTACACCACAACTATGTGGAGAGAAAAGGTGAGATCGACCGAGGGTGTGGAGGTAGGGGAAGTAGATGGAATAGAAGAAGGAAAGTCAGAAGAAGGGGTGGGGTAGGGAAGTCAGAAGGGGTGGGGAAGGAGGATCAGGTACATCAGTAGGGCCATGAGGTTCAGCAGGTGGTCGGGGTGGTGCCTGGGCAAGGGCATAAGCGCCCCCGCTTCTGGACCAATCCCATGTGAATAAACATGATAATGACCATCCACTTGGGGGAACCTAACCGATCATTGGGAAGAGAAGGCTCAAAAACCCCAAGGTGGTGTGCAGGATGGGTGGGGTAAAACCCGTCATTTAGGTTTCCCTAAAAACCGGTAAACATGGCATGGAAATAGGAGGCAACAAGATAAGGGAGGTCCAGCTAGTCCTTTCAGATAAGACAGGTGACGAGCTCCATGAAATGGCCGGTCATAACCCCCATATCCTCATGGAGGGGAAAAAGGATGGTGCTAAAAAACAAGTGGGTGAAGCGAATGATAGGGTCATCAATGAGGGTACTCTTCTAGGAAGTGGGGGTGTATCGGTGGTCAGGCCCAATGATATCCCGCTACATAGAAATGAGCTTAGAGTGCTCTGGATGGGTCAGGGTGGGGATGGGGGTGGGGTGAAGAGATCAGGATAGAAAACACACCCTCATCCAAACTCAGTCATAGTAAGGGAGAACATTCATCTACCTAGTCGAAACAGGACCACCAGGACCACATCACCTGGTTTCTCTCGGTACTCGAGAGCGTCGAACTCAAAGGAAGCATCAAAATCAAAAAATAAATATCTAAAAATAGTAGTGCTGACTAGGGAGATCGTGAGTAACTGTGTGTTCCCCAGGAGATCCTCCAACTCTCCCCAGATGCCCAGTTGTTGAGGGATGATGCTATCAAGATAACGACTACTCAATGGGATTGGGCAGTGAGATAAACATTGGAGTATATCGTGCGCCAAGTCTGTGATCGGGAACACGAAGAAAGGGTTGGGAACACTAGTAGGGTCCAGCCTAGGTGGTACATCAGCAGGAGATGGCTCTAGGGGAGGAGTTCCCATAGTAGATGGAGGCTCGCTGGATGGGGTGGCTAGTGATAGAGCAGCTATGACTAAGGAGGTGTCAGGTGGTGTGGTCGCTGGTGGGGAAGAAATATTGGTGTTCAAAGGATTTGTGGGATAGTGGAGGTGTGATGGTACTATGACAAGTATCGGCCAAGGTGGTGAGTGGTGGAAGGATGGAAAGTGGAGGAGGCTGGTACACCAGATACTCTGGAGCTGGTATCATCGCTGGCCGAAGTTGGATCCGGCGAAAAGTGGCCTCTTTCCCCCAGTGGTGGAGGTAGGCCAATTCCCATGAAAAGAGTCTCTATCCTCCATAACCTGGAAAAGAAAGAAAAAGAAAATAAAAGAAAATGAAAATAAAAAAGAAAAGAAGGAAATGTAAGAAAACTGAAAAATAAAAAAGTACATGGTGTGTATATCCAGAGTACATGGCGTGTAGTGGAAGCGGGTTAGCATCTTGTGTTCTCTAGATAGACACGCCGAGTGAACAAGGAAAAGGGTAGGCTACATGGCATGTACAAAACATACACGTCGTTTATGTGCAAAGTGCTCCTAGTCATGTGGTCCAAAAGCACAACCACCGTCTGAGTAGAGCTAATAATATAGTACATGCCATGTGAAGGAACAAAACAACGTGTGTAAGAATAGAGGTCATACGACCATGTGAAGTGCAATACATGGCCTGGCTGAGAGAAATGGTATACACGGTGTGTACTGAACAGTCACACCATGTACAAGAACATGGTGTGTGTGGCCATGTGAATAAGGTACCAAGGCATGATGTGGGTAGGTACGGAGTGTGTACCAAACATACACATATTGTATTTTCAAATTGCGAGGTATTCAGTGTGTGGTTGTGTACATAAGTAAACGACGGGTGTTCTTCAAATTATTCTCATGTATCTAGGAAGCCGAACGGTCAATCGATCCACAAATCACCATAAAAGCATATTAAATCTTAAAATAAAGGATTTATAAGGGTGTACCTAGATAGAGGATCACAATACAATAGAAATCAGAAGCTAAAATAGGTGAAATCCACCGATTTGGAATTAGGGAGGCTGAACAATGTGTGGGAGAAGAAACAGGGAGAGGGGGGTGGGGGTTCCACATGACATGGGCTCAATCTGGGTAGGGCGCGACTTTTATATCCATGGTATATTGCATGTATCAGTGCCCAACATGATGTGTACCACAAATATTTTTTAAATAGGCTATACATATATAATTATTATAGTAAACTATATAAGAATTAATATTAATAATCAAAATAATATATATATATATACATAATTTAAAAATAAAACTATACACATAATGTATTGGTAAATACAATTCATGTGTTCTAAAAATGAAAAAAGAGAAGTGCAACCTTTAGTGTGGTGGTTGGGGTGAGATTCGCACCAGGGATCGGCCGTTTGAAACGGAAGCCCTCAACCACTGGAGAAAAGGTTTTACTACTGATCCTATTTATTATTTAAATATATTTAATTTATAAGGCATATACTACATGCGAGGAAGGTAATGAACGACGTGTTATTTTTAATTATACAAAAAGAGGTGAAGTAGGGAGATTAGCCGAGTTCGAACCCTGGTCTTTTGGATCCAGGGTTGAGACTCTGCCAATCTGCCAACTTCACCTGCATGTATTTCTTTATATTGAAAACCCTTCCAGTTTAGTAATGAAAACATGGCACACACGACATATATTGAGATGGGTTGGTTGTCAGGATTCAAACCCAGGTCTTTTGGAGCCAGGTTACGACCCTGACCAACCGATCCATCCCCATCATGGGTTTTCTTATAAGAATATATATATATATATATATATATATATATAATATGAAAAATACCACACATGCCATGTAAGAAAACATGAAGATAAAAAGTAGGAACCCGGTGCTGAAGGTAGGTCGGGAGGGATTCGAACTGGTGACGACTCGGATAAACTCCAGCGACCTTATCATCAGCACTGAAATCATCTCTATTTATTACTTAGATAACCTATATATTTATAATAGTAAGAATATAAATGAAAAGAAATTTGTACATTCTGTGTGGATAAGTGGTACACGGCGAGTATCTGCTGGTTTGACTCCCAGGAAGCACCTTTGTTTTAGGTCGTTGGCTCGACTGACTTACCTATGTGTACCTGAGATGTATGGTGGACAACATTCCCGCCGTTTCCTCCATGTGATTGTAAATCTTTAGCCGCTGTCTGTTCACCTTGAATGGTTGAACATCCTCTACAGAAATTTCCACCACCCCTTGATGGAATAATCATATGACATGGAATGGTTCCAACCATCTTAACTTTAACATCCCTATAAATAATCGAATATGAGATTTAAAAATGAGTACCTAATCACTGGGTTGGAATGTTTTTCATGAAATCATTCGGTCGTGGATTACTCTTATCTTCACCTTGTATAGCTTGGCATTCTCATACACCTGTAATCAGATTTCATCATGTTCCGACAGTTGGAACTTACGCTTCTCTTCAGCTACCTTCAGATGAAAATTTAGGGCCTTGATGGCCCAATATGCTTTGTGCTTCAACTCTAATGGAAAATGGATTGACTTTCCATAGATGAGGTGAAATGGGGACACCCCCAGTGGTTTTTTTGAAAGTATTCCGATATGACAACAAAGCATCATCTATATTTTTGGACTAGTCTATCCTCAAAGTGTTCATTGTTTTTTCCAGAATCTTCTTGAGCTCACGGCTGGAGAGCACCACTTGTACACTATTCTGGGGATGATATGGTGTACATATATAATTGTTTACTCCATAATTCAATAGTACTCCTTTCATCAATGTGTTGTTGAAGTGGGTCCCTCAATCGTTGATTAGTACACAGGGAGTTCTTAACCTGCTAAAAATATGTGTCTTTAAAAATCCCATGACTGCCTTGGCTATGTCATGTGCTGTAGCAGTAACTTCCACTAATTTGGAGATGCAGTTGACACAGACCAGGATGTATGTGTACCCGAAAGATGGGGGAAATAGTCCCATGAAATCTATGCCCCAGAAATCGAAGATATCCACCTCTAGGATGGGGTTATGGGGAATCTCATCACTACGTCCCACATTACCTATTCTATGGCATTGATCGTAATAGGAAAGGAAGTCTCATTCATCTCTATGCATGGTGAGCCAAAAAAACCCAGACTGAAAGATCTTTTCTATAGTACGGTCAGGCCCATGATGTCCCCCAATTGGAAAGGTGTGACAAAATTCTAGGACTCCATGAACATCAGTTTATGGGATGAAACGACAGATCACCCCATCTCCATAGGATCGGAAAAGAAGAGGATCTTCCCAGAAGTACCTATTAACAAAAGAGAGAAATCTCTTCCTTTGCAGGAAAGAGAGGTTAGGGTAAACGACACTTGTAACCGGAAAATTTGCAATATAAAAATTCCATGGTTTAGGTGTTTGGTTGACTGAAAAGAGGTTCTCATCAGGGAAATCCTCCCAGATCTCTCGATCATCCTCTTTCTCTAAATTAGGTAGCTCTAGTCAGGAGAGTTGATCAGAAACAATGTTCTCTATTACTTTCTTGTGTCGGATCTCCAGATCAAATTCTTGTAGGAGTAGTACCCATATGATCAGTCGTGGATTCACATCTTTCTTCTTCAGTAGGTACTTGAGTGTTTCATGGTCAGTGTAAATAATAACTTCAGATATCACTAGGTAAGAACAGAACCTGTCGAAAGAGAACACCACTACCATCATATCCTTTTCTGTGGTGGTGTAGTTCATCTATTCCTAGTTGAGCATCCTTCTGGACAAATAGATAGGTCAGAAACTTCCATCAAGCCACAGGCCTAAGACTGATCCTACTGCATAGTCGTTGGAATTACACATCGCATCAAATTATTCCTCCTAGTTGGGAGCAACCATTATTGGAACATCCACCAGGTGCTTCTTCATGTTCTCAAAAGCTGTGGTTCATGGATCATCGAACTACAATATGGAAACCTTGGTTATAAGTCTAGTGAGGGGATACTATATCTTTGAGAAGTCATGGACAAACCACTTGTAGAAACCTGCATGCCCCAGGAAGCTTCAGATGGCTCTAACAAAAGTCGGAATAGGAATTCCTGAAATGACTTCTATCTTTTCAGGTTCCACTAATATCCCCTTCACCAAGATTCTATGGCAAAGGATGATGCCACTTTTCACCATGAAATGAAACTTTTCCTAGTTCAAAACCAGGTTAGTGTTCTCACACCATTCCAGAACTAGCTTCAGTAGCCACAAGAAAGTGGTGAATGTTTTTCCATAAATGAAAAAATCATCCATGAATACCTCCAAGATCTGTTCCGCCATGTCATGGAAGATAGCCAACATAAAATGATAGAAGGTGGTGGGGGAATTACACATGACAAAGGACATCCTTAGGTAAGAAAACGTACCATAGTGGCAAGTAAATGTGATCTTCTCTTGATCCTTTAGAGCAATGGAAATCTGATTACAGCCAGAATAGCCATCGAGGAAGTAGTAAAAGTTGTTCCCAATAGTCTCTCTAGCATGTTATCCATGAAGGGTAGGGGAAATGAGCTTTTATTGTGGCGTCATTCAACTTCCATTAGTCCACAAAAACTCTCCATCTTGTGATAGTGCGTGTGAGGATGAGATCATTCTTATCATTTTAAATCACAGCGATACCCCCCTTTTTGGGTACCACTTCTATGGGCTCACGCACAGACTATCCGAGATGGGATAAATGATGCTTGAATCAAACAAATTAATTAACTCTTTCTTCAAAAATTCTTTCATGTATGGGTTCAGGGATCATTGTGGTGGCCGAGATTGCTTCAAACCTTCTTCAAGCAGCACCTTGTGGGTGAAAATAGTAGGGATGATGCCTTTCAAATCTGTAATTGTCCACCCAATAGTGTGCTTTCACTATTTCAAAACCTACATAAGTGAATCATCCTGCTCCTGTGACAGTGCTGCACTAAGTATGATAGGAAATATTTTATTGTTTTCCAAATACCTGTACGATAGAGAAGATGGAAGAGGCTTTAATTCAAGTTCAGGTGCCTTTAGAATCAAAGGTACAAGTGGTTTCACCTTTTCTAGCTCCAAAATATCTAGTATAAATGTACATTTCCAGTAGTGTCCGCCTTGGCCTTTTGGGATTTGCAGGTCCTCTAGTGCTTTGTTTGGTTGAATGTATTGAATAACCGAGTCATTTGTGGTAAAAGAACATACCAGATCTTCCCCTTCTCTTCTCAAGTGTTAATCCATGGTGGTCACTGCAAAAAAAAACCCTCATGCTCTGACAATGATGAATACTTGAAGACTTTTAGGACATTGTAGGAGACTCTCTCATCTCCCACACGGAAAATTAACTCCCCCTAGTGCACGTCGATCAGTACCTTCCCAGTGGCCAGGAAAGGCCTCCCCAAAATTAGAGGTGCCTCTTGGTATTCCTCTAAATCAAGGATGATGAAATCTGTGGGGAGGATTAGCCAACCCACCTTGACTAGCACTTCCTCCAATTTCCCTTTCAGATATTTGATGGATCGGTCAGCAAGCTGAAGGTCTACTCAGGTAGGATTCAGATCATTGAGCCCTAGCTTCTTAAAAACTCCGAGGGGCATGAAGTTGAAACTGGATCCTAAGTCACAGAGGGCCTTCCCCTACTCACATGGTCCAATAGTGCATGGAATTGTGAATCTACATGGATCCTGGAGTTTGGGAGGAATCGAATGTTGGACGACCATCGAACACTCATTAGTCAGTGCATTGGTGCATAGATCCTCCATCTTTTGTTTTTTTTGGAGAGGATCTACATCAAGAATTTTTCATAAGTGGGAATCTATGCCAATGCCTCTTAAAATGGAATAATTATGTGCAGCTTATTGACATGTCCATGAATTTTCTAAACTGGTGTTCTAGCTTTCTCTGATTCATCCTCTCCGGGAAGGGTAAGGTAGGCTCGAAGGGTTAGACATCCTCCATTCCTTTTCTCTAGAATTCCTCCTTTAGTGGGCTTTTAGATGATGAGGGTCCTATAACTATACCTTCATCATTAGTAGGGGTGTAGGTGCACCTAGATATGCTGGTTTGTTCTATTGTATCTCCCTTACACTCTATTGTGTAACAACATGGGCCTCCTCCCTCAGGTTCGTCTCAATATTACCCGGTAGTGTATTGGGTTGCCTCCATGAGAGTTGGTTTTCCTGCTTACCAATTTGTTTCTCTAGGACTCGAATTAAAGCCTCCTGATTCAGGAATCTTGTCTCATCAGTAGATATAAATTTGTTCATGAGATCCTCTAACCTTGAGGTATTCTTTTGTTGAGGTGTCTGTGCAGGTGGTGGAGATGGTGGCTACCGCGGCTGCTATATGTGAGGGTGTTGATACCCTTGCTACTGGTAAGATCCCTACTGAGGCTGTTGTTGCCTTGGGTACTGATTTAGATAAGGAGTCTGACCATAGTAAGGTGGTCATTGGGGCAGAGGATTCTGATATTGTTGGCCCCAGCCTGTGTTATGTTGATCACACCAGGTTAGGTTCTGGTACTACTAGCACTGGTTTGGCCCTTGGTTTTTGGGAAAATAGCTCACCTAACTTGTAGAAGGGCCACCTGTAGGTCCTGTGCATTCTCCCATGATGTAGTTATCACTACATTCGTTGCATGCCTGATGGTTTGTTTCATGTACTTGGGATGCACCCTTCAGATTGAGTGCGTCGATATTTTTAGACACAACATCTAACTCATCAGCTATAATAGTTGTGGCATCAATATTATGCATACCTCATTTCAGTGTTCCCCGCTCAGAATACCAATGGAAGTTGTTGGCAGACATGTCTTCCAGTAGTTCAAAAATCTCTTTGGGAGACTTCCTCATAACTATACCCCCAGCAACAACATCTACCACAGACTTTGTATTCTTTTTGAGTCTACCATAAATGTTTTGGACCTGCATCAAGAGTGGGATTCCATGGTGTGGGCATTTGCGCAACATCTCCTTGTAGTGCTTCCATGATTCGTAAAATGACTCCGAGTCATGGTGCTAGAAGTTGTGTATTTCATTCCACAGAGTCACCATATTTGAGGGTGGGAAGAATTTAGATAGGAACGCCTGGGGTAGCTCCTCCCAGGTGAGTATAGATCGTTGTGAAAAACATTAAATCCATTATTTCACCTTATCCATTAGAGATAAGGGAAATAGGTGAAGACAAATGGCATCCATGGAAACTCCGTGGTAGCGGAACATATCGCAGACCTCCAGAAAATTGGAGATATGGGCATTGGGGTCCTCACTGGGTAGGCTGCCAAACTAAACAATATTTTGGATTAGCTGCATAATGGTAGGATTTATCTCTAAGTTTTGGGACTACACCAGTGGACAGATGATGCCTGTGTCAGCTCTGTGAATAGACATTAGGGCATACTCTATAAGAGTACAATGTGGAAGTGGCTGCTGAGGGAGTGGAGGCAGCATGTATTACTGCTCCTGAGGGATTAAGTAAAGCCCCTGACCTACCTGTAAAAATGTAATCCACTTTGGTTGGAACTATGGGAGCCACAACAGGCCATATCCTTGAGTAAGTGGAGCTTGTTGGTTCCAGTTGTCATTCGGACCAGATAGTTGTCTGGTTCCTTGGACAGTGGCTGGATTTCCTTCTTCATTTTGCACCATGGGATAGTTTTGGTTGTGCTTGTCCTTGAATGATCATTGGTGCCTCAAGAGTGTTCGTTCGATTTTGGGTCAATTGGGAAAAACCTCGATAACTCAGTGTTATTTGAAGAAGTGAGGTGGCCGCTCATATAGTTATGGACCTACACAATACTAAACACACCAAGCATAAATGAGGGAGAAGAAAGATAAACAGAAATTATATTAGAAAATATATTTCTGGGAATTTATTATTTTTATTTCCACTAAAATTTGATACAAACTTAATTAAAACAGGGAAAAAAATTAACTTTTTAATTCCCCAACAATAGCGCTAAAATTTTTCGAGTCATTTTACTGAAGTTTTGTTATTGGTGTCCCAAATTATTTTACCTTAATGAGTATAGTACCAGCAAGAGGTCGAGCCACAGAGAAAAAGAAGTTATTTTTGTCTTTCTTACCTTAGTTTGTATTTTTGTCTAAGTGAAGTGTACTGAATTTAGAGTCGATTTTTAATGTTTGAATAAAACTATAATTGGATTTAATATTATTTAGAAAATTACATAATGGATAAAAGAAAATATGAGAAATTGGTTTCAATGAAAATATGGAGGAAAATTCATTGGGGTTGTGGATTATTAAGAGGTTTTTTCTTAAATAAAATTTCTTATGAGGTTGTGTTGTTCATAATAACCCACAACTCTAGGTTTCAATTTGTAACAAGGTTTACCTGGTCCAGTAAACTTATATCTAGAGCTAAGGAAACTAACTCCTTGGTCTAGTAGTTAGTGTTTCAATGCTCTTTATTTGGATTAGTCCATTTTTTGAGTCGATGAATACTTCCAATTATCATGAAAGTATTAATCATTATTATTCTTTTGAATCCATGAAAATTCTACCCTTGGTTTGGCTCATAATTTTCAGTGATAAAATGAAGTGATTGTAGAAGAATTTGAAGAGGTTAATAGAACAAACACATTCATAACAACTAATCAAAATGAAAACTCTTTCATCTCCCAAAACCCCAACACACTGGGTAATTAGTTAAACATAGAAGAAAAGATAAAAACAGAACCCTTGATAATTGATATGATCATCACAGAAACTTCAAGGAGAGATTTGATCTTTGGTATAATGATAGAATGGTGAAGTAGTTGAATGATGGTAGCATGGTAAAAGATCTTCTTTCCTTCATACCTTCAACCCCTATTCCTTTTCTTTGAATTGGAGGCCAAGGACTCTATTTATAGAAAATAAAAGTAAATGATGTGTGGAAAAAGTTCGTGCCGTGTACTTTTGTCAATGCACTTTTGTCATCTTTTTCTCCACTGGTAGGTGGCCTAACACACTGTCTTTGACTTGGAACATGGATCCACCTAGTAGGTGGGTAAACATTGAGTGTAGCTCTACCATACATGATGTGTAATCTCTTTTATCATCAAAAAACCACTTCTAGAAAGGAAGACACAACGTATAGATGATATACACAGCGTGTCAATGTCAGCCAGCCACATGGGCATGTATAATTCTTCTCAATCACCAACTACTTATATAATACTATACATGGTGTGTAGTTTTCATACATGTCATGTACATGCTTCTATTAACTTGGGGATGTACTTGTCAAAGCCAATCCATGTATGAGTCTAACTATACATGGCGTGTATAAATGTACACGCCTTGTAGTTGTAAATTTTGCTAAGCTTTCACTCGGTTTGTGTGTATGGCCAAAAATCACCTAAAAATGAACAAGATCACCAAAATCAAAGTATTTTTCCACTAAGTAGTAGGTTTTTTCTGAAGAAATGTTCTTATTTCAAATAAAGTATGTAGAAATGTATACAAAAATTGGGTGCATCATACACCGTTTGGAGTTTGATCAGAGGGTATATGAGAATGCAAGGAGTTTCCCCTTGAGATAGATGGGTACCATTTTCTGTGGAGTTATTTCACTCATGAAATGACAGTTTTTGACTTCATTGTTGATATAGGCTAGATTGTGCCTTATCAAGACCAAGTGGATCACTATCACCACCAAGTATCGTTCACTTCACTTGAGGGAAGTGCGTATATCCATTAAGAAGAATGGAATATCCATCAATGTTGAGATGGACCCAAGCATACTGTTCTAGAGGGAGTGACAACCTAGATGGATGGTCAAGTTATGAGAAATTAAGGTATTCACCTTTGGGAGCTCCCTCATATTATGGATCGTTTCAGGGATGTATTCCTTGATTACTTCTCTACCTTACCTATTGAGAGAGAGGGAAAGTTCACCATCAAGATTATTTCAAGTTTGGAAATAGTGTCCATTTATACTGATAGTGTAGAATCTATAGATCTCCAAGAACTCAAAAAAGTAGTTGGAAGATCTGGAGGCTAAGGATTTTATCTGAACCATCACATCACCATGGGGTTCACCCATCTTTCCTCCAAGAATACAGATGGTACCCTTAGAATATACATAGATTACCACCAACGAGAACAACTTAGGGGGATGAACTGATATCCACTACCTCATGTAAAGGACCTCTTTGACTAAATCTAAAGAGAAAATAGTTTATCTAAGGTAAATATTAGGTCAAGAAACCATGAAGTCCTTGTGAGACCATCAGATATACCGTGTATATGGTTCTGATGCAGTTAGGGATTGTATGATTATTTGGTTATTCCATTTGGTCTTATCAATGTGCGGGAAGTCTTTATGGATCTGATGAATTGGGTCTTCTAAATGTAACTTTTTTCCTTTGTGGTAGTCTACATAGATGAAATTTTAGCATGTTGGTGCACTAGACATGACCATTCCAACCATCTTAATATCATGCTTAACACACATAGAGAGAACCATTAATATGAAAAGACCAATAAATTCTACTTATGGATCAGAAAGGTCCAATTCTTGGGTCACATCATATCAAAAGAAGGCATATCTATTGACCCAAATAATGTGAGTGTTGTGGTTTCTTGGGAGTAGCCCAGGAATGTATTTAACACAAACAAATTCTTAGGGATGACTGGATATTTTAGGTGATACATCCAGGACTTCTAACGCCTAGCAGCACTTCTTATGGGATTGACCAAGAAGGGGGTAAAATTAGAATTGATTGAATCTTGTGAGACATATTTTCAAGAGTTAAAGGGAATAATTACTTCAATATCAATCCTCATTCTTATTGAACAGGGAATATGTTATATACTTTATTGTGATGCTTCAGAAATTAGATTGGGTGTCGTTCTAATACATAGAGATTAAGTCATTCCATATGGGTCCCTCTAGCTGAGGCCTCATGAGAAGAACTATCCAACACACAACCTTGATATTGCATCTATGGTTCATTCCTTATTCTATTAGATGCATTACTTGTTGGGACAAAAGTTTTTTGTCTATATAGATAAAAAACGTATCAAGTACATCCTCACATAATGAGACTTGAATATAAGGCAGCACATGTGGGTGGAATGCCTGTAATCTTTCATCTTTGAGAGTGATTACAAACCTGGAAAGGGAAATGTCATAGTTGATGCCTTGAGTTGGAAGACTCACACAAAAGACAACAAGGAGGAAAATAGTGAGTGGAAGATGATGGCTATGTTTTCTGAGATCCAAATATTGGTTTAGGAATGGGATGACCAACTAGTACTATTATCACTAGCAGTGACATAACACCTTCTAGAGCGGGTCCTGATGACACAACTGTATGATTCCGAGGGCCTAAGTTTATGGGAGAACATCATAGGAGAGATCCCACCTCCTGGTTGGTTTATTGATAGAAATGATACCATTATAATATTTGGGAATGTTTGGGTACCTTCAAATTTATAGGAAGTGTTAATAAGAGAGTCACATGCCTATTTTTGGGAAGATAATCTTGGCCTTACCAAGATGTATAGAGATATATGTCTTCATTAGTGGTGGTTAGGTATAAAGATGTATATAACATGTTTTATCACTCGGTGCTCTATCTGTCAGCAAGTGAAGGTAGAGAAAAAATAACCTGTTAGGATTCTTCACCCTCTATCCATTCATTATTGGAAATATAATGATGTCACCATTGATTTTGGGATGGGCTTTCCAAGATAAATTTGATGCAAAAATGTCGTATGGGTGATTTTAAATAGGTTGACCAAGTTTTCACACTTCCTACCAATCCAGATGTCCTTATCAATTGATGACCTAGAAGGGAATTATATCAAGGTGATAGTGCACCTTCATGGTGTTCCATGTTTTATTGTATTAAAACAAGAGGCCCACTTTACTTCATGGTTTTGGAAGTTGTTGAAGACGACACTGGGCTCATAGGTTCTCTTGAGTACAACATATCACCCTCAAGCCAATGGGATGTCCGATTGGATGATATAGATTTTCAACATTATGTGTCAATCTTGTATCCTTGATTTTTAAGGTTTATTGTAAAATAATATACCTCTTGTTGAGTTTTACATGAAAAACAATTTTTAGGAAACAATCCAGATGGATCCATACAAGTCCCCTTACGGTAGGTCATTTTGTTCACCTTTGTGCTGTCTAGAGGTATGATAAGAAACTCTATTGGTTCCTCACCTCGTTTAAGATGTTCTAGAGAAATTTCAGCTAATTCAAAAGTACATGGATACCAATCCATTTAGGTAGATGTCTTATACCGATCATCACCGTAAACCTCTAGAGTTCAAGGTGGGACATCAAGTCTTTATATATGTCTCACCTAGATCGAGTCATATAAAAATTCCTTAACATGGTAAATTATAACCTTGATATGATGGGACTTTAGAGATAGTGGAGAGTTTTGGGACGATATCCTATCAGTTGATATTACCTCAGAGGTACCATGACATGAACTACATCATCCATGTATCGCAGATTTGACAATATCATCCTAAACCTTCTGATTTGTTAGACCCCAGAGATATTTAGATTGAGGAATATGCATCCATTGAGGAGAATCAGATATGCATCGTTGATTGGAGAATAAAGGCTCTCAGAGGCAGGTCAGTTCCTCTAGTCCGAGTGCTATGGTAATACAGACGTGTACATTACAAGACTATGGAGTAGGATACTAATGTACGTGTGCATTTTATGGATATTTTATAAAAATACATTTTACCATGATTGTAAGGGAAACTTGGGGATGAGTTGTGTTAAGAATGTGAGGTTGTAACCTCTCATATTTTCTCAAAGGTACAAACTGTTTGTTTTTTTTAATTAATTTATTTGGACCTTATAATATTTATTATGGGAGTCAAGGAGGGTTTGGGGTGTTTGGGGATTTTTTGGATCCCAGATCCCCAAAAATAAAAGAGGCATATTGGACCACGTGGTTTGTAGAAACCATCCCACCCATCCCACAAAATTTATCTAATCGTGTGGTTGAATACAATAGGGAATTAGGGATTGCACAGTTTGTCTACATCCATGAGACCCCAAGCCCATGGTTGTGCAGGATTTCAGACCCCAGTGACAATGGAATTTCACATGGTTTGTGCATGGTTAGGCAAATAGTGTGCTTAGCCCATGAGGGGTGCCCCTTGGAGCAGAACATAGCACACGATTGGTGCATGGTTTGACCAATCCTGTGACCAAACCATGCACCCCTCCCTGAGTGGGTGAATTGAATTTTTTGTGCCTATTTAATGTTTTAAAAATATTCCTCTTATCCATCTATTTATTTCAAGTGAACCATCCCTCCTCCATTTCAAAAAAGTTCTCTTCTCATAATACATAGGTTTCAAGTTATCTCCCATGTTTCTCATCCAAACGCCTTTCCATCAGATGAAATAGGAAGCTATAGTATATCTCTACGATCCTATTCATTAAATTTTTTATTTTTTCCATTCTCTATTTTTCTATTTAGGTTCATGATCATTTTCTTTATTTTCAAGTAATTTTAATATTTCTCCAATATCTTTCATTCTAGCTCGAATCAAAGGCTGACACTAGATGGGGGGAGCACAAAAAGTATAAGGTAGGTGGTCTAGGTTATTTCCCCTTGTTTCATTATATCCTATAACATGATACATAATGCTATGAGTCATACCCCTTTCTAGTGTATCCTTTAACTTGTTTAATTAATTAAATTAAGTAATTTTTCATGTTTGATATGACCATAATGAATGGAGAATCACTATTTGGGTTGGTTTTTTAGCCATGGCCAACTCTTTGAGTGTTCCTTGCCCAAATAGCCCAGTTTCTCTACCTTCCCAGCTTTCTAAATCACTCTGAAGGTGTCTATTTTTATAATTATAATTCTTGATGAACTTAAGGATTATATGGGACAAGTGTTTAGTCTGCCTTTCATCATGCCTCATGTCTTATTCTCAAATGCACCTTATGTTCTAATTGAATATTGGAAAAATTGAAATTTCTATCTTTGTTTAAAATGATAAAAATATATATTTTTTTAAAAAGTATGGATTTTATAAGGAAGTCATATCCTTATCTCATGCCATGGGTGATGAAATTGGTTTTGAATTAAGGACTCATTGGATGAGATCAACGTGCCTTATTGTTATAGTTGGTTAATGTTTTGTAAACACGCTACGAGAGACAATAGCTATGCAAAGGATGTGATCACTAAGTGTTATCTGTATTTTATATCCATATGAGTGACACTGGTTCCCTAGGGGATACCCTGTGGACGATCTCGATGGCATGACAGTTGTACCATGACAGAAGAGATTCCAGTTCCCCTATGTGTGATACCATGGAAAAACTCATATGTTTGTTCATGTTGTCATCACACCATGCCTGGAGTGACACTTGGGATCTTATTCTTGGTTCCCCTTGGAAAAAAACCATTAGAATTGGTCTTATACCAATACCCTAAATCGATAATTGGAATCCTTTTAGAATTTACATGGATAGGTACCAAGTGAATCTTATTATATTAAAAATAAGATAATTGAATTGGAAAGAAACCGAATGCTTTAAAATAAGTACCAAAACTTGATATTTAAACATAGGGACATTTCCATCAATCCCAATAAAAATATTTGGGATATTCTATATTCTTACACATGTTATCACTCACTTTACCTTCATAGGATTTATCAGTTCATACTCACCATATTTGGACAAAGTAGGAAAATTGGATGGGGGTCCTATTAGAAACCACTCTGGTTATTTATTTATTTATTTATTTCTTCCATTTATTAATAATGGTACACTTTATATTTTATATTTCATGAATTGATTGAGCAAGACATTGTTGGTGGTGGCCTACTTAGATTTTATATCATACCTTACTTAGGCCTCCCTTGGTACTTGAGTAGAATTTATGGTTGAAAGAATAGATAAAGGGAAGTGTCCAACATATGATACTTGATTTATAGTTCTAGGAAGGACTATGGGGGTAGAGGACCAAGCTTAAGCTCAGGATGCTAATAGTATAATTTTTTGGTTTTTTTGTTATTTTGTATATCATGTGGTATATTCCTGTATCCCCTATCACCTACATACTTAATTTTGTATAGTAAATGAAATTACATCATCATATTCTATATCTGTTTATTATTTATCTTCTACTTATTGTTTATTTATCTTTTATGTTTTAATTATTATTTTTCAGCTACTATTTCTTGTTGATACTACTTCCGCTATGAAAGTTTACTGATCTGGCCATAGTGTCTACTTAAGTTATTTATTATCACTATGATCCACTCCAATCAATGAGGTTGTAGTATTCCCATGGACACACCCTAATACCTCATTTATAGTTGGATGCTTATGGAATTTGGGGAGGCACTCTTGAGGTCTTTTGCCCACTATCTCGAGGCACCTTGAAGTGGAATCTAGGGAAGGATGATACAAATTTACCCTCTACTTCTATCTTAGATTAAGATCATGTTGGGTAAATATATAACTCATACTCTTTTAATATGAATAATCCATAATCTTCTGTCCAAATTTATAGCAGCAACATGTATTTTGATCATGAATCACCACTTCCAATTAAAGATCATGATTAGGTAATTTATTTCCATTTGGGATCAATTGGCAAGACCAGTAAGACATGGAATGATCACCCTACATCCAAAAACACCCAACCATATGTTAGAAACATAAGAGTAAATGGAACAACTTGTTACCATGTATGGGTGTATCAAAATCAGATTTGAATTCATCCTCACCACTAAGTCCTCAAAATACCCATGACAGTTATTTCTCAATTCGAATGTCACACCCACCCAGGTTAAAGCTTCCATACAAGTTGATATTCTGGATAAATATTGCATGAAGTGACGATAATAACACACTAATCCTATGAAACTATAGATCTAAAATACCTTATTGGGTCTCTCCTAAGGTACAATATCTTGAATCATTTCTAGGTTCACTAAAATTCCTCTTTCGAAAAATACATGGCCAAATAATTTCACCACTTGGATCTAGAAATAGATTTTTGTTAGCATCAAATACAAGTGGTGGTCCCATAATTTTCCAAAAATAATTTTTAAATATACCTCATGATCCTAATTTATCTTTTAATAAACTAAGTTATCATCAAAAAATAATACCATGATGGATTCAAGATACTGATGAAAGATATGGTACATTAGGGTTATATAGATTTTGGGGGAATTACTGTGAACAAATGGTATAATTAGGTATTCAAGATTCCCATAACATATATAGAATACAGCCTTGGAAATATAAATCTCCACCATCCTCAATTGGTGGTACCCCAAGTTCGAGTCCTTCATTGAAAATCACCAAGCTTCTATGAGCTGATCAAACAAATCATCTGTATAAGTAAAACAATATTTATTCCTAATCACAACTATGTTGTGCTTTTGTTATTCAATAAAAAGATGAAGAATTCAAACTTTCTACTTTGTAAAGAGTGATGGAAATTCCCATGGCGACACACTTGGAAAGATGAGTCCCTTTCTTTTGAATTATTTTAACTAAATATTTACATCCATAAACTTATTAATGGCCATTCAGTATGTTGAGAAATGATATTATACATTTCTAGAGGTATTAGTTAATAGTGAACTCCACTTTTTTAGGGGTTGGTAACCAAAACAAATCACAAAGAAAGGCCTTGGGGTACTTTTCCACCACTAATGAGAGATGGCCATTTGAAACCCATTCTAAGACACCAAGAAGTAGTTCAACAATATGAAATGAAAGAGATACTATAAATTGAGAAATTAGAACCGCTCTACCTGACCTTGAATCCCACTCACCCAGAAATGTGTGGGAGTTAACCAAATGAGAAATTAATAAAACCTTTTAGTAGTAGCTATCAATATGATATTTTACACATACTATTAAATCTTTACCAAAGATCAAATAAAATATTTATAGATCTATAACTAGGAAGTCCTAAAAAAATTCAATGTCATTGATGACCACATGAGAATCAGGTAACATAAATCCCAACTCTCTTTTTATCCCCAACACAGTAAAGAGATCCATTACATAAGGTAGAAGCTCTGACAACATTTCAGTGTAATTAATTAGATCATGATAAATTAATGAATGGGATTAAACTATGTCAAAAGGATCTAAATCCACAGATGAATTAATAATTATCATACCTATGATAGTCAGATTCCCCACATTAGACTCTTATGGACCATTCTCTAACCAATGAAATCATTCAGACCTAGGTCAACTCTGAGGTTTCTTGGAAGATTGACAAAACATAATCACTTGATAATGAAATCTCACTCCCTTTGACACACCTGGCTACACTTAAGGACCCTTGGTATGGGTGTAACCCACATTATTGGACAATTAATGTACCTTCAACATCAATAAAGATGTATTAGGTTTCCACATAAATGGAAAATCATTATATTTTTCTGGAAATATAATTTTGTATTCCTGGATCTCATATAATGACATCATACAACTAGTTTTTATCCAAAGGAAGCCACTCGAAAAAGTTCAAAGGGATGTTGTACACTCCCACCACCATCATATTTTACCTCTTCATGCTTCCACTTTTTCCCTAAATAGTAACTCTATATCCTACCCATGAATGTCATGTCATGAATCATACTGGTTAGTCAATCCATATTTTCCTAGTCCATATCCTTCTTTTCTTCCACTTCAACATAGGAGGGTAGACATAGAAGGATAACATAGTTACTAATTTCTGGCGTCAAACCCATCACAAAATGATGCGCCTTTAAGTATTTTTTAAGAGATTATGTAAACTATTTACCATCTTAGTAATGTTAGTAGAATAATCCATCATAGTTTTGTCACCAATCTCTAAGGTAACAAAATACATATCCTTTTCCACTCATAATGTATTTAAAAAACATGTCTAGATAAAAATATTATTGAACCAGGTCCAAGTAATATCTTCAGGAAGCTAAGACAAAACAACTAAAAACCACCACCTTTGACACACCACTTACATCACAAAGGTTATAAAACCCACTTTTAACATATCAATTGTCTATAGAAATTGAAAAAACTGATCAATATTTTCCAACCATTCTTTCAGTTCTTGAGGACACCAGTAACCTTAAAACATAAGAGTATTCAACTTTGAAAATTCATGGGAATTATCCATCGACCAGACCTTCCCTAATTCACCTCAACACAATAGAGACTGAATAGTTTTAATCAATGATTCAATGATATGTGGGTCCACATGAGAACTAACTACTAGAGAGTTATATGTGTATTCTTCCCTTTATAAAGCATGACTTAAAACACAAAAAAACAACAATAATGAATACAAAATTCACTATAAAAATGTCACTAATAAAATAATTTAGGGAATCATCCCAAAATACACAATCAAGATACACCATCTAAAAATCTATCAAATAAATTATAAAATATTAATAAAAATAAAATACCAACTACCATCTTAAATCAAGGTCTGAAATAAATTATAAATAGTTAGGAACTTCCCTATACTATAACTTAGGTCCTGATGGACCTATTATATTCTACCATGGTATGCCAAGTAATAAGAGAGTCTTTGATACCATTTTTTAATGAACCAACTTGGGTTAACCATCCATGTAACTCAAGTCAGCTCATAATAAGTCCAAAGACATGTTCTTGGCCACCTTGGACAAGAAACTAGATCTAGGGTATTAATGATAACACATAAGAATGATTTTAGGCTCACTATCGAATAAAACACACCATGGATTCCTATAAATAATTCAGCATGAATCATCCATACGTTTAATTACCACATCATAAAATAAATAATCATAATAATATAAACCATTCAAAACATATTATAAGTAGTATTAATATATTAATTAACCCTATACAACATCAAGATACTAATAAACCACGAAATTCCACATGTGTCATAAATAAGAAGGCGACATAATTGCATCCCAAAATAAATTGGCCATTACATAACCAAAATACAAATATTACAAAACATTGAGTATCCTAAGAATTCCATGTCCATCTACCACTATATGACCCTTGGTCACCACTATATGGATACCGCTGATGGATACATAACATATTGAAACCCTAATATGTGATTCAAGTCCATTTAATTTCTCTATATTAGATAGATCTAAGTATCTATACACCTGAAAACACATTTAGGGTGTAAGGAAATCCTAGTAGGTAACTCCCATGAATATATATATCACATTTCATAATGAAAACCAATTATTTTGTTTTTAAAACAATATTTTGATCATCGTTTCACTATGAAACTTTTTATAAATCCTTTAGTTTTTACAAAACAATCCATGAATATGAGTAACATAGGAAAACAAATTGTAGAGTATAACTAATGGAAACAAGATATAACTAAGTGATCACTAAAAATAATACATGTGTGAGAAATAAATTAATTTCATAACAAGCTCAAAGAATATGTTTGAAACGGTGGAGTTTTGACTAATGGGTTCTAGGTGTCTAGGACTTACACATAGAACAATAGCTGGCCTATGTGAGACTAAACATGTAGTATTTCTCAACCCCCTCAAGGAATCACCAGAAACATTCCCCATCAATAATCATTTTTTAAATCTAGGGAATCACCCATCCTAAAACTACACACCAAATGTCTCCCATGTTCACCTATAGTAAAATCTATCACATACACCAATCCCATGGTTAGACAATAAGATTTACAAAAAAATAACCTTTCAAAATATCTTTGGAATATCATTTTAAAATAATATTTTTCTTGAATACATTTTAACAAAAACTTTATAGGAATAAAACTTATTTTCAATGTGAAAACCAAAATAAATCACTATTTTGACAACAAAATCCATGAAAAAAATACATGTATATCATCCCTAAAAGAAATCATTCAAATCATAATATATCAATAAAACCAAAGGAAAAATATGAAATAATTGTATGATAATGGAAAAGTTTAGATATGTAGAGATGCTTACCTTTAAAGTGATTAAATGTTTTCACCTTCACATAAGATCCCTAGGAGGGAAGAAAAAGGATCCTTACTAACTTAAGAATTCATGATATTCACCAAAATCCAAATCTAAACCTTAGATTTGGACCTCTAGGTGATTTGAATTAGAGGGATGGGGAAGAATTGGAAGAACATATGAAAAAAGGAAGTGAAAGAATGAAATATAATAGAAACCATGAGATGAAATTAGATTTCACTTGAATCAGAACCGAATCAACAAATATTCTAGGAGGAATAATAGATCTATGGATAGATCTCCTTAGAAACACAAATATGGGTAAAAGAGGGGATATATGGGTTAAATCCTCATAGGGATAATATATACACCAACTAAAAAATATATATAAATTTTTATGACCTTTTTAATTTTTATCTTGGTTTTAAAAATAATAAGTATAATTGATCGATGGTAGGGATTAAAGATTCTATTGTTTTAATTTAATAAAACCTAGGGATTACATATAATCACTTTTCTTTTTCTCTTTAGTTAAATGGTTATATGATTGATTGTGGGTGTAATTTATAGAGGAAAATAGGTTGTCCTGATATTTGATTATAAAAAATGAATAATAATAGTTTTATTATTATCAATTATAAATGAAAATTGATATATAAAAGATATTATGATTAAAATTTATAGTTCATGTTTTCATATAAATTAGAGTTTTATGTTGTTAATTAATAGAAAATGTATATTATATAGTTTGATTGAATTTTATTGATGTGTAATAATGGGACCAAACTCAATGTAATCACATTGAGAGGGGGTCAGGGGGTGGCATAAATTATGGTACACACTAAATTAAAAATTTCTTCTTTATCATAAACTTTCTCATACAGATATTTTCCCCTCATAAGAAGGAACATGTTTGATATCTCATTCTCTTATAGCTGATCAAAATTATTATCAAACTCATTTGAAAAAATTAAAGCAAAAAAACAAATAGATTTTACTTAGTTTACAACTATGTTTTAATCTAATTACTATACAGAATTGTATGTGCCATTATACTGAAATCCACTATCACACACTATTTTTTGGATATAGAAATATTAGTAACAACTAAACTTTTATAAGGTTTACTTACCTTAAAAGTTTTAGTATATAATACCAATAACTATAATGGATAATCCCTATTATTCTCCCATGTGCAATAATTTAAGGAAATAAAATATAGTTTATAGAAATGAGGGTCTCTTTAATAATTTATATAAAAATGGTCTCATATATATCAAATATTATTTTTGAATAAAATTTTATCTCAAACTTTAAAATAGTGATATGTTAAGATCATCTTTATTTAACTTCTAAATTCTCAATTCTGGATGAGAGTGTCCACATACAGTGTTGAATTAACTATTTGTACAAAAAAACTTCTTTAAGATGAAGATAAAACTAGGATTGAAAATTTTTATTTTGCTCCTTATTTAGTTGACAAATATGGAAATATTTTTTTTTATTACTTGAGGCTTATATCTTAAAAAAAAATAGATATGATGAAAGGATATTTATCTTTGGATATTTTCTCTTCTTCCACTAATGAAACCAGATATATCATTTAATCTCTCATAAGTTTTGTGAAAGCCATATATTTAATATTTCCCTTCCCTTTCTAGAATTTGTATGATAAATTTTGTGAAGATTTCTAAGAATCCAACCATTGATCCAATGGTTGGGATTAATATTCCTTACTATAATCCTCTATTTTCATTCTATATTCCCCACATAATTAAATGTGATATAATACATCCAATTATGTCAAGTCAATTACCCGATCCTCGATCTGAATCATAATATTTTTTAAATGCAAAACAAACATACAAGAAATTATAGAAATATTCAAATCATGGTGCAAGATACTAAATTATGACGTGATATACATAGATTATATATATTTGAAAACATGAATTAATTAAACATATAATATGACTGATTCAACAACCAGAACTACAAAATATGATCAATATCTCATTTAAATTTTTTATAAGGAGTTTGGAATGCTCTTTAAAATCTTCTGGAATCTGCTCTAATTGGGAAGATGTTTTGGAATGATAGTTGTCTTCACAACACAAGTCCTTAAACCCTCAGTATATTGAGGATTATAGAATCCTATTAAAAATATGTTCTCAATGATACAACCACTATGTTATAGTTCAGTTCTTATTAGAATTTAACTAGTTGTGGTGGGATCTATGCACTGAGATTCAATTCATTTAATTAATCACATTCTAGGTCCAAAAACTATCTATCCCAACTTATCACTATAGTGTATCCTGATCCTATAGTCTTTCATTCACTATCCATCTTAATCATCACTATAAAACTATATATTTATTAAATAAAACACAGTAATTATAACATCCTAGGTAAATAAAGAATATGTCATTTTAATATTTATTAATATTTGAGAATTAAATATTAATTTTTACTATAAATGGGATGTTATATCTAATAGCGTACTTAATAAGCAACAACGTATTTCTCCAAAATCTTACGCTGCACACAACGTTGAGTTATACCGAAAAAATATAATAATAATATTATTTTACATGGTAGTTAAGGCCTAAGATATTTATTGGCAGGAATGAAAAAAACTAAATATATTATGATTAAACATGTTTTTTAAATGTTTTTAAATTTATAGAATAAAATTTAGAGGCTTAAAATGAGAATGAATCCAATTTTAACCATAAATACTCTAATATTTTTTAAAAGGTAGTTTTTCCGTCTTTTAATGGAAAACCATTGTTAAATCTAGTTTTGTAACTTATATATGTTACATTTTACAAAATAAACTTCTTCTTTTGTGTAAGGACATAAAAATTTACTTTGGGTAATTTTTTGGTATTTTTATGATTAATTTCATTTTTAATGAATAGTGAAAATATTGCATTTTATGTCAAAACTGTCTTTTCATCTAATTTATTTAAATGGATAGATTATATTTTTAATTAGTTTAAAAGTGTAATTAGATTATTATTTTTTCATTTAATCCAATTATGGTCATTTTAAGTGATTTCACTTTTTAATTGAACATAAACACATGTCAATCTTTTGGTAGTGTTTATTTCTTAAAAACATGTTTGTGGTTTTGACAATGGGAATTAATTTTTTATTATTTTCTGAAATTTATATTTTTTGAATTTGGAAAAATGGATTCCATATTTGGAATCATGAGGTCCAAATTCTGCAAATATTTACCTTTTATTTTAAGACATTATGAATCATAACTTCAGTAAATATTTTATTTACCAAGGCTAAAGGGTAAATTTGGTAAATATGGGTAACAAATAATATTATAATATTATTAAATACCCTAAAACATGTCTCAACCCTATTGGATGAGATATTTATGACCATGGTAATCCTATAGTGCATTTGAGGACCCCATGGAGCCACTTGTGTGTGAAAATGACATTTAATTACTTTTAATTTAATGTTAAGGAAAATATAACCTAAACATGTATCTTTTACTAAATATTTTTTTACATGGGGTTATATAAGTGATATATTTGACTATAAACAGTAATTATAAATTTAAAAAGATTTTATATATCATGATATTTTATTTAAAATTTTTAGTCATTATATAAATAAATTTAATTATGACATAATGATGATACAGTGATTGCTTCATTAATAAAGAATTCAAATAAATGATATTATAAATGTTAAAATAAACATAATTTGGTTATTTGTATGTCTTCCAAGAATCTTTAGGATTATAGTTACATGTTATATTTATATTAATAATGAAGTTTGTTTTGAATCAATCAAGTTTTTATGGTTTTAAAAAAAATTGTGATATGAATAGTGTCAAAATTGACATAATTTATATTTTAAAATATTAAATATTTTATTAAATATCATAACATTCCAAAAAAATATAATATTCATAAAAATAGTTATAACAAGTCTAAAATTTTATTATTGACTCTTTTTTTGGATATTTTCTATGTTTTGGTAACTATTTTGATTCACAAAGTGTTAAATGCTTGATAATACGGTAAGAGTAAAAAAGGTTAAATAAAAGAGATAAGGATTAAAAATATCCAAAACCTATCTAATTTTTATTGGATGATTTTATTTAGACTTATATTAATATTATATTCTAACTAACTGAATTTTTACTCATTTATAATCTATGTAGAATTTATAATAAAGTAATAATTTATGATATTCTTTAAGTGCCCCTCCTTCCTCCTATAAAAGGCCACCAACTCTAACCCATACTCACTCCTCTAAAGGTTTCATGGATTGCCCAAATTCTGACCAAATAAGCTCTCAAAATCCCTATATCCCCCATAGATGCCATACCTTGGGTATAAGTCAATTCAAGAAGTCCTTTTAACTTAAATAAAAAAGAGTTACCCAATTCAAAGTAATATCTTCTATCAAGTTTTATTCATTTATTTTCCCTTCTCCAACCCCATAAATATATTTATTCAATTATTTTATAAAAAAACCAGTATATTAAATATAATAGGAGATTTTTATTCCATTTATCTAAATTACACTCACACACACCTCCATCTAATGGATTTAGAACATACCATTTCTATGGATGACGAACTACTACCTCACAAAATGATGATTGTTCAATTATCTCCTACCACCTCTCATGGTGGACCTTATGATGTCCATATATTTATATATGGTTTATATCATATTTATACTGTATCTATTCTTATTAATTTTTCATTTACAATATACCTTTATGCTTTCCATAATGCGTAAATACAATAATTTCATTTGAAGAAATGCGGACTACCGCCCCCTCAAAGTAATATGACTCGTTCATGCTATACATGGAACGTATGAAGGATGGAATTAATTAAATTATGTAACATATGTAAAAATTGATATTATATAGGAATTATAATATACCTATATATCATTATGTTTTCATTCCATTAAATATGAAATATTAATGAAAGAAGCGTTCATGTGTACGCGCGGCTTACCGTCTCCATGAGCGATGCATTTTATTTATTATATCCAAATGTTATGAAATATTATAAATACATATATAATGGATATATATTATGTATATGATATCTAAATCTTGAATATAATTCTGAAGATAGTGTAATTTTGACCACATAGACAATTTGTAATTATAACAATTTTATTTTTGAATCATATACCGAACATCGACAAAACGATCGATATAAACATGAATAATTATATTATTGTCAGAGCTAAGTAATAAGTGATATAAAAGGAATAATAAAATTTAAAAAGGTTCTGAGGAAATTAGAAATTAACATAATTATATTATTCAGGGAGATAAAGAACGAACAAGACGAGTCAGACTCAAGGTAAGGGACTTCATCTCAATCTCATTTAATTGAGGAATACATTGATTTATACATGACTTTACATTATACGGTGCATAACCCCCTTTGAATTTTAATTTCATTCAAAGGGAATCTTTTTTTCTACTAATCGTTTTCCTAAACGACAAAGAGAATGTATTTTTAACATATGCGATGACAGTGACCTTTCCGCCGCTACGATCATTATTTGATATTTGACTTCCTTAACAAGCCATAATATTTTTAAAAGGAAAATAAATACCATATACTATTTTTATGTATTTTGGTATTGAAAAAGGTTTTGAGATTGGATTGATTATGTCAATATATTAAAACTATATTTTGTGATGGAAATGGGGAAATATTATCATTTCATTATGATTGTGTTATGTGTTATGATTATGTTATTTTTCTTGGGAATTGGATACGTATACTTGTGGTTCCGTGATAAAACTAGGGAAGGTGAGACTGGGATAGCTCTCCAATGCATTGGGTAACATGAAAGAGGTAAATGTTAATGTTTCTCCTAATAGATTTAGGGAATATACTGTGATGGGTATTCAAAACATAACTCCTTATGTTGATTTGAAAGCTGAAATATAATTATGATATGGATGCCACAAGTTACCTTTACGAATAAATTTTTTTTTGTGTTATTCCTAAATCATATGATTTCATTAGTTATGTTGAACAGCTTATGTTTTATGATTGAGAAGTATGATTTCATCGATTTGAATATATTGATGGACTAATGTTTTCTTTCATTATTTTATAACCCTTATTGAGATTTTTATGCTCATCCCAAGTTTTTGAAATGTTTTTCATAGGGTATAAGGAGGTGTAAGAGAAAGAAAGTATATAAGAAGATTTATATTATAAAAATAACTCTTTTTGTATTTAAGGAGTTTTATTATTGTGAAAACTTTGGATAGAGTAGAAGTTTCTACCTTGTAATTTTCAGATGTAATGTAATATTTATGGCCTAATTATTTAAAACTCTAAACTCGAAAAGATCCTCAATGTCAAATTATTGACATAACAAAAGATTATGTAATGTTTAAGTCTAGGGCCTTATAGTTGGTATTAGAGGTCAGTTTAGACAACTTTAGGAGTTAGGATATTGTTAAATTAATATCCATAAATTAATTTATGCTAATATTGAAATGATATAGCATTTATAGATTACCATGTTTCCTCAACTAAGATATTTCTGTGTTCAGAATGGTTTTAATCATAGAAAATAGGGTAGCTATTATGGGATGACATCAGGAAGAAAAAAACCTTCTAAATCAGAAACTTGAGATGGTCAGAATCAGAACTAAATAGTTTGTTGTAGTGATGGAACAATTGACCCAGGATATAAATCGAGGAGGTATCCATGCAAAAGATTAGCCAGATCAACCACAAAATAACATGTCGGTAGTGGAACATTTCATGAGGAATCATCCCCCATTATTCAGAGGGTCATCTGACTCTTTTCTATCTGAAGGGTGGATGAAATCACTAGAAAATATTTTTTATGTCATAGGGTGTTCAGAACATCAAAAGGTTTGTCTTTATATTTACCATTTTCAAGGTGAAGTTGATTAGTGGTGGTTGATGTTTAAAAATGTCAGGATAGTGAGGAGATTGATGCTCTTGATTGGAATGAATTCGAAGGTATGTTTCTTGAGAAATATTTTACTAAGGCGGATTGACTTAGGATGTAAAAACAATTTCTAGAATTAAGGAAAGGGGATGACTCAATGTCTACCTATGAAGAAAAAGTCACTATAATAGCAAGGTATACTCCAAATTTCATATGGGATATTGATAGAAAAATCAATCATTTCTACTCAGGATTAAATCCAATGTATCAAAGGGATTTAGATTCTCGTGAGTTAAAAAGTTATGAAAAACTTGTTCTATGTGAGAAGAAGGTGGAAATTAAGTTTACCAATGATCAGGTGTACTTTGAAAAACAACAAAATAAGAGGTCAATGTGGTAGACGAAAGGGAAGAAATCTTCAAAAAAGTATGATGGTAAGAAACTTAAGTTTACAGTTTGTAAAAAATATAATAAAAAAGAACACTAGAGAATACCTTCTGAATTCTGGTAAGTGATTCCTATGTGGTAAAATGGGACATAAGGCTCATAATTTCACTAAAAACGATGGTAATAGTAAGACAAAATCTGATTTACAATTTGTAAAATGTTTTAAGTGCAATGAAATGGGTCATTATGAAAATGAGTGTCCAATGAAGAACTCAACTAAGGGAAAGCAGTCATATTACAAGTATAAAGGGGTGGTAAAATACTTTAAATATACATTAGAATATGTTGGGCCATCAAATAAAATAGTATCAGGTTCACTGTTTTTTTAATTAGATTATGCCAATGTGTTTTTTGATTTAGGGTCTACACATTCCTTCATTTCTGAATTTTTTTTAGTAAATTGGGAATTCCATCTCAAGATATGAATCATGAACGTATGGTAAAAAAACCAAGAGGAAATATTGAGACAAAAATAAATTATAATAACCTTCATATCCTTGTGTGTGAATAGAATCTACCTACAAACCTTATTGTTTTTCTTCTAGTAGAGTTTGATGTTATTTTTGGTATGGATTTGATTTTTGTTTAATATGATAAGATTAATTTTAGAGCTAAAGATGTTTCTTTTTAGAAATAATTTTTGTTTGTGTACAAGAATTAACCCTTACTTTTGATAACATATCAAGAAGCTGAGAAAGTAGTAAAATATGGAAATGAATGTTACCTTTCAAATATTATTGAAAATAAAGGAACTGATCATATTAATGATGTTATGGTGGTAAAAGATTATCTTTATGTTATCCCTAATGAGTTTCCTGGTATAATACCTTATTGGAAAGTTGAATTTACTATTGACTAAGTTCCTAAGGCTAAGCCAATTTAAAAACCCCCTTATCGAATATCTCAAAATGAATTTTCAGAGTTAAAGAAGAAATTGTAGGATTTATTAGATAAAGGTTTCAATCAACCTAGCACATCACCATGGGGTGATCCTATCTTTCTTGTTAAAAAGAAAGATGGTTCAATGATACTTTACATTGATTATAGAGTCTTGAATAACATCACTGTGAAGAACATGTATTCTTTGCCTCATATCGATGATTTGTTTGATCGTCTCCAGGGAGCTCAATATTTTTCAAAGATTGATTTGAGGTCAGGGTTCCATCAGTTGAATGTATAGTAAATAGACATTATGAAGACCGTGTTTCATACTATATATGTCCATTATGAATTTTTAGTTATGATTTTTCGGTTAACCAATGCACATAATGTATTCATGGATCTTATAAATATAATTTTCCGTGAGTTCTTGGATAAGTGTGTGGTTGTGTTTATTAATGATATTTTGGTTTATTATAGAAGTAAAGAGGAGTATGAAAGTCAGTTGAGGGTTTTCTTGTAAACTTTAATAGAAAATAAACTATATGGGAAATTCAGAATGTGTGAGTGTTGGTTGAAAAAAAATTCATTCATTGGTCACATTGTTTCTAAAGATGGCATAATTGTTGATCCTACTAAAACAAATGTTGTTAAACAATGGCCAAGACACACAAATATAACCATGAATTGTAGTTTTATTGGTTTAGCAGGTTATTAGAGGAGATTTGTTGAAAATGATGCACATTTATCTAGCCCACTAACTAAGTTCACTTGAAAAGGTGTTAAGTTCATTTAGAAAAAAGAATGTGATGCCTATTTTTAGGAATTGAAACGAAGTTTGGTGAATTATCCAGTTTTGGAATTACCTTCAAGAGATGGTGAATTTGTTATCTAGAGTGAAACTTCATATAAAGGACTATATATTTCCATATGATGAATGATCATGTAATTCCTTATGCTTCACGCCAGTTGAAACGTCATGAGTTAAATTACCCTACACATGATTTGGAATTAGCTTCGGTTGTTTTTGCTTTAAAAATTTGGAGGCATTATCTGTATAGAGTAAAATGAGAAATATATACTCACCACAAAATTTTGAATTATATATTCACTTAGAAATAATTGAACATGATATAGAGGAGTTGGATAGAATTAATCTAGGATTATGATTTCACAATTGATTACCATCCAAGAAAAGTAAATAAATTTATCGATGCTTTGAGTCAAAAAAGTAATTTTATATTAACTATTCTATGTCTGGAATGAGATATTTGGTTTCTAATCTAATGAATTTTGGATTGGAAGTTGTTGGTGCAGGGAGTTCCTTTATTTTGTTTCAGGTTTCAGTACAATCTTCCATGGAAGAATGAATAAAGGAAGCACATAAGGATAATAGTGAGTTGCAGAAAAAAGAATAATTGGTTCAGAATGGTAACTTACCTAAGTTTAACATTGATTGAGATTGTGTTTTGTGGTTTGGAAAGACATTATGTGTGCCTTGTGATTCACATTTGAAGACAATGTTATTATATGAAGTTAATAGTTTTCAATTTTCAATTCATCTTGGCAGTACTAATATGTATAAAGATCATTGGGAGTATTACTAATGAGATGGAATAAATAGAGATATTGCTGACTTTACACTGATATGTTTGATTTGTAAATAGGTTAAGGAAGAGTGACAGTTTCCCAATGGGATTCTTTAGCCTTTTCATGTGTGAGAGTGAAAATGGGAAAACATTTCCATGGATTTCATCGTGGGATTACCAAAGACTTTTCGAGGTAACAATTAAATCTGGGTTATTGTTGATTGATTGACTAAATATGTTCAATTTCTTCCTATTCAAGATACTCTATCTCTAGATCAAATTTATCTATTTTATATTAAATATATAGTCAGGTTATATGGAGTTCCCCTCTCCATTGTATCTGATTGTGATCCTAGGTTCACTTCTAAATTTTTTAAGGGCCTTCAGAAGTCATTGGGTATTGAATTAAATTTTAGTACATCTTTTCTTCTACAATCAGATGGGTAGTCAGAACAAACAATTCAGGCATCAAAAGATATTCTACATGATTTTTCAATAGATTATCTCGGAATTTGGCACCAACATCATTATTTGGTTGAGTTTTCTTATAATAATAGTTTTAATTATAGTATACAGATGGAACCATTTAAGGAATTATATGGAAATCGGTGTCGTACTTGAGTTTTTTTGAGCTGAAATAGGTGGAAAGAAGTTGAATGGGCTAGAATTGGTAGAAGAGACGACAGAAAAAGTTCAGTTGATTCAGAAGCACATGAGAACAGCTCAGAGTAGGTAGAAATGTTATAGGGATAATCAGAGGAAGGCTATTTCTTTTGAGGTAGGCGATCATGTCTTTCTTAATGTTTCTAAATGGAAAAGTGTGATGAATTTTAGTAATAAGGGAAAGTTGAGTCTGAGGTTCATTGGACCCTATGAAATCCTTGAGAATGTTGGATTAATTGTATACAGATTGGGTTTACCTCCATGTTTATCCCAATTACACAATGTTTTTCATGTTTATATGTTGATAAAGTATATGCTAGATCCATCTCATGTTTTGAGTCAAGAAGTAGTTCAGTTGGAAGACAATCTTTCTTATGAGGAACAACCAGTCCCGATTCTTGACCGAAGAGAGAAGGTGTTATGGAATAAAGTAATTAATCAGGTAATTTTTTTTAAAAACCAAATGGTTGAAGAGACAACACGGGAATCTGAAAATGCTATGAGGGATAAATACCCCACTAATATGATAAGTGAATAGAATTTCGGGGACACAATTTCCAAAAGGTGGGAAGGATGTAACATCCCAGGTAAAAAAATAATATGAAAATTTCATATTTATTAACATTTTTGAAGTAAATATTAATTTTACTATAAATGGGATGCTATATCTGATAGAATACTCAACACGCAACAACATATTTCTCTAAAATCTTACGTTGCACACAGTGTTGAGTTATATCGAAAAATAATATAATAATAATATTATTTTAAATGGTAGTTAAGTACTAGCTATTTTCTTGGATCTAATTAAAATAACTAACTATATTATTATTAAAAATGTTTGTTAAATGTTTTTACATTTATCCAATAAAATTTAGAGGCTCAAAATGAGAATGAATCCAATTTTAAGCATAAATAATTTAATATTTTTAAAATGATGTTTTACCACCTTTTGAGGGAGACCCATTTTTAAATATAGTTTTTTCACCTTTATATGTTCCATTTGATAAAATAAACTTCTTCTTTTAAATCAAGACATCAAAATTTACTTTGGGTAAATTTTTTGTATGTATAATGAAAAATACTGCATTTTAAGTTAAAACTGTATTTTCATCTAACTTATTTATATGGTTAGATTATAATTTTAATTAGTTTTAAATTGTAATTAAAATTGTTTTTTATCATTTAATCTAATTATGGTTATTTTAGGTTATTTCACATTTTAATTGGACATAAACACATGTCAATTGTTTTCTAGTTTTTACTTCTAAAAAACACACTTTTGGTTTTAACAATGGGAATTAATTTTAAATTAATTTCTGAAATTTATGTGTTTTGAATTTAGAAAAATTGATTCCATATTTGGAATTAGGTGGTCCAAATTTTATAAATATGTACCTTTAATTTTTAGACATATTGAATTCTAACTTAAGTAAATATTTTATTTACAATGGTTAAATGGTAAATCTGGTAAATAATGGTAAAAAATAATATTATAATAATATTAAACAACCCTAACACATTTGATAACTTTATTTGATGATATATTTCTGACCATGGGCATAATTGGGTCGATTTTAGGACCCCATGGAACCACTTGTGTGTGAAAATGACATTTAATTACTTTAAATTTAAAGTTAAGTAAAATATAATCTAAACATTTATCTTTTACTAAAAAAATTTTTATATGGGGTTACAAAAGTGATATATTCTACTATAAATATTCATTATAAAGATAAAAGAAATTATACATCATGATATTTTATTTATAATTTTTATACATTAAATAAATAAATTTAATTATGACATAATGATGATGCAGTGATTGCGTCATTAATAATGGATTCAAATAAATGATATTATAAATATTAAAATAAATGTAATTTGGTAATTTTGATTCCATCCACAAATTTTATGGATGATATTTACAGGTTATATTTGTATTAATTAAGCTTTTTCAGATCAATCAAGTTATGGATTTTTAAAAAATTCATGATATGATTAGTGTCAAAATTTCCATAATTCATATTTCAAAATATAAATTATTTTATTAAATATTAAAAAATTAAAAAAATCTATGATTTGGGAAAATAGTTATCATAAGAATAAAATTTTATTATTGACTCTTTATTTGTATATTTGTCATGTTTTGGTAACTGTTTTGATTCTCAATGTGTTAAATGCTTGATAAAACGGTAAGAGTAAAAATGGATTAAATAAAAACGATAGGATTAAAAAATATCCAAAAACTATATAATTATTATTGGATGATTTTATTTAGACTTATATTCATCATATATTATAACTAACTTAATTTGGACTCATTTATAATCAAAATATAATTTATAATAAAATAATAATTCAATATTTTCCTTAAGTGCCTCTCCCCCTATAAATGGCCACCACCTCTAACCCTTAATCACACCTCTCAATCCTCTTTGGTCGTACTACCTCTACCCAAATAATATCCAAAAATCCCTCTCTTACTCTTATAAGTCTTAACTTGGGAATAATGCAATTCAAGAAGTCATTTTAGCTTAAATAAAAAAGAGTTACCCGATTTGAGGTAATGTCTTCTCTCAAGCTTCTTTCATTTATTTTCCCTTCTCTAATCCCATAACTCTATTAATTAAATTATTTTATAAAAAAACCAGTATATTAAATATACAAGGATGTTTTTATTCAAATTATTCAAATTACACTCACAAACACCTCCATTTAATAGATTTAGAACATACTATTTCTCTGGACGACGAACTATTGCCTCACGAAATGATGATTGTTCAATTATCTCCTACCGCCTCTCATGGTGGCCACTATTATGGAAATATATTTATATATGGTGTATATAATATTTATATTTCCTCTATACTTCTGTATTAATCATTTACAACGTACCTTTATTCTTTCCATAATGCGTAAATATGATAATTTCATTTGAGTAATTGCAGACTACCGCCCCCTCAATGTGATATTACTCATTAATACTATACATGGAAAGTATAAAGGATGGAATTAATGAAATTATGTAACTTATATAAAAAATGATATTATAATTTAATTATAATATACATATGTATCATTATGTTTTCATTCCTTTAAATATGAAATAGAAATGAAAGTATCGTTCATGCTTCGTACGACTTACGGTCTCCAGGAATAGTGAATTTAATGTCTTACCTCCAAATTTTACAGAATATTATAAATAAATATTTATGGATATATATGATATATATGATATCTAAATCATGAACATAATTCTGTTGACAATGGACTTTTGACCACATAGGCAATTTGTAATTATAACAAGTTCATTTTGGAAACAAGTACTTAACATCAACAAAACAACTGATATGAAAATGAATAATTATATGATTGTCATATAAAGGTAATAAGTGATATAAAAGGAATAATAAAATTGAAAAATATTCTGAAATAGGTATAAATTAACTTAAGTTTATTATTCATATATATAAATAATCAATAAGACAAGTCAGACTCAAGGTAAGGGATTTCATCTCAATCTCCTGTCATTGAGGCATACTTTGATTTATACAATAATTTACATTATACAATGTATAAAACCATTTGAATTTTAATTTCATTCAAAGGGAATCTTTTTTATATGAAGATTTTTACTAAATGACAAAGGGAATGTTTTTTTTAACATACGTGGTGACAATGACCTTTCCACCGCCACAAGCATTACTTGATATTTGGCTTCCTCAACAAACCGTAATGTTTTTAAAAAGAAAATAAATACCATATACCCTTTTTATGTATTTAATTATTGAAAGTGGTCTTGTTAATGGATTTATTATTTCAATGTATTGAAATTATATATTGTGATTTCAATGTGGAAATGCTATCCTTCCTTTATTCTTGTGTTATGTGTTATGATTTTGTTATGGTTCATGGTAATTGCTTATGTATATGGGTGGTTTTGTGATAAAACTACTCAGGGTGAGCTCAAGATAGGTCTCCAATGGATTGGGTAACATGAAAGAGGTAAACATTAATGTTTATCCAAATAGATTTAGGGGATATACTTTTATTTTTATTCCAAATGTAACTACCTATATAGCTGTGAAAGCTACAATGTAAGTATGATATGGATGCCACAAGGTACATTTATGATTTATGATTTCTATTTGTTATCCATAAATCTTATTATTTCATGAGATATGTTAAAGAACTTATGTTTTATTATTGATAAGTATGATTTCATTGATTTGTATATATTGATGGACTAATGTTTTCTTTCTTTATTTTATAAACCTTTATGAGGTTTTTATGCTGATCACTTGTTTTTGAAATGTTTTTCACCGGTTATAAGAAACTGTAAGAGAAATGAAGTATTCAAGAAGATTTATATCAAGAAAATAACTCATAATGTATTTAAGGAATTTCTTTATTGTGAAACATTTTTATAGAGTAGAAGTGTCTACTTTGTAATTTTGAGATGTAATATAATAGTTATGGCCTAATTATCTAAAACTATAAACCTGAAAATATCCTCAATGTCGAATTCTTGACTTAACTCAATATTATGTAATGTTTAAGGAATGCACCTTATACTAATAGTATAAATTATGTATAAAATAGTGAATAAGTATATCATCTCTAAGGAAAACAATTATAGAAATGTAGACGTTAACACATACAATTTAAAATTTTAAGAGGATCATTTGTGATGCCTTTGGAAATAAAAACTTCTTTAACTTTATTGAACTCACAAAAAGTATGTGGTATATTTATGACATGATCATGTAAGAACCAAAATTTATGAATGTAGTGGATAACTAATGATTGGGCATAAGATACACTAATCATGAAGCAAGAAAGAAAGGGAATGTATTTGTTCACCTCTTACACATTAATGTTGTATAATATACATAAAATTATACCATAAAAATCACTCGATTTTCTTCTATAAGTGAATTTTCACCACTATAAAAACAAAAAAAATTAAGGAATGATAGTTATATGGAAACCAAAAATGATTTTACCTCCCTGCATCATACCATAAAAAAAGCTCCATCATTGTTAATTTTTAGGAAAACACTTGGATTTTACAATTCCACACAATGACCATGAAATATCATAGAAGTAATAGAATTTTCCTAGATTTATAGTTGATATAGAACATAAAAATAAATAGGATGAGGAAACCATATAATTTTCATTGTATGATTCTAAATTAACTGAAGAAACTCAAATCTCAAGTTTATTGTGTTCACCCAAGAGATAAAATTTATAGAATTATTATGCACCACCATTATGAACCAACACCGTAAATAGAAGGACAAGCTAAACTTGTGAATGGTTGAAGATATGATTTTCAAACATCTAAAAAATATTAATAGAAAATTATTGAAGCTACTAGTATTACTATGGGTTCTCATGAATTCACATAGTATACCCCATTTAAAGAATTCACATCCCATCTTTTTAGTAAGTGGTCCATAGATTTAACATTATCTTGAATAAAACATGAAAATTTTGACACTAGATAAACACCTTTAAACTGTATATTTTTATAAGAAATAATAGATCAATTTCTAATCTACCATAAAAAAGTCTATGTTTGGATGGTATGGAAAGACTCCAAAATAAAAAATACTATATATATAGGTTGTGTGCCTCGTTAGTGAGATTCCAAAAATTTCCAATAGAGAAATATTTAGAAATGGAAGGGTGAATTATAGTAATTAATCTTCATCCACTATCCTGATACTAGAACATATATATTTTATATCTTTCTCCATGATGTAATAGAGAAATGATGTGTGATAAAAGTTTTAATGAAAGTATATTCTAGGATTCCAAAATCCCAAATAATGGAGTAGGCTTTTGGACTAGTTATTTATCCACGTGGATATGTCCTTACGTCTTATGATCAATCTGGAAGACTCACTGATAATTTGGTAACTCTCTTGATGGTCGTTCCATAATGGTAAAATCACATACCTCTCTTACTAGTTTTTAATGGGGCCCATTCTAAATTTATAAATAGTTAATATTGTCAACAAGTAATGACCATCATGATCTTACAAAGATAATTTGGATTGTAGCTAAGACATGAATTATCCTAGTCCCTTAACATTAATACCTAACTCTTCAAAAGGTTATACTAGTTGATACCAAGATTCCCAATAGAAACAAACCAATTTTTAAGACTCCCAAATAAATATGTTATTAATTTATTTCAATATAATTATATAAAATCATTGAGAATATGAATAACAGACAACATGTGCATCGTCATGGATGTTAAAATAGTTTTGATGATGATGATCTTCTCTCTAAAAGATAAGATCCAAATATTTAAATTTTAAAAAAATAAAATAATTTTTTCAAAGAGTTCATCAAATTAGTAGAACCTCACTCTCCATGTAGACAATGGGGCCCAAGGTAGTTCATCTAGAAGATACCATTGTTTAAGATAGCTCATATTTCAATTAGTAGGGCATGATGGGAATAAAACCTCCTTTATATGAAGACATTTATTTTTTTATCATACTAACCCTTTGGGAACTCCACTTATCATAAGTATTGTGTTTTATTAGGAATTTATTGATACACAAGAACCTTTCATTAAGAAAGAAAATTGTACTAGAAACAAATAAATGGTGATTGATACCTGGTATCCCAAGACTACACATAAAGGGACACACCCACCTCTAGAAACCAAATCATTAAGAATTTCACTAAGTGGGTTTTGGGTAAGGATAAAAATGATAGAATAAAAGGTACCCCCTTAATTAATCCCATAGGAATATTTTAAGTAAATAAATTATTTTATCAAGAGAGAAACTAATAACCAAGGAGAATATTATCTTTTGAAGATATAGACACAAGTCTATTTTGAAAAATCAAACTTCCATATGAGCCACAAGATTAAGTTCCATTCCATCCCACTAGGGGATTTCTCCATTTTTAATTTGACTATGATTTTGGTCCAAACCATTTTAAAATCAAGGTCCTAAAATATCTATTGATCAATGCCAATTTCAACTTGGATATTTCTACCATTGAAAATTATGTGTTTTTCTTTAGACATTATGTTTGGGAGATAGCGAGAGGGTTCTTCATTGATAATTTTTTCTAGTATATTATAAAACTAGTTGCACATATTGATTGAGAAATAGTATCTATTATATAATGGTGCTATAGAAATGATTCTTATGTATATCCTTTGAACTTATCCAATTAATAACATTTAGATTCAAAATTTATTAGATTATTCTAATGTGATACCTCATGTGGCATGGTCCTCTAATTCATGAAAAATTTACTTCCACCACTTCATGATTAAAATGACAGAAAACTGATTATGGAGTGGCGTGTTCCTAATATTGTGTGGCCTCTAATGTTCTCTGAAGTAAACCATACATATCAGTAATATTATTCACATGTGACACATCATCTGTTATGTTCAACTATTCCATGGAATATTCATCCAACTAGATCTTCTATTTATTTTGGAATAACCTATATTTAATCTCACGAGATATTGGATTGAATCTTGGTCACTATTTTGGTAGCGTGGTTTTGTTTCTTCACAAAAAATATTTCATTATTCTCTAAATTACCTTGTATAATCTCTTACATCATCCAAAACCATAATAAAATAGAATAAGAAATGTCTTCCTTTATAAAAAATAGATCAAACTATATTTTATTCTACACGTTCCATACTTATTAATGTTATTCATACTTCACATAACGTTGTTACCATAAAGAGTAAACTTATTCACTTCATTTTAGAATGCCGTAATATTAAATATTTTAATTTCAACCCTCATTCACTTTTAGAAAATCCAATAGTTATTGTGAAAAAATCAAACACACAACCTCTTAGTTATAAAATTTTCCACCTTTTTTTTAATTTTTTTTGACAATACTACTATCAATAAAAATCCACCAATTATCCCAAAACTATTGAAAGTAGTGTATGGATTTAGGCAGAATTTCCTTCTCCCCATTTGATAATAAAATTCATAGGTATTTTACTCAAGATAATTTTTTATACTCTCTAGATTTTTATTTTCATTTTTCCTCTTTATCATTGAGTTATATTAGGGTATATTTTGAACTATACTCCCCCATATTAAGATAATACTTGAACCATATCTAGAGTGTTTATATTTTCTTTATTCTATATACCTATTTTAAATACCATTTTAGATAATATTAACTGAAATCCAAATATCTAGGTCCTCTAAAATTATTGATAATTATCATAAAAAATATTAGGCTATTTCAACCTCCCCAAAAAATATTTTCAACTCTTGAACATTTTATTTGTGACCACCTTTAATCATTTTATGTTATATATCATCAACTTATAGGAAAATTATCTATTTTACTTTTCTAATAATAGATATAATTTAATTATTTTCTATATTTTCTAAAAAAAATTGAGTGCTAATTTAACACTTGGAAATGAGTCATTAAAAAATCTTCTAATCCTACTAAATCGAAACACCTTGTGGAAAATAAAATTCTAAGTTAATAATATTAATGTATTCCATGCCAGTGATGTAATTCCACAAAAACTTATAGATTAAGCTTTTAATTTCATCCAAAAATTATCTATGTGACCTCAATAACACATACATAAGAAAAATTATGAATAAAAAATAAAATACAAAGTTTTTCAGTTATACCAGAAGTTGATTAAAATGATGCAATTATTTTTGATGAACACATGATACTACTTGACATAGTAAAAATTACATAAAACTTAAGGTTCCTAAAAAATATAATGAGGATAATTATCCTTTGAATTCTTATCACCCACCCCTCTAATTTCATCTAATCTTGACACTAAATACAAAAACAAACTATCATGAGGAATACCAATTATTAGTCACAATACTTCCTTTACCACAACTTTTAGTGTCCAAAAAAATAAAGTAGTTGAAACTACATTGTTATAACATAAATAAGTAAGCATGAATTTCATAAAAATGGTTCCTTATTCACTTGTGTTTACTTCTTCATTCATGGAGGTATGATTTCAATTAAAACGTGTCATGATATGAGTTGATAACTATTCAAATTAATTTTTTTAAATGAGGGTAAGAAATGTAAAAAGAAAATACCTTAAGAAATAACGATGTGAAGGGAACCAAGGGGAATCAAAGAAATCACTTAGGACTACCTTTGCTCAGCAGTCCAACATTCCAAGAGGTTCACACAGACCTAACCAATGTGACCTAAAAGGATCAACCACATTTGCGTGAGTAACCAGTGTGATTAACCTCTGCAGACAAATTCTTTCACCCAGGGTCCCATGTTTTTCTATAAATAGGAACATGGGGATCTTTCATTTAATATTTTTTTTTAATTTTTAAAAACACTTTTTGGTTAATTGAGAACTGAACAAGTGAAACAAACTGAGATAGTGTGTCCAAGGGGATCCACCATTAGTGACACAAGCCAGACCAACCCAAAAAAACAAGAGAATATAGCCTTTCCAAGGGAATCAACCATTGTAGACACGAGTCAAACCATCCCAAAAAAACACAAACAACATAAAGAACACAAGAAACTATAATTAAATTTGTACAGGAGCCTTCATAGAAGGATGATTGATGGTGAGGGCTTCATCGACAGAGATCCACAATGAGGAACCATGAGATCATCAATCCACCATGGACAATGAAACCAACCAAAAAGCATTTGAATGGTTCTACATTCACTAAAGTCACCAACACCATCCAAAACATCATGAAATTTGTCAGATCATGACCAAATTTGAGTTGAGCATGAAAGATCATGATGAAATGGCAGAGGAAACCAATAGAACATGGAACAATCCAAACGAAGAAACCTCAACAATGGTCGTTCTCACAAACTGACCCCAGGTCGAACATCCTTTGGTTGTGTATGCGCCTATGAATGTGCACCACGACTTCCAATGAACTGCTGGGACGATCCTATGGATCAGAGGATGCCGAATCGACATCGAAATGAGATGGAAAGAAACACAAAAATAATGAAACTGACCAGATCTGGTGCAGAATGTGGCACAATGAACTGAGAGGGGGATTCTGTTAGGCCAATTGGTAGTAGGTTCACTTTCTCTGGGCGACTTTGCACCCCACACACATGAGATCCAATGGACGAAGGTCATGATGGAATCGGCCTTGTAGTGATGGGATCCTAGATAGGCGTCATCATCATCATGGATATCACTTATCAGGAAGGAGTTTTGAGGTTCAGTGGAGGGATCCCTGCTGCGTTGGGTGAGAAGGGTCATCAGTGACGGTGGGATCTAGGGTTTCTACATCATGGGAGGGAAAGATAAACTCGATTCGAGGATGGGGGAAAGCCGAAAATGTGTGGTAGGGATTCTGCGTCATGTGAGATCAAGGGTTTCTACTTCGTGAAGCCGACAGCGGATGTGGCGCAAACCATAGGATTCAGGAGTACTGGAGCGGCTACATCGTGTCCCTCAATCAATCAGGGATCCTTCTTTTACATTACTAAGAGTTAAGATGAATCCCTGAATCTCTTTTCTCCTTATTCCTTCACCCAGTCCCTTGAAACCAACTAGGTAACTCTCTAAAATGTAAGAGAAGAGGGAATTAAGGGATTTAGTGGGGTTAAGGCTAATCCAGGGTGTGAAAAACATAAAACATATAAAGGATCAACTCCCCCCCCCCCAAATTGATAAGTACTATCATGGAGGTCTCCTAAAAAACATCAGACATTCATGAGACCCTTCAAGAGGCACATAATAATTCCCTAAATCATAAATAAAGGCCTCACCAAGTGTTATTTACCAGAATTTCCATCATCAAGAATTTATATCTATATCATGTAATTATACTCTGTGAAAAAATTCTTTTTCACCCGAGCCTACCCTTTGTGAGAACTTTTAATCTTACTCATCCCTCACATATGTGATCTTCCTTCAGCTCTTCCAACCATCACCTATGTTATCCACCTTATGCTCTCCCAACATCCACGAGTGTGAACCATCCTTTGGATCCTTTTTTCATGATACAAATAGAAGGGTGCCTCTTCCATTGGGACTCCTATATTAGGGATACTAAATCCAAACCTATAATGAGGCCTCTAGACTTCCAAGATCATGTCAAAAGACACACCAATATGTCTCCCATTTGGTTGTGAATTATTTTGATAAGAGCTATCCCACACTTTTCCTACTTGATGGGAAGGGTCCTCAGGGTGTGTAAAATTGTACATCCCTTCGGTAATAAGGGTCCCAACCATGGGGGAAATTATAGGGACCTTCTAATTTCAAGAATTAGTTCTAGGACCTTCTCCTTCCCTTGTTGTCTCTAAGACTGTGGAACTCCCATTTCAGATGGTGATGGGGGATCCACTTGATTGTTTCCTTTGTTGAGTGTCAGTGCTATATCATTCTCTCATCTTCTCTGGAATTATAAATACGGAATCCTTCCAAGAGTAATACCCTAGTATTTATTTTAGGAGGTCATACCACTCATGTTTTCTTCTCATGGGGTTATGAAAAGAAAATAAGATACATGTAGATCAATTCCCTTTCTCTCTCTCTCGTCACCCTGACCTCATCCACTAGAGGATGAAGAAGACTTTAAGTATTTACTGTTCCTACACTTCCCCAAGTTTGTCACACCAACCATGAATCACATTATATTATTGGTTAGTAATGATCATAATATATTAATGATCAAATGAAAGTCTTGATAGATAATCCATTTTTAGAAATTCCTATCATCTTCCTTTAGAAATATTCTATAATTGTGGGTCCATAAATTTGTGAATCCATATCAAAGGGTTATATCCACTATGAGACAAACCTTAATAGGACCTCCATAGGCATGGGTTCTCAATATCTAAACCACATGGGATTTTATTCCTATCCGAATGAGATACATGGGAATCCTCTCTAAGGATCAAATCCAACACCCCAAAACCTACCTAATCCTTTCGAGGATGAATACCTAGTAGGGTCACATCCAACCTGGGAGGCCACAACCCTTCCGGTTCCCTTGGGATATTTCAGAATAATTCCCACACTATCCCTTGACTAGGAACCTTTCGCATATATTTCATTTTTGGATGACATTAAAATCCATGGTTTGGTCATCATCACATGAATTTAAATGGTATTATGTGTACCTTTAAGTTAAATCTAACTATCTGATACTAATTCTATTCATAATGATATATAGGAATCCAATCTCATGGGATCAATCAAATCATAAAAAACACTTATTTCCTTGGACGATGATAAATTCCATAGTGTCCCACTATGTGGCTTAAAACTAGCATCATAATCATAAATGACCAAAGAATATATAATCCACATAAAAAAGGATACCATTTATAGATAACCCTAGATTCATAAAGATATCACCATCTATGAAGAACCTTGATACATTCAGATGATTATAGTGTTCATGAATTCTACTATTTGACTGTTAACTTAATGGAGACCCATGGTATAATTTTGATTTAATAAAGGATTTGAAACGATTTCCTAAATATTTAAGAGTGTCCTGAAGTAGTAAATAATTCCCTCCGAAAGGGTGTGATGTGCCCAAACTACCAACCAATCATCCAATGAGATTCCATAAGGGCCATTGGATGCATTCCCCAATGACCACATACCTTTGGAAAGAAGATTTGTGAAAAATTGTGAATAAGGGAACTATTGGATTTTTTGGTTAAATGAAAAAGAACTATTTAAAAATAATAGGAAAGAACATGGAAATGTGTGTATAACATGAAATCTATGCCACCAAATATGAAAACATATAGTCCAATCCCATGTGGTAATCCGGAATGCAACAAAAATGGCGAAACTGACGCAAATCCTTAACTGAGATGACTGTGTCGCCCACATGTCAGGACCCTTCCTCATAACATAAAAGAGGTCCAAACTTGGATATAGAAAAATTGATTGCGCAAGTGTTTTCCTAATATGGTTCTAATTTTATGAAGTGTTTTGCTTTTGGGTTTTCACATTTATTTCAAGCACTTTCATCAAGAACTCCCTTTACTAAATATGAAATTGTATTAGTTAAAATAGACCTATGATTTATCCACTACATAAATAGGTCCCTTGACTAAATATAAGAAATCATCAGTAACCCATCATATCCAATGATTGGTCTCAAATGAAATAATATAGAAGTACCTTCTAAATAGTACCATCCCAAACCTGAAAACTATTCGACAAGACCTCCAGATCATTAACCCCTTCTAGTATTCCACTCATCGATGACTAGTGGCTGAGAATAATATGGAAGTAGTTTCCATCTCAAACCATTTAAAGAGCCTATCCCTTGAACATAACAATAATATTCTCCATTATATTAGAGATGCAACTCAAGAGGTCACATAAAAGCTTATATAGATGAGATAGGGATCCCTTAAAATGGATCTTAAAAGAAATATTTTATAATAATTCCATGAGATGATAAACACTTAACATGATGAGAGTGTTGCCCTTAGGATTCTGGCCTAGGTCACTTAGATCGATGTATGAAATACTTCCAACCAAGGGTAGTGACCAAAAAATAGGGAGCAGGTTCATAGCTTTTTTCTCTACACAAAAGTCATCCATCAAAATACAATGGAACACCGTGTATAGGAATGAACAACTACCTTCACCAACCAAGACTTCTAGAATAGTTTTTCAATATATAAAATGTACCACTAGTAAAATGTGGTGTAAAATTGTGAGCAAACAAAAACAATTATCCACATCAATAAAAAAACTATAGTAAATCAAGGTGGAAAACCACAGGCAAGTGCAAACACATTCCATTATATATCAACACTTTTATCCTAAACTAGAAACATTTAGAAAAACCATTTGTTAAATCCTAGAAAAAAATAAGGGGAAACACCCATTCACCCACACCTTAGTAATATCAGTATATACTAGTAGGAAATAGAAAACATGAGTGGGAACACACCTCTACTCCAACCATAGAGTGGGTATATATCCACATTCTAGTTGTTTTATTTACCTATCACATCCTTACAATGGTGAAAGGGTAGATAAAAAATCCTACTCACATCCTACATACTTGTCAGTATATAATAGCGGAAATGATAGTGGTAGAGGGATGGACTCACAAATCCATCCCAACAATTTGGGTGACTCACTAACACAAAACTAGAGTCATTCTAGAGAAAAAAACACCTCTTGTCCCATACGAAAAGGTTGGTGTATACATTTACCCATAATATATGGAGAACCAGATCGGGTTCATATCCTCATTTCAATTGGAGGTCATCAGTTTTACCCCAATAGCTACGCCAAGGTAGGAATAAACCCCAGAAAAATTCCAAAAACCTGTTTTAAAATCCCCATAGTGACAATGGAGATAATCAAACAATATTCCATATATAAAATTTTCTATCCCTAGAATGCATCCCTAGTTTACCACAAGAAGGAATCTAAAAACAAATCTCACCAAAGGAAACAAGAAAATGAATATTCGATTTATGATATTTCTCATCTCAATGATAGAGTTCTTAAATCCCTAAAATGTTTATCTATAGTGGTTTTGGATGATAATATTCTATTAAATAAATATAGAAATATTAGCTGTAGTTTTAGAGTCCCTCCTGGAATATCTTAAGATGAAGGCTTTCTTCATGTTAATAATATGATGGAACAAGAGATATAATCTTCTAATGACTGCCACATAAGCACTTAGTGTGGCTAGATGATTAAACAAAAAGGATCTACCCTGAAGGTCCTACCTATCGAATATGATATAGAATTATCCTTATAGACAAATATAATTTTTTGATCGTATTCCTCCCTATAATAGAATTTATTGGGATGGTTCTCCTCTCAACAACACTTCGCTTCATTAAGGTGGTCCTCCCCTTACTAAATTAATCATAATAAAGACCTCACATAATGAGGAACTTGAAAAAATGAGGATAGTCGTTCCTGATGCCTCTTTTTTAACAAGTGACATCCTTTCTCAACAAGAATACATCCCAAGGAAATATTTATTCTCTAAACCAACCTTAGATCTCTTGCCTTCTAATATAACTAAGGAAGTCCCTTTTGATCCTGTAATTTACAAAATATAGCTGGGAAGCATCCTCTATGGTTGGACTAGATGGAGGAGGATTTAGTGAGAGATGAAAATAAAATTTTTAATATTAACAGACAATTAGATAAATAAAATATTCCAGTCAGGTTATATCCTTTAGCCACTCCTCATTATAGCATTCTAGAAGAGTTTTCATAAGATCGTGCACACAAAATCCATATAAACATATGGAATACTCTTAATCACTTAAAATAAAAACTATTAACTTACAAAAAAATATAAAAGTCACGTAAATATATTAGAAGTAATACAACATAAAATAGGCTGTGTGGCCCTCCAAGCAACACAACACCCAAAACTGTGAAAAAAACAAAGAGACCTTCAGTGCACATGTCTCAACGTGTTAAAAGAATTGTGTCAACTGATTACAGATACCCCATATGGTGTTCATATAATAGTATGGTAAGAAAATAGAGAATTTAATTTCACATCACTCCGCATTCAGTATATTCCACCAAAAGAGATGTCATGAAAAGTTATAGCCTCAATTCGGCTTCAACAAATAGACTATATTCGCAACATATGATATGTTAAGAAAGAAAATATCCCTAACTGTCACTTAAAGACATTAGTATAGAAGAGAGAGATACATTGAAAGACTCCAGCATCAAGAGTCCACAAATATTTAGTATAAATCCTACCTAAGGGATGCCAATCATCAAGCATCACTGATATCTTTAGATTGAAAGCAAGATCAGGTGAAAACCATAAAATACACCCTTTCCATTGTTAAAAAAAGATCCGTATAATAAAAAAACTTCTAAAAAAAGTAAAATCCATGGAAATCCCGGAGTAACCCCATCCTACAGGGGTGGGATATTTTTAAACACAACCTTAGTGGTTAGAAAAATCGGATCAAAATGTTTTGGAAAGAAAATAAGAACATCTCCAGCACATAGTGTGTGTTTTTTTACCTCAACATCTTCCTTAATAGAAGTTAGTCTTTTAATAAATAGGGGGAATTCCATAAAATATATATTCCTACCCCATTACTAGTTTTTCTCAATTAGAACATGCAAGATGGAATTTTTTGAAGATTCCCTTTCGTTCACCCTTCATCAAACAATAACTAAAGGACTAGAGAAAGCGATATAAGGCCTCATGGTGGAAATAATCTAATGAAATATTTCGAGGATGATAAAATTATTGAAATGTGTTATACATAAGTGAACATTATTAACACCACCCGTATAGATGCTACAGGACATGAGGACAATACATAGAAGCAAGAAGTGGAAGTTTCTATTCCAAACACGATCCACACCAAAATGATTGAAGGAGGTGTGTTTACTTGAAACCAATAGCTTGATATGAATTATGGTATCCCCTAAACGTCTCCATTACTAACTTTATGATAAGAATTCACTAAAGAAAAGGGAAAATGTATGGTTTCACACCACATGCCTCTCGAATAGGTTAAAGTACTCCCAATTTAGGAAATATTTTCCAATAGGAGGAAATGAAGGAGTTGAGAAGACTCCAGGAATAACTAATCTAGGGAAATGTCCCTACAAGATATTTTCTATAATTGGAGCCTCATCCAATGCTCCTTTATGACACACCTCAACAAAAAAGGACCATCATAATAATCAAAATAGATCAAGAATGTATGCTCAATGTGGGGTAACAACAACCAATATATATGGACCCCACAACATTGAGATATCAGGTGTACACTACCTTTGGTACACAACTAGGGATGGGTTAAACACATCCTCATGGACTATTCCCCACAAGTTACCCACCATGGATATAAAGAGAGAATCCCTAGATGGCTATATGTATTGTTTTCCTTCATTAAACCCTTGTTCACCTAGATATCCCTTATAGTACCATCATGACTATTGATCCATTGACATATAGATTAGAGGATAGGGAAGAATGGTGTGCATGGTATAAATAGAAAGGAAACCTTTCCCTGAATGGGTGGATCCGACCCCTTCCCTGCCAAACTCTAGGGAACCTAAATTTCTAATTTTCAGTGGCTCAAGGGACCCATAAAATCATTTTATGCATTCCATATCCCACAATTATCCTAATATGAGAACCCCTACATAATAATAAGTAGTGAAACTCAAGTTCTTTGTGAAAACACTCAAAGGTCCATCCTTCATTTGGTACTCAAGTTGTCTAGCTAGGTCAATCTTGGTATTAGAAGATATCTTCCTATATTTTCTCTTTGAATTCAGCTCGATGATGTAGAAGGCGATATTCCTCAACCTCTAAAATTGAAAAATGTTGGATAATTAGAGGGTCTTAGATTTCATTTCTTGTTGTAAGGGGTTAACCTAATCCATAAATCTATATCCTACATAAGATATTTTTTGTCTCTCTATATAGAAAATATCTCTGAAGAGTTATGCACAACTCTTATCCCTATAAAATATATAGAGAGGTTTCTAGATCTCATTGTAATTTCTCAAAAATTAGAATATTCCATCTTGTTAACCGAGGAAAATTCTTGAGTAATTCCATCATCTCAAGAGAAGAGAATAGGTAAAGATGAAGATTCCACTTTCACTATTAAGAAATATCTTTCATTAGATCTAGCTAAAAATCCCATAGCATATCATGTGAAAACCCCCTTTTGAGCATTAGAAACAAAGACCTCATCACTAGGATGAGTTAATGAAGAAAACGTAAAACTTATTTTAGGAACTAAATAACAATGTATAGTTATTTCGATATGATAAAGTTTCTAGATAATTTATCACATCTTTGGTGAACGACTTTCTCATGTTATCAAAGCCCAGGAGGCCCAATCAGGCTGGTCTCAAAGATCTCCTAAACCATTAACCCATTCACTGAATATTTGGGAACACTATCTTGTAATTATTTGTTGTCAAATACATCCTGCAAAAAATAGTGTACTTTGGGCAAGTGAAGCTGAGCAAGCCACCCAAGTATGTTGAATGTGTTTCAGTCACCAATCTAGTGGAAGTGCATGAATGTCATGAAGTTACTGAAAATGATATACACAAGTTTAGTGATTTAATGTTAATAAAAATAATCAACCTGACTCATTCTATCCTCTGAGCCAAGTTGAAACATCCAACTATACCCAATTCCACTTCCAATATAGAAGAGTCGACTCCATTGAAACCACATTCCTCTAAATTCTCGTCATTTAAAAAATTACAAGCCCAAAAGGGTAGAAAAAAACTGTAATATAAACCCACAACAAGGGAAAAGATATATTTGACTCTCTTAGACTTCATTACTTCAGTCCTGAAATTATGATCACCCCCATCAAATGACACCATAAGAGTTTACCAAAAAAATGAAATCCCTATAGGATGAAGAATTGATCTTCAGTTCCATTAATTTCATTCACTTAATGGATCCCTATTTTGATGATGAATGTGGAATTGAACCTGAGATCCAAACATCTGATTGTGGAATTAGATGAAGTGACCATAGGAGACGAGTATACAGGGTAACACATGGTCATAGTAGAAATAAATACTCTGATCACATCCCTGCTCGTAACATTTATATTTCAAAAAGTCTTAAGATTTCCCTCTAATGGGCCCAAAATGAGAAAGATAGCCCCCCCAATCATGATAGCAGTGTATCTATCCCAATAATTATATAATATTGAAAAGAAATAGTGGGATCATCAAATAATCCTCGATGCACTGGAGGACCTATTCATACTAACCTACCGAGGAAAAATGGCCTTGAAATCCTATTCCAAGGAGCGATCTACCTATGTCAAGTACTTTCGTTCCTAAATTTCCTAAAAAAGAGAATCCTCATACTGAGAAGCATCAAACTTTATCCCATAAGTATGAAATTAGAGTGAAAGTTTCCCTAGTTATGACCATGTTGTCAATCCTATATGATCTAAGTAAGTAAAAAGACCTCTAGGAAGAACTAAAAAAATCATTGCTATGAAATTTGGAAATTGAAGCTGAGGCTTCCACTACTACAATAAATCATTCAGAGTTTAAACATGTATAATTACAGATAGTATTCTCTTTTATGGAGAAAGATAAATATTCCCTTGTATAGGGATATATCAGACCCTTTTATGTGTCTAGCAGGATAAATGATGTTGATATCCGATGTGATTTAATTAACAATGGCTCAGGAGTCAACCTCATTCTAGCTTGTACGCTTTGTTTCTTCAGTTACATTAAGGTCCAATTTCCCACTTCTACTCTAACTATACATGGCTATAACAAAATAAAATAGAATCTGCTTAGAGGAATTAATATCATGGCTCGGTTTTGTGACCCCATATCAGGCTTACAATTTCTAGTTGTCCAGCAAGACACCACCTTAAAAATTCTTCCATGAAGGACTTGGTTGCATCAACATGCATTAGTACCCTCATAATACCACTAATGACTCAAATATTACACTGATGGACAAATTTATACATTTTATGGTTCTAAATACCTATTAAAATCCAATAAAAAGAGTATATTGAAGTAAGGTTCTGCCAGAGGGAAGGGAAACAACCCATGAATGAAGGTGTCACTTGAGTCACTCTTTTGATTGGTCTAAAAATAAACCCATACAATTCATTAATATAGCTCAGGGAAGAATATGTGATTCCCATCAATTAGATTGAAGGAATGGGCCCAAATTTGTGTGTATATTCAACAAACATCATGATATCATGTATTAAAACTGAGGATAAAAAATGCTGAGAAGGTCACCGACTCACTATAAATTTGTAATGGAATAAATGAAAAGGCCCTCATTCCATCCCCTGAGATTTAATAGAACCTCGCCTCATCAACTGATTCAGAAAATGTTATCATGTCACCAATAGAGTATGAAGATAATCCTTCTCCATCCCTTACTCTATACCCCCTGGAGCTTCAAGAAGACCATACATCATCATTCTGGTTGGAGGAAGAATATTTTTCATCTATATATAAAAACATTGATTCATATTCTAATTTTACTTCATCACATACTTCCCATAAGAGAAATTTAAAAGGGTAAGAGGGATATAATAATGAATAGGAAGAGGAGGGGGGTCTTAAGTATTTCCCTCCTTCATTTGAGGTGGTTGTATCTACCACCATTGATGAACTTAGGAAAATAAACCAGGGTATAGAGGAGGATCCACAACCCAAATTTATTAGTGAATCCATGCCTGCTGCGGAAGAAGAAGTATATACCAATTTTCAAAATTAGTGTCAAGAAATATTTTCCTATAATTAATAAAAAATTATAGGACTCAATCATGAGGTTATCACTGACCTCCTAAATTTTCTAAAAAACAATTGGGGATAAAACGGGTATCCAGAAGGACACACCTGACTCATTACTGAAAAATTAAGGCATAAGTTGAAAAGATTATAAAGAAAATTTTCATTTAGGAAGTCTACTATCTGAAATGGATAGCCAAAATATTCCTAGTAAATAAGTAAAATAGTAAAATTATGTTCTAAATCGACTTTAGATACCTCAACTAAACTATTTGAAAGATTATTTCCCAGTTCTAATCATGGAGCTACTGGCTATGAAACCCCCTCCTTCATGGATATAAATTCAAGGAGTAATCAAATCATAAAATACCTTAGAGTTTAAGAATCAACCACCTTTTAGGGCCCCATGGAGTATTATACTATTGGATAATACCCTTTAAATTGAATAATACTGGCACTACATACTAATATTTGATGTATCACATCTTAAAACCCTTCTTGGGATGGTCTATTTAATGATACATCAATGATTTTGTGGTTAAGTTTTGATAATGTTCAGACCACTTGGATGATCTCAAGAACATCTTCAGAAAAATGTAGAATCATAGACTAAATATAAACCCCTTTAAATCTGATTTTTGGGGTTACCTCAACGAAATTTGACATCTTCTTCATATTCTATTGTTGCATTGAAGTATAACCTGAGAAGAAAATTTTTATCCTCAATATTTCACCTCCTTGAAACCATAAAGATTTGATAGGACTATAGTGAAACCATTCCTAAATCTAGCGATTTATAAAAAACCTCAACATTAATTGTTTTTATTTTATCCAGTTGTTGAAAAAGGTAGTCACTTATTAGTGGATTGACAACTATCAAGAAGCATTCGAATACCACAAGAAATATCTCTTCAGTCCACCAGTGTTATTTCTAGATATTGGGGGGAAACCACTAATTTTGTATGTAATAGAACTGGGAAAATAATTGGATTATATCCTCACACAAAATAATGATGTCCGGAATGAAAAATATTTACATCATCACAGTTTAACCCTGATCAATATTGAGACACATTATTAATATATCGAGAAGAGTTGTCTAGAGTTTATATTTACAGTTTAGAAACTAAGGGACTGGCTATATCACCATGAAGCCTATATGGTCTCTTGCAACAACCCACTCAAGTATATCATCGTCCACACTATTCTAACTAGAAACATGGCATGATGGGTGGTTATCTATTAGTATTATAAAATTTAGTGCATGCCTCAAAAAGTAGTAAAAGGCCAGAGTTCGGTATACATCCATGTAGAACATCCATATAAAAAAGAAATGTCATTTAATATCAAATTACCTGATGAATAGATCTTTTATATTAAATATATCCTTGGATATGGGAGATATACATTGGCAATGCATTCTGAAACCCAACATGGAAGATAATGGAAGACCCCAAGCTCAATAAAGATGGGTTGGGAGTCATTCCCATCTCTCCAACAAAGGAAGTCTTTTTTCACCATAATATTATCATAAGGATACAAAAATAGTGATTTAGATTATTGGTCCCTCATTACAAGGATATAATTGGTGCTTTAAATTCCATAGGACATCTTGATATGATATGTGATTCATAGTTGGTAATAAAATAGACCAACAATGATTATTCCATCAGAAAAGAAGAGCCAATACCCCTGCTTGACAATGTATGTGAACTAATTGTTGAATTACCCTTCGATCCAGTAATGAATCATATCCCATGGTTGACTAATTCCTAGAATAATGAATTGGGGAATCAAGCCATAGATTTGGAATATCTGTATTGGGATGAAACATTCATCAGCATTTCACAACACTAAATGGCATCTACTTTTTTTGTTGTCATGGTAGAACCCAATGACGGTAACTCCATCATAAAACCAGATAGCCCTAAAACTATTTAGATGATACCCATTATATAATACCTTGAAAATGGAGTTTTATCATTGAAAATATCCATAAAATAGAAAATCTGATAATGAGAGGCCACCTTCACTCTTTATGATGATCTAAATCATGAGAAATTCCTCTATAAATGAGGATTTGATGGATTCCTTCTCAGGTTCATTGAGGGGAAAAAGACTTCCAAAATTATGAAATAAGTACATATAAGATCCAATGGTGTGCACTAGTTAATGTTTTTTCTTTCTAATCAAATTCAGGGTCTTGGATAATTATAGCCTTCAATAATGCATAATTCCACAAAATCCACCATGAAATTTCATTCATACCATGTGCATTATAACTTCATTCATCAACCCTAAGAGTTTCTACACATATCCAAATAATCTAGGACATTTTTCTATAGTGGATCTATATTATAGGGCCACATCCTCCAGCTGCAGCCAAGAAGTTCAAGTAAATCCTTGTGGATACCGACTTCTTCTCTAAACGGGATAAAGAAATACCCCTCAAAGAAGTTGGAACCAAAAGCATTTTCAGCTATGTGAAATCCAACATCATTACCATATTTGGTTTACCTCATATGATATTCAAGGAAAACAACACCAATTTTTGTTCCACTGAGTTGGATATAATATATTAGGATTTTAATATCAAATCGAACCATTACTCACACTATCATGTTGTGGATAATGGATAGATAGGGGCCTTCAAAAAAGAGACTATGAAACATACTATAGAAGATGATGGATAAAGATAAAAAGTGTTTGTCTGAAAAATTAATTCATACCTTATGGACCTAACAAACTATAACCAATACCATCACATGGGTGACTCTGTATTCATTGGTATATGAGACAGAAGTGTTCCTTCCTATTTATAGCCAATTTTCATGGCTCCATGTTACCATCTATGATCAATTATCCATAGATGAGAAATGATAAAAAAAATTGTATTAGTTTGAGATACTTAGTGAGAAAAGACTACATACCTCTAATGATTTATAAGTCCAAAAAATCAAATAGCACAAGATTTTAATAATAAAGTTTTCATCGAATCATTCCTCAAATGAGAGTTGGTACTGGTCCTTAGGACCCCAATGATACCAGGTAAGAAACCTCTAAAGCATGGGCCAAAGTAGGAGGGACATTATTCCATAAACAAGGTCCACTCCAACACAACTTATTCCTTGATCTCAATAGATGGAGAGTTCATTACAAACCCTACTAATGAAAGTTTTCTTAAGAAACACTTCATTTGATGAAGACACCAATCTTTCTTGATGTATGATATTAAACTGCATGGTTTCCACATCCCTATTTAATGACATTAAACTAAATGACATGATGGTCCTTTATGCATGACCATAAAAGGAATGACAAGTGGTCATATTCATACGAATGAGAACTACAAGGCACCATAGTCTGAGCTGTAAGACTCTAAACTACATATCCTATCATTCAATTCATAAGACATTAAAATATATGACAACATCCTCACTGCATGATGTAAAATTTCATGGTTCATGTCCTAATTTAATGATGTAAAACTGCATAATGATTCAATTTGTGCATGAGAAGATCATAATCCTTGGTGTTGGTATCCTAACACACTTATTTTCTATAAAAAACTGTGGATTGATTCTCATCTCAATAGGATAAATAATGACACTAAGATCCTCCATTATGGGTAGAGATATGAAGTAATCAAAATACCCCATCTCCAAAAAAAGATATATACAAGGGACTTCATACCCCTATCCAATGCCAATCCAAATGCTCTATTTTTTCTCAGACATCTTCCTCCCACACATCATACTCCTTATCCTAGGAAATTTTCAAACTTCATAAGAATTCCTTTTCCATTGGTAATATAATGTCAGATTTCTGAAGAAACCTTGTTTTGGATTATGTACAATGTTCCCCAGTATGAATTTGCATAAGTTTCCCACCAAATTGGCCTATCAATTAATTGATGTTATTGTTTGGATATGGAAAATATTCCTCAGTATAGATCTACAAAATTCATCCACCAAAATATCCTTTCAACCAATATCAAATTCATTCTTTGGATATACACATTCTATCTCCATAAACTTGAAATAATTATGATGAAAATCGATTTTCAAACATGGTACTTGGTCATTCCATTCATTTTTGTCATATATAACTCCTCCTGATCGAAGAACCCCAAAGACCATGGTTTAAAATTTCATTCTTCATGTATTAATTATGTCAAAACATCCTTGTCTTGGTATGCCTTATATCACTCATCATTTATATAACATAGGGTAACCTTTATCCTTGCTTCATGACATTAAACATTATAGTTTCCTATAAGTACATAACACTTTATTTTTATTACAATAAGATTTGTAGTGATTCCCAAATACTACATCCTATTCTAGCCACCACAAGATCAACATTCCCATTTAATTCCTTTTAATCACCTATGTGTGGTGATAGAAAAATTTTCCGCTCAATGTTTCTCACACTTGACATAGCTCACATGGGCTTAGGAGTTTTGGTGAGGCTTCCCTAGATGATCAAAGGAATACCACTCCACATAGGGGTGAGCATTGTCCTAGATGAATAAACTTAAAAGTCATTCCAAACATCCTTATCGCATGATGTTAGGCTGATTGGTTGACATCTCTTTCCAGATATATATCTCAAGAAATATATGTGGATTTTTATATCCTTAATGATATATATAGTGACACCCATATGCTATATCTTGGTCTATCTTAAATATAAAAAAATCCTTTACTCTCCTATGTACGATCCAGATTTACAAAGGAGGGTATAGTATGGATTCTTACCCTTCCCATGAGCCTTTATTCAAAAACAAACCTCTTCTTTACAAAAGAATTATACTAGTGTAGGGAATCTTTCAAGATCTATGTGTGTCTTGACTCTCACTTCGAAAGGATATGTAGTGATACCTAGATCCTATGTCATGGGCCCATCCATAACAAAAAAATAATCCACTATTTCATATGTTCCGGACTTGCATAGGGAAAATTTTCTTTCAAATTGGGGTAATTTTGATATGAAATTCTACTTCCGTATTCAGAAACATTCTTTTTGAAAACCAAAATCTTTGTTTGGGGATCTCTGAATATCTATAATTTTTCTTCATCCATCGGTAATATAATTTCAGATTCCTGGGGAAAATTTTTTATAACTCTTCACAATATACCGCAGTTTGTATCTTCATAAGTCACCAACCTAAAAATCCATTGAATAAGAGGATTCCATTGTTTGACTATGCACAATATTACCCAGTCGGTATCTATATATGTCACGCACCAAAATGGAATGTTAACTTGGGGTGCATTCATCCTTGGGATAGACCTATTCCATCTCCCTAACCCCTAATAATATTATTCTAGATATCAATTTTTGAACAAGGTCCACGTTCATTCCTTTCATATTTGTCCCATATAACTCTTCAGACACAAAAACCCCCATATTATAGCTTACACCCTTTACCCTTCATGGTTGAGGTTTATGGAAAATTCTTTGATAGTTTATTGTGAAAGGGAAATTTGTTAATATTTTGAAAAAATATAAATGAGCTTAAATTTTAGCCTTTATATTATCTCCATAAGACATTAAACTATACGGTCCATGTCTTAGTCAGATGGCATTAAACAACATGATGCTCCAACCCTTGTAAGTGAGGTTCCTCTTCCATTGATGTTGGTCATCCACTGTATCACCCAAAAGAACTATGTACAACATGATTATTATTCCATTATGAAACGTTGTGATGACTAGATTCTCTAAATTAAGACTAAATTCCATAGAAACCAGAACATGTGTGTTCCTCTATTCATAGATACAACCCCGATGTGGGTGGGAGGTTCTGGACTTTTCCCAAGACCTCTCATTTTCCATCTTTTTATTGAAATATAATGCATCATACTTTAGAAAGAAAATATGTGTATGAGTGGTTTACCATTCATGGAAAGAAACAACACATATGCTCCCTTCATTATCATATGCATTACCTTCACAAACCACCCTCCATGGTCTTGAGAAATCTAGATATTCATAAACATCGCAGCCTTCGGTAATAGAATTTCAGATTCTAGAGGGAACCCTATTTTTTACTATGAATTGATACACATGAGTTTGTAATATCACAAGTCACCCAAAAAAATGGAATTTCAACAAGAGGAACATTTATCCTTAGGATAAACCTCTATTATCTCCATAATCCCTGACCACATCATACTGAAACCCACTTATTGAATATGGTATGTGGTCCTCCCATTCATATTTGTCTCAAATCATGTTTTGCATCCATAAGTCACAAAATAACGACTCAAAATCCCATTTTGTGGTATCTAAACAATTTTAGACATTCTTGGCCAATGACCCCTACTTGGGTCATCATTTAAAACTCAAGGATAATGATGTTCAACTTAAAACACCCTTCACATTAACCTAGATATTAAGACTCTAAACGATCCACAAAAAGATACATAATACTCACAAGGTTGAAAACCTAGAAAAGAGAACCTTAAGTAAAGGTATAGTCTCGTATAACTATACATTAACACATCATGGTTTTGAAAAAAATTGAGAGATGAAAATAAAGAGTCATTAAACTTGTTAGGCTAAAAATCCACAAAGGGAAGACTCAATAAAATAAAAGTCTCACCCTCTAAGTCTCCTTCACATGGGCTTTTCCAAAAATTAGAGTGATTAAACTAAAGACACAAATTTTCTAATGTATTTAAAATGACCCTAGAAACAATCAAACTACAGTCACTAGGGTTAAATACATAGGAAAAATTAGGGCACTCTCATTTTTTATTGTAATGGTTAAAAATTATCACAATGACATTCAATCAAATGAGTTATTTTTAGTATTATATTATAGTTACAATGAGGATAAGAAAAAAAATATGGTGAGGAATAAAATCCCTTCAATTAATATATTAAAAATCTGAGGATCTTCCACATGCTGGTGTCTCTTATCCATGTTTTAAAGGTTCTTCTCGACATAGTATTTGATTCTTTTGAACCATGGCTCAACTGTTATCATTATTTTTCAAAAACACATAAAATTATGTGGCCATGAACTCCTCAGTGGGTTGAATTTTATCCTTCTCAAAAAAAAAATATTTTCCTTGTGTTGAGGCCCTATTCAAGGATTTCTGGAATTAGACTATCTCTTCCTTTACAAAATTTAGTTCTTCCTGAAGAATTACAATTTGTATAGATTTAGCATCAAGGTGACATTAATATTCCTCCATCTCCTTGGTATGGCTCAAATCTACCTAAAATACAATATCCCTAAGATCTAAGAACATTCCTAACCACAAACTTTTCCCTTATTACCATTTCCAAATGATTGAATTCACAAAATGGTGGATCGATTGGTAGTCAAACTTAACATACTCCAAAATGGAAGACATGGTTGGATATCAATGAACACAAAATGGTATTCCTTCAAGAGGAATCTCTGAGATAATCTTCTAGTTTTCTCACTAGATAATATGGAATAAGGAATGAAAGGAATCTTGTCTCTTTAGGATTCACTCAATACTAATTTTAATGGGAGAGATGTATTTTTGGATTAATAAACTCAAAGAGGCACTCTGATTCGCTCCCTCCGAAACTGTATCAACTTCACCTTCTACTGATGGATGAATGGGAACATAATTTCCTCCCTCAAGCTCATGTTATGAATTCTATGGTTCTAGAGAGTAGATGTAACCCCTCATTAATATTAGGGGGTCAATAGATATAAAAGATAATGAAAAGACTAGATCATTTCATAACACTCACCCATTAGAGGATCAACATCGAGGATTGATGCCTCCCAAACAAACACTCTCTCAATATTGTGAGAAAGGATCTCTTGATTAAGAACATCCACCCATGTTTTCTTAGAAACTAAGATATATGTCTCTCAAGAATATCCCATATCAGGGCCATCAACTCTTGTTCCCTCAGCAATAAGAGAATGAATGTATTTGATGTCTTGGTCAATGTTTTATATAGAAAAAGATACACAAGTAAATCTATAGTGTTAGACATAAAATTGAAGGAGTTCAACTATGTTTGAATGAATAATAAAGAGATAACTCATCTCTATCCAATTCCCTAACAAAGTATCAGAACTCATACATAGAGGCCGGAATATTAATATATTTTATTTTTTCCTCAAGTTATGTTGGTTCATAATTTAGTACCACACATCTCACAACATCCTCACCCATAGGGGTATCCATGTCTCATGGTTTAGGACCCAAATTGGTTCCACCATCAATCCCAACTATCGATTTCTTGGTAGTCACAACTTCTTTGAGCCATGCAGAGTCAAGATCAAAACTAAAACCCTTATCAGGAAACCCAATATCCCTATTAACCATTTCTATAATGGTCATAAGGCCAGTAGTGGTTTTTGTAGGGTCCTCTAGTATATGATATGAATTCAAAATATCATGAGGAATAAATTCAGTGACCACTACATGATACCTTATGATGTAAATCTAACATTACCAGGACCCCTCCCTCTCTACTATAATGATAGGGGATATAACAATATCTTTAATCACTACTTATGTCAAGGGGAAATATTCACGAACATGATTCTGTACCTCATTAGAAATTTCCCCCTCAATCGTCGAAGGATCAATGTTGGACCCCTTGAGGTGGGAGAGTGGAGTAGATCTTTAAAAATGAAAGTATGGTCAAATGGGTATGTTGAGCGAGTCATGTAATTAAATAAAAGTGAACAAGATTACTATGGTACATACACTCATCCAAATTCTCTTACCTCTTTTGTTTCTTCCCATAATATGGAAAATGACTAATATAGGTTCTCCTAGATATAGATACTAGGGGTTGTGGTGATGAATACCATCCTACCATCTCCTCCTCCATCATCATATGACCCGAGGATAGCTCTGAGGACTTGGTAGACTCACCCCACTCTGATTGGGATGCCTATAAGGATATATTTTGGGGACTCAATCTCTATCATTGGTACCCCCTCTTATCCTCCAAACAGAAAGATAAGTCCCATAAACATTAATGATTATATATTAGGGATGCAAATGAGAATGGAAGAGGAAAATAGGCAACTCACTGACATTGATGTATTCATCCCATTCATTGTTATATCAACCAGATATACCCTTAGAAATAGTTGGGGACATCATACCAGCTACCATATTTTTTTCCATGATTTTATCATTCATGGAATATATTAAAAACTATATATTCTGAATATATTTCCCCACCTCTACAAAATTGTCACTGTGGTAATGATTAGAGGGTTCTCGGACATCCCCAAGATCTCGGATACATTTTCTATCCTGTAAAAACAGTCATAAATCTTTGATGTCTCAGATTATTCCCTTCCATGAATTTATTTCCAAATCCTACACATAATACAAATTTTCTACATCTAGATTCAGGGAATAACCTATATCCTTTGAATTTAAGGCCCTTTCATCTTTATCTAATCTAATAGGAGACTGATTGGTTGGAGCTAGGGTATTCTCTCAGTGATGATGACAATAATGATTTAAACTAGAATATGTGGTCTTCTCAACTATTAATCACTCTATGGACCTTACTTGATATCATTTTGAATACATTGGATCTTTGGAATCATCACCCTTAGGATAAACCTTCATACCACACTTATCATGCACATTAGTTTCATGGACACGACTCAAGGGATGCTTGATATCAATACCCCTTGCGGGTAGGAAGAAATAAAATGACCACCATACCAATAGTTTATCCTGATTGACACACCCGATGCTTGAAGATTGATTGATGCTAGGGATACCTCTAAAGGCTATGTGGATCCAAAATTTCTAGGCAACCACCACATGTTTCTCAAATAGAACATGTGGGGGGATACATTTTTATGTTTTAGAAATGTAAACTGGAAAGTGAATCTATATAGAGAATAAGACTCACAAATGATCTCATTATCAATATGGGACTCTAGTACACTGTCTATTAATGTAATCATATATGTCCTCAGGTCCTCATTTTCTTGTCCATTTTTTACAGACATTGTTATAGGAGGATCACCATATGGGAAGAAGTTAAATCTCCAAGTATGTTCATATTCTTGAGGGATTCAACATGTTTCAGATATAAATGAAGAATACCAAAAATAACTTAAAATAATGGTAGAAACCAACATTCCGGAAGTTGAACAACCCCCAACACTCTAAGACTCCAGAACACCCTGAGAGGGGAGGGGTGAATCAAGGTGTCAAATTTTTCATTTAATATGATGGATATGGTTCCCACATACATTGGAACTTGTTAAAAATATAGGATTAATTGGATCAGTAATCAAACATTCACAAGTAGAGATAAAACACAACTATTTTACTTGGTTCAGAACTAAGGTCTAGTACAAGGAGAATTTGCTGGCAGTGTGTCGGTCGAACCTAAATCCACTATTCTTCACTATATGTGGAATAAAAAAGTACAGGCACAATCAGTAACACATCGAGATTTTATGAGATATATTCTTTTTAATTTCTTTTATATCTTCTTTTATATGCTACACCAATATTATCTTGCACTATATGAAACACCGTATTAGCTTGCAGTATACGCAACACTATTCTTGGATCGTGTGACATACAATTTCAAGTTCGTTTGATAGAAGTTATTCTACGCAACATTGAGTGTGTGTGTGTATATATATATATATTCAATGTGTAAATGAAATATGGTTGGATTCTGTCATAAAAAAAATAAAGGAGTCTTTCACTACACGCAACCCTGACTTGGCTTGAATTACACGCAATCACGACCTTCCTCAATAGTATCTGTTGTACGCAATACTCGGTTTCACTGAACAACGATGAATTGTTATAATATTATTATGGACTAGCCGTTATGAATAGTATTAACTACATTTTGAATTTTATAACTTTATTATTCATATTACACCATTTCTAAAACATGGTATGAGAACAAAATAAAATTTTCTGGTAAAATAAGTATTTTTTAAAAAATGCAGTTTTGCCACCTTTTGATGGCGCACCCACTTTAAATCTAGTTTTTGATGGGTTTATAAGTTCAATTTGAACAAATAAAATTCTTCTTTGGAATCAGTATATAAAGATTTAATTTGTAAAATTAATTCATATTATTCTGATAACTTTCATATTTTAATGAATAGTAAAAACACGCTATATTTTAATTAAAAACAACTGTTTTCATCACATTAATTTATATGGATAAATTATAATATTTAATGGTTTTAAAGTATAAATAGAAAAAACTTTTTTCCATTTAATATAATGTATGTCATTACCATTAATTTTACATTGAATTCATAGGTAAAAACCTTTCAATATTTGGCAATGTTTTACCTTTTAAAACCCGTTTTTTTAACGGGATTAATTTTAAAATAATTTCTGAAAATTCTATGATTTTAATTGGAAAAAATGGATTCCTTATTTTGAATCATTAGGTCTAAATTATTTTAATATGCTACTTTTTATTTTTGGGCATTATGAATAGTAACTACTGTAAATTTTATTTACCATAGTTAAAGGTAAATCAGGTAATTAAGGGTAAATATAATATTATAAAATTACACTAAAACTTTTCCTAATATGATTGGATGATTATATTTTACCCTATATCATACTTGGGTCGAAATTGAATCTAATGGAACCCACTTATATTTGATTAAGACCTTTTATTTATTTTATATAAAGGAAAGTGAAATGTCTCACTCAATCATTAATAATTATATTAATTTTAATATAATGTTATACAGAATATAAATTCGATTATAAATACTCATTTGGAAGCTATAATGTTTTTTTATCATGGTAATTTATTTGTAATTTTTAATAAATATATAATTACCCTAATAGCTTATACATTAATGATGTAGAAATTATTTATTTATTGAAAACTCAATAATATAGTTTTTATTAAAATAAAAATACCTTTTGAATGGACCAAAAACCTGACCAAACATTATTGGTCGAGTATTCCTATACCCTAAGCATCCAAGGGTCTATTGTTGGACCATTTGAAGCCTTATAAAACTGATTAAGACATTTATATTATTTTATTTTAAATGATGTCAAAGATGTCACCTTTATAATTTAATAAATATAACAATTTAAATGTTTTTATTTTAAGACGATAAATTCGAGTAAAAATATTATTATTAAAGTTAGTATATTTATCTTCATCACAAGAGTTTATTTTAAATTTTATTCAACTAATAATTATGTTAAATGATTATACAAAAATTATGTAGTAATTGTTTTAATAAGAGAAATATCAAATAAATGGTTTTATAAATATTAAAATAAACATTATATGATCAAATTAATGTTCTAAACAAATTTTTTAGATTCATATTCTATGTTAGGAATCTCGTAAACATTTTGGTTCGAATATATCTTCTGTGTGGACTTTATTTAAATTCCAATAATTGAATAGTGTCAAAATTGACACTATTGTTATTTTATAAACATAACATACTATAAAATTGTTTAAAAATCACAAAAATATTTAAAAATTATAAATTGAAATTTATATGGTCTAAAATGTCATAAATTATCAAATTATGGATAATTCACAACAAATAAGTAATTATTTATAACAATTTAAAATTTATAATCTTTTACCACGAATAAAATTAAATAGATTAAATAATGATAAATCAAATGCATAAGGTTTAAAATAAATTCCCAACATGTCTAAATTTTATTGTATGATGAGATTACAACCCTATATAATCTCATATTCGGATTTAAGTCATTTTTAGAGGTTTTTATGTGGGGATGCAATTTATTATAAATTAATATTTTTTATAATTCCAAAGGTTCCCCTCTCCTCCCTTATAAAAGGGCACCTCCTCCCTCTCCTCCTCACACTATATTGAGCCTTCAAGCTCGAACAAACCCTAAAAATTTCACTTCTAAACGTTACTAGATACATTATGGAGGTTATGGTCTTCTCAAAAGACAAACTCTAGTTCCTTAAGAGGAAGCTTAAACGAGGTGCATCGAAGAAGAGGTAATATCTTCTTCCGATTCTTTCAAGTTTCTTTCTTCTCCAACTTCCTATTCTTTAGTTTTTTCATTTTAAAGTAATAACATCAGTATTAATTATATATTTATATGTTATTATAAATATGTAACAAACTTTTTTCACCTTCTATCTATCCTACAGAAAATGAAATCACCGCGCGTGCATACGTACGGAATACCGTCTCCACGCCGTGGTGTAATCAGTTTTTCCACCACCACCTTACTTGGATGGGTATAATGGTGTAATGAATAACTATATATGATAATTATAACATCATAATGATTCTATGATATTATATCATCCACTCCAATTCCATTCAATAAATATGGGAACGATATCATTGCTCGTGCGTACGTACGGATTACCATCTCCACGACGCGATGAAATTCATTTTCCATGTTAACAACTCAAGAATGATTATAAAGTATATATAATAAGTAATCATGAAATATAAGACATAATAATTCTACTGGATTTATTTATATATATATGTATATCATTTACTTAATTCCATTCAAGTCAATAAAGAAAGGAAAACAGCGTTCATGCGTACGTACAACCCATAGTCTCCATGAACAGTGTATTTCATTCCAGTTATCGATATACCATATATATGTGTATATGCTGAATATATATTATATATAAATCATGTTTTACATTCCGTAATTAAGTAAATCAGGATATAAGTAATAATATCAAGAACAACAAGTCGAAACACATACGATAAATGAAACGATTTTACCCAAAACACTGCTTTAACATGGAATTTACAAAAGAACAGGTAATATAAAGTCATAAGTGAACCATATATGATATCATAACAATGAATATGATTATGTAATAAGTAAATGACATTATTTAAATCACTATACAGGAGATTATGATACATACGAAGCATATCGGACATAAGGTAAGGGATAACTTTTTCAATCTCGTTTTTATCCGAGATTGTTTATTCGTAAGTACTGGGGTTATATTTATTATCTGTGTCCCTATTTTCTAAAAATGGTTTCAGGTATGTTTAAAGTCCTTTTTACCCATTTTTTACTTTTACTACATGGTATGTAAGGAATTTTTCTTTTTCTTACCATATGAGGTACTTTTTGACTTTTTGACAAAAGTACGAGAAGAATGTTTTTTTAACTTATACGGCATGAACAGATTTTTACGGTTACATAACTCATTATTTTCAAGAAGATTAATAGACAATATTTCATGAATATTTTCAAAAAAATCCTTTTATTTTAAAATTTCATGGAATTTTGTAAAAAGAAAATGATTTTTAAGAAGAAGGGATATTTTCCTCAAGAATTCATTTCAAGTGTTTTATCAAAACCATTTCCCATCTATGATGACATTTTTTATATGTGAATGTTTGAAGTATAATGTCTCTATGATTTTCATGGATTAACATTTATTATGATGAAATGATATCCATTTGTTTTATATGGATTATGTTATGATGGGATGGTGTTTATGAAACCCATTTTATTCTTTGGGTTATGATAAATGATTTATGTTTATGTTGTGGAACATGAAAGAATGATTTCATTATGAGATGGGTGGGACCTATATATCCCTCCAATTTATTGGGTAAAGATTTATATCTCATGAGATAGACATGGATAGAATGGTAAGTTAATCCGGTTCAGTGTTACTGGACTGAAATGAGGAGTGAACTCGATTCAGAAAGGGACTTTGTCCACTAAGATGGTCTTGGCAGCAATGCCTTGGCTAATATGGAAATCATAACATGTACTGAATGGTTTCCACAATTACATTTTTTATTCCCATTATATTTTATCATTATTTATGTTCCATTATGATATATTCCTTACTTACTTCCAAGATTTATGTCTTTGTTCAAGATTTTGATGTTTAAATTTTATGTTCAAGTTTTTTCTTTCAAATGTTTATGAATTGTTTTATGTTCTCTATGTTTTACCTTAATGAGAATTTGAGCTCACCATTTTTATTTTTTATTTTCCCTAGGATATAAAGAAAGGTTTTAGGTATGAAAACAAAAGGGTAATATCTTTATGGGAGATGATGATGATCTTTCACCACGATTAGAAGATTATGTTCCAAGTTTCCAAAGACATTATACTATTACGGTCCTTGTGTGTTTGTTTTTGTTATGTATTAATTATTCCAAAAAAGTAATGTAATGTTCATGTATTTCGAGATTCGGGTCTCTACATTTGGTATCAGAGGCAAAGGAGGTAGGAATGAATCTGATCCTTGGGAACCCTCACATGTGAGCGTTGGACGAAGCATGGCTCTCTGCCCAAGGGCTTCATGAGGAAATGGCTGCAACTTGGGATGGTTGTGTGTCCCGCCTAAGTGGTGTAGCTGCCCATGGAGTTCCCTGATAGGTATCAATTATAGTCCACTGGAAGTAATTCCAAACCACTATAGTTGGTATCAGAGGAAAGGTTTAGTTAACCTTTGGAAACTAGGATGCGAAAACTTTAGTGAGATCCCTAGTGATATTTCTAAGGTATGTCTAGGGATGTCCCTAAGGTTAACTATAACTATAGGTTAGATTCCTAGAATTACAGTAACAATATTATAATTAGACCTAAGATGTTAGATATTGATGTTACTCCCCCTTGATTATTATTTTGGCCTCTCACACTATTCTTTTTGGGTTTTTGAAAATGGCTGGAAATATGAAGATTCACGATAATGGAGGATATGATGGACAATGGAATGATATCCTTCATGAGAAACCAAATGAAATTAGATCTGGAAGTCAACATATCGTTATTATACCTAATCAGAAATCTCATAATATGATCAATAATATCAACTTTGATAAGTTTCTTGACTCGACTAATAAGAGAAAGATGGAGTTTCATGATGATCATAGAGGAAAGAAAGTTCAATTTCCTTCATGTAAATCATGTGAGAAGAGGCATCAAGGAGAATGTTTCAAAGGAACTGGAAGATGCTTTGGGTGTGGAAAATAAGGACACAAAACTAGTAATTGTAAAGGAAATGGTTCAGTTAACACCATGGACAAGGATAATGGTATTTCTAAGACATCAACAATGGTTAAATGTTTTAAATGTGGAATGTATGGGCATTATGCAAACAAATTCCCTAAGGGAAAGTCTCATGAAGAGAATCATCATGGTCGTATGGGTAGTATTGGTGTTGATTATGATGAAGAGACTAAAAATGATATGTGAGATGAAAGAATTGTTCAAGATCGGCCAATGGTTTAAGAAGGTAGTGGAATGATTACATGTTTATCAAGAGTAATGTTGTATAAGTAATCTCATGGCACTATGGAATAAAGAGACATCTAAATATTGTTACACTATTTTTTTCCTCATGCTTTTGAAAGTATATGTTGAATGGTACTGGTAACCACGAAAGTTTATTCATATATTTTTGGAAAGCACTTAATATGCGCATAAACAAGGGATAAGGAGATAATGAAATGTTTGATAGTATTAATGAGCTCATGACTAATATAATGAAAAAGTGATATCATGGTTTGAGTACATAGAATTTTTGGTATTTTGGTATATGGAAAGAGTTACCTTGTGACAACATTCATGTTTTCACTATGGTTCAATAGAATATATGATTAAGGTATTCACATGTTTGGACTGTGACCAACAAGATATATCGTATGATATATGGGGGATGAATGATGGTTTTCACATGCTCGGTAGATGAAATTTCTAGTAATTGTTTTCTTTATACTATGATCTTGGACAAAAGTATTTTGGATCAGCCTAAATATTGAAATGGATTATGTTGGACATAAGTCAGTATTGTTTAAGGCTAGAACTTTTTTAGATATTATTTATGGAATGTTATAATAATGTAGTTTTAGAAAAAGGAAAACCGACATTACAGGAAACAAAACATCACATCGGACAAGGTTGTGGGAATCTAACCCATATCCAATGTTTGACAGGCCTTTATCGCCTACCAATGGCCTACAGGAAGTCCCTGGTTAGTATAAACTAGTTTTATTTTATTAAGCGGTATGATAGATGAAGTATAAGTCGATTTTTGGAATCATATATGATTATCCCCACCATAAATGGACTTATGTATATTTGATAACTTTTTATAACCTTTTGTTTGAGACATATGGAATGACCCATCATTCAATCACATGATCTGCTAACATTTCATGAATAACACATTCAACTTCATTTCTTAAAGAGATGAAGTGGAAATTGTTCAAGGCACGCACAACAGTGAGATTGTACCAAAATCATGTAAGTATTTCTTTTAATTCATCAAATTTATGGAAATGATCTTGAAAACCAAAAATGTTGTCCTAGTGCTCTTATATCTGAAGAATTAGATGGTACCTTAGATCATCACAAATTTATGGCTTTGTGACTGTTGGCTTTATTATAGCCATGTCCTCTACCACTCCCCATTAGAACTAGATGGTTAGATTTCTCTTCCATATCTATATTTTCACCTATGTTATCCTCTGTGGAAACCTAGTGATTAGTTAATTCGGGGAACTGTTACGTTTCATACTTTAGTTTTTAAAGAAAAGTTTTGGTATTCATTTTTACGATCTGGGTTTCAATGAAAGAAACTCTCATGTAATAAACCATTTATAACCCCAATGAATTTCGAGGGCGAAATTCATTTTAAGGGGGGTAGAATGTAACACCTCGAGATTTTATGAGATATATTATTTTTAATTTCTTTCATATATTCTGTTATACGGTACACCAAGATTATCTTTCACTATATGCATGACCGTATTAGCTTGTAGTATACGCAACACTATTCTTGGATCGTGTGACATACAATTTCAAGTTTATTTGATAGAAGTTATTCTACGCAACATTGAGTGTATATATATATATATATATTCAATGTGTAAATGAAATATGGTTGGATTATGTTATAAAAAAAACAAAGGAGTCTTGCACTACACGCAACCCTGACTTGGCTTGCATTACACACAATCGCGACCTTCCTCGATAGCGTGTGTTGTACGTAATATTGGGTTTCACTAAACAATGATGTATTGTTATAATATTATTATGGACTAGCCGTTATGAATAGTATTAACTAAATTTTGAATTTTATAACTTTATTATTCATCTTACACATTTTCTAAAACATGGTATGAGAACAAAATAAATGTTTCGTGTAAAATAAGTATTGTTAAAAAAATGCAGTTTTGCCACCTTTTGATGGCGCACGAAATTTAAATCTAGTCTTTGATGGGTTTATAAGTTCAATTTTACAAAATAAAATTATTCTTTGGAATCAGGAAATAAAAATTTACTTTGGATAAATTTTTCATATTATTTTGATAACTTTCATATTTTAATGAATAGTAAAAACACGCTATATTTTAATTAAAAACAACTTTTTTCATTACATTAATTTATATGGTTAAATTATCATATTTAATGGTTTTAAATTTTAAATATAAAATATTTTTACGATTTAATATAATTTATGTCATTACCATTAATATTACATTGAATTGATAGGTAAAAACCTTTCAATCTTTGGCAATGTTTTAACTTTTAAAACCCGTTTTCTTAACAACGGGATTAATTTTAAATTAATTCTTGCAACTTCTGTGATTTGAATTGGAAAAAATGGATTCCATATTTTGAATCATTATGTCCAAATTATGTTAATATTCTACTTTTTATTTTTGGGCACTATTAATAGTAATTATGGTAAATTTTATTTACCATAGTTAAAGGTAAATCAGGTAATTAAGGGTAAATATAATATTATAAAACTACCCCAACACTTGTACTAATATGATTGGATGATTATATTTTAACCTATATCATACTTGGGTATAAATTTAATCAAATGTAACTCACTCGTATTTGATTAAGACCTTTTATTTATTTTATTTAAAGGAAAGTGAAATGTCTCGCTTAAACTTTTATAATTAGATTAATTTTAATATAATGTTATATAGAATATAAATTCGATTATAAATACTCATCTGAAAGCTAAATTTTTTTTCTTTATCATGTTAATTTATTTGTAATTTTTAAGAAATATTTAATTACCTTAATATCTTATACATTAATGATGTAGAAATTATTTATTTATTGAAAACTCAATAATATAGTTTTTATTAAAATATCAATACCTATCGAATGGACCAGAAACTTGGCCAAACATTATTGGTCGAGTATTCCTATACCCTAAGAATCCAAGGGTCGGTTTGGGGACCATTTGGAGCCTTATACAACAAATTAGGACATTTATATTATTTTATTTTAAATGATGTCAAAGATGTCACCTTTATAATTTAATAAATATAACAATGTAAATGTTGTGATTTTAAGATGATATATTCGAGTACAAATATAATTATTAAAGGTAGTATATTTATCTTTGTCATAGGAGTTTATTTTAAATTTTTATTCAACTAATAATTATGTTAAATGATTATACAAAAATGATGTAGTAATTGTTTTAATAAGATAAATATAAAATAAATGGTTTTATAAATATTAAAATAAACATTTTATGAACTAATTAATGTTCTCAACAAATTTTCTAGATGCATATGACATGTTATGAATCTATAAAAACATTTTGGTTCGAATATATCCTCTCGGTGGACTTTATTTAAATCCAAATAAATGAATAGTGTCAAAATTTACTCTATTGTTATGTTATAAAAATAAAATACTATAAAATTGATTAAAAATCACAAAAATATTTAAAAATTATAAATTAAACTTTAAATGGTCTAAAATTTCATAAATTATCAAATTATGGATAATTCAAAACACATAAGTAATTATTTATTACAATTTAAAATTTATAATCGTTTACCACAAATAAAATTAAATAGATTAAATAATGATAAATCAAATTGATAAGGTTTAAAATAAATTCCCAACTTGTTTAAATTTTATTATTTGATGCTATTACAACCCTATATCATCTCATATTCGGATTTAAGTCATTTTCGGAGTTTTTTAAGTGGGGTTGGAGTTTATTATAAATTAATATTTTTTATAATTCCAAAGGTTCCCCTCTCCTCCCTTATAAAAGGGCACCTCCTCCCTCTGCTCCTCACACCACATTGAGCCTTAATGCTCGTCCAACCCCTGACCATTTCACTTCTCCACTTCCATATATACATTAAGGAGGTTCTGGTCTTCTCAAATGTCCAACTCTAGTTCTTTAAGAGGAAGCTTAAAGGAGGTGCGTCGAAGAAGAGGTAATCTCTTCTTCCGATTCTTTAAAGTTTCATTCTTCTTCTACTTCCTCTTCTTTAGTTGATTCATTATAAATTAATAAAATAAGTATTAATTATATAAATATATGTTATTATAAATATTAAACAAACCTTTTTCACGTTCTATCCATCCTATGGAAAGCGAAAACACCGCGCGTGCGTACGTACAGAACACCGTCTCCACGCCATGGTGTAATCAGTTTTTCCACCACCACCTTACTGGGATGGGTATAATGGTGTAAAGAATAACTATATATGATCATTATAACATCATAATGATTCTAAGATATTATATCATCCACTCCAATTCCATTAAATAAATATGGGAACGATATCATCGCTCGTGCGTACGTACGGATTACCGTCTCCACGACGTGATGCGATTCATTTTCCATGTTAACAATTAAAGAATGATTATAAAGTATATATAATAAGTAATCATGAAATATATGACATAATAATGCTACTGGATTTATGTATATATATATATATATATGTATGTCATCTACATAATTCCATTCAAGTCAATAAGGAAAGGAAAACAACGTTCATGCATACGTACGGCCTACCGTCTCCATGAACGCTGTATTTCATTCCATTTATCGATATATAATATATATGTGTATATTCTGAATATATATTATATATAAATCATGTTTTACATTATTGAATTAAGTAAATCAGGATATAAGTAATAATATCAAGACAACAAGTCGAAACACGTACGATAAATGAAACGATTTTACCCAAAACGATGTTTTAACAAGGAATTTAAAAAAGAACGGGTAATATAAAGTCATAAGTGAACCATATATGATATAATAAAAATGAATATTATTCTGTAATAATCCAATGACATTATTTATAAAATTATACAGGAGGTTCGGATTCATACGAAGCATATCAGACATAAGGTAAGAGATAACTTTTCCAATCTCATTTTTATCCGAGATTATTTATTCGTAAGTACTGGGGTTATATTTATCATCCATGTACCAATTTTATAAAAATGGTTTCATTTTTATTTAATGTAATTTTTACCAATTTTTTAATTTTACTACATGGTATGCAAGGAATCTTTCTTTTTCTTACTATACGAGGTACTTTTTCACTTTTTCGGCAAAAGTATGAGAGGAATGTTTTTTTAACTTATACGACATGAAATTTTTTTATGTTAACATAACTACTTATTTTCAAGAAGGATAATCTACAAGATTTCATGACTATTTTCAACAAAATCATTTTCTTTTAAAATTTCATGGCATTCTGTGAAAAGAAAATGATTTTGATGAAGAAATGATATTTTCCTCAAGAATTCATTTCAAGTGTTTTATCAAAACCATTTTCCATCTAAGATGAAATTTTTCATATGTGTATGTTTCAAGTATAATGTCTCTATGATTTACATGGTTTCACTTTTCTTATGATGAAATGATATCCATTTGTTTTATATGGATTACGTTATGATGGGATGATGTTTATGAAACCCATTTTATTCTTTGGGTTATGAGAAATGATTTATGTTTATGTTGTGGCACACGAAAGAATGATTTCATTATGATATGGGTGGGAACTATATCTACCTCCAATGAATTGGGTAATAATTTATATCTCATGATATAGACATGGCTGGAATGGTAATTTAATCCGGTTCAGTGTTACAGGACAGAAATGTGGAGTGAACTCGATTCAGAAAGGGTCTTTGTCCACTAAGATGGTCTTGGCGGCAATGCCTTGGATACTATGTAAATTCTAACATTTGATGAATGGTTTACACAATTACATGTTTTATTCCAATTATATTTTATCATTATTGATGTTCCATTATGATATATGCCTTACTTACTTCCAAGATTTATGTCTTTGTTCAAGATTTTGATGTTTAAATTTTGTGATCAAGTTTTTTCTTTCAAATGTTTATGAATTGTTTTATATTCTCTAGGTTTTCCCTTACTGAGAATTTGAGCGCACCCTTTTTATGTTTTCTTTTCCCCAGGATATGAAGAAAGGTTTTAGGTATGAAAAAAAGGGTAAGATCTTTATGGGAGATGTTGAAGATCTTTCACCATGATTAGAAGATTATGTTCCACGTTTCCAATGACACTAAACTATTACAGTCCTTGTGTGTTTGTTTTTGGAATGTATTAAGTATTCTGAAAAAGTAATGTATTGTTAATGTACGCCGATCTTAGATTATCTATACAATCACTCTCGGCTACACACACTGGCCTTATAAGATTTTATGGATATCACACTACATCCTTCAGAACACTTCCGTTGACTCCCCCTAGCTCACTACTTTGAGAGATGTCTAACTTTATTTATTGACATGAAGTTCACTTCAATGGATCAAAGTTATATTATTTTTCCCTATCTATAATGATACTCTTCTTACACCATATACCTAATTTTATGCACTCTAAATGAAATGGTCCCTAAAAAACTATTGTTCAATACTCCCTTTCATGAAGATCCTTTACAAAACTCAACTCTTCGTGAAGCTAACTACCTTCCCGGAATGACCATGATCCCTCTATGAAATGATCTACACTACATAGAATGAGTGATTCATGAACTAACTTTGTCTTCCATCGACCATCCCTACTTTATGGACAAGTTCTTCTTCCATATAACACCTCTCCTCCATGGACGACTGATGACTTGTGGACCACCATTCCTTTCATGGATCCCTTATACTTTAATGGACTGGATTCTCTTCCATGGACCATTTTATTCCACAAAAAACATCTACCCCATATAGAACCTATCCTCAACATACCCTTCTTCCATTATAGGATATAGTTCCCCATAGAACCCCTTCCATGAACTGTCTTCGTTGAGATATTATCTGTTCATTGAACACTCCCTTGAAAACCTCTTCCATCGTAAAATATTCTTATAGCAAACCACTTAAAACATCACCAAATTCCTCCAAGATCAAAGATATTATCTAATAAAAATCAATCCCTATAATGATCGGATTAGTGATCCTTATATAGGAAGATAGATATGAAAATCTCACAACTCTATTTTACTTAAACATTCAATGTGGTACAACCTTCACTGTGTACTGCTCCTTCCGCAAACCATTTTCCAAATGTGGTCCATGTTCTAACACTCTTCCTTAATGGAGGAAAATATATTCCATAAATGTATCTCCATATATTAGGTACAAACTATGTGCCTCCCAGGAACCATAAGGCTCCTGCGAAGCAATTCCCCTACATGGTATGTGTACCGTGCTTCAAGGTCTGCATAACACCTCTATGTAGAAGTCCTACCTCTTCTGTTTTGCTCACCATTCCATGTAGCTCTTATGTGGTGCAAGAATTTTCTATCATGGTCCATGAACTATGTACTACTATATAGAAAATATTCTTTTTCCAAAAACAAACTCTGGATTTTGAGGCCTAAAAATTTGGCAAACACTGGGAAACTATACCACCTTAAAGACCTGCTTCGGACAATACTTTATATGACATGTCTTTTAAACTACTTGATAAACCTAATTTTGATTGAACACAAGAACAAACCATACTCTATTTACATTAAGTAACAACCTTGGTTCCAAAAAAAAACAACATAAGATATAAAGTTTTCTTCAATCCACCCCCACAACACTTGAAATGGCCATAAAATTTGGTATGGGGACTTCATGATGTACGCATGTAGTAAAAACTAGAATATTTTTTCTATAATATAGGAAACTAGACCTATGTGGATCCCTTCTTCTAATTTGGATTCTATAAAAAATGTCCCCAAACTTATTCCTCTATTAGATCCACGGACCAATAAAATATATTTACTTAACCACATCACAAGAAACTAAATGAGATGGTTACTGATTGAGATGTCATACTAGATTATATAACCTGACTGTTCATATATTCCTTGATATAATGTAGGCATGAATTTTCCAAAAATATTATGATTCTATAATGAGGGGGATACCATTTGAAGATGAGTAGTAGGAACCTCTCTTTTTGGCTCAAGGAATTCTTTTATCAATGCTTCAAGATGGATGTCACCCCTTGGGTGAGGATCTACCTTCTTAATCTCTTGATCCACCTTCATTATCTTGTTAGCCAAAATAAGAATCCTTTAAACATTACCCCAATTGAATTTAGGTGAGAAGAAATCATCGTACATCTCTCTAAGAATGGGAGCCCCCCTAAGGTCTAGTAGACATACCACAAACTAATTATGACTTCTCCATGCATCATATGAAAATAATTTTTATCTGGGATCCATTGACTCAATAGTTTAAGGATGAGGTTTGAGTTCTTGTAAACATACATCTTCCCCACCCAAAAAACTCCATAAATGATAAAGTCTTTCAACATAGTCTTAAATTCTTTACAGGTTTGGAACACCCAGTACACCCACATCCATTCAGGATTAACTCCCCGTCCAAAATGGAAGTCCCAAAACTCCTTCCAACCTTATTATTGGTCTATCTTGGAAGTACATAATATTAACTAGTAGTAGCAGGGTTTTGATTCATGGATACAAGGCTTTAGGTTTGGGGCACAAGGTTGTGTTGCATGACTCATGCAATAAGAATTGTCACTTAATTGATGAATTCACCATTATAGAAGGAATTGGTAGTAATAAAATTATTGTATTACATGAATGAGGAAATAAAAAAAATTCTAAAGATTCAATATGATCACATATATATTAATTTTTTGAATATATAGTGGTAGATAATCACTCTGTGGGTGCTCATACAAGTACTTCTCCATGTTCTTTTTATGCTAGAGAGGGTGGAGTCACACATGTCATTGTAATCCATCTTGAAGTTTTTAAGAATATTTGAAACAAAGGTATGTGGTTTTTCATCTAAAACCTTAAGAGAATCTATTGGGAATTTGAAAAAAAAATATTTCCATCAAATTTAAAATCGTGGTTTCATGGATTTTTTTAGAAAAATTTTGATAAGGGAAGGCCTCAGTCAAGTCACTTTCCCAAGTTACCTTATGTATGTGACTCGAATAAAGTAAATTCATAATAAGTGATTTCATTAAAACTTTATATAGAATTCATTCACAAAGTTCAAGCACAAATAGAAAAACAACACGAGAGACTAGTGTGGTGAAATAAAGAAAATAGCGAAAGAGGAAGGAAGAAAAACTGATTGGTTAACGATATTTATAGATGTAGATGACCTATACAGTCCACCTACATAGAGTACCTACATGAATGTGTGAATGAACTATTTTAACTAACTACATAGAAGGTCTGAGCAATGCACATCCATTTTCCTCTACCTCAGGATTAGAACTACTTCTTATGATCAGATCTAATCTTGAGGGAGGGATTTTTTTACACTATTTATTGTCATATATGGGTAAGAAAAATAAAAGGAAAATACCAAAATAAATATTTATGTCATGGGAACCAAGTAGAACTAAGGAACACACCCATGAATACCAACATGAACCCAACCTATGCACCGAGAGGCTAGAATTGGCCCGACTTGCATGGCCTAGAAGAAGAAACAACACTTGTCTGAGGAAACAATGTGATGGACTAGTATGGATGAATTTCTTCACCTAGGGACTTGATATTTCGTATAAATAATACTCTAGTACTTTTCATTTCACATGGAAATATGTTTATAAGAATCCTCGAAGCTCTCCTCGCCCAAGTCATTGTCCCAGTCCATCGAAACCACACAGATAGCTCTCCAAAAGCTAAGAGAATATAGAATTAATAGAGATATTGGGATTATGGTTTCTCCAGGGTGTAAAAAAAAAGAAAATTTCCTTATGAGACACTCCCCTTTAATTGAAATGTACTAAAGTGAAGGCCTCCTCCTAAAATCGAGACTTACATGCGACCCATCCATAGACAATTGAGGAATCCCTTAGAGACTAAAATAAAACCTCACCCAAGTGTTGTTTCCCAGGATGTCCATCATAAAGATGTAATATCTAGATCATGTACTTATACTCTATTTTAATCACCTATAATTCTTATGTTCCTACCTTGCATGAGATATATTCATCTCTCCCAACCCTCACCTACACGAGCAATCCTAAGCTCATCCATCCATCACATGTGCGAGACTCCTCCTCCTCTCCCAGCCTTAACCTGAATGATCCATACTTTGGGTACCTCTTTCATTACACCAATTCTAAGTCACCTATTCCCTTTGAAATCATACAAGAGAGATACCATATAAAAACTTCCACCAAGACCTCCAGACATGCACAACCATGGTGAACCCCCCCCCCCCCACATTTTTCCCATTCAATTGTGCATTTATTCAGGAAGATTTTTCCCACACTTTTCACACCTGATGGGTAGGGTCACCAAGGTTTGTACAATTGTGCTCTCCCTTGTTAATGAGGGTACCAAACTTGGGGTCATTTCAAGGGACCTACCAGTTTCAAATATGAGGGATAGTTCTTATCCTTCCATCATCATCTCTAAGACTAGGGACCTCCCTTTGTAGAAGGAAAGGGGGGAGATTCATTATTTTCCCTTTAATGAGGGTTAGTTCTAGATCCTTCTATAATGTTATTTGGAAAAAAGAATAGATAATCTATCGAGGAGTAAACCCCTATTATTTCTTGGAATAGGTCATACCCCTCCTTTTTTACATCCCCTAGGGTTGTAAAAAAATAGGATTCTCTCCCCCATCACCCTGAACTCATCAACTTGTGGCTGAAGAAGATTATGTGGTTTTCAATGTCTTCTAAATATTCTTGTTTCTCACAAAAAACATGAATCACATGGGAATTTAAGTTATTAAATATCATGAAATCCACATGATCAGATGCATGTATTAGAAGAGAATCCTTTTCTGGATATTTCTCTCACCTTCCTTCAAAATGTATCCATAGGTCTAGGTCCTTAAATCAGCTTATCCATCTCAAAGGGTCATATACCCTATGAGACAAACCTTTATAAGGATTCCATAGTCATGGGTCCTAAATAAAAAATCTACATGGGATTTGATTCCCATTTAAATGTTATATGTAAGAAGCCTCCCTGAGTTTCAAATCCAACAACCCAAGATTACCATAATCATTTCTGGACCAAATACCTAGTAGGGTCACATCAAACTAAAGAGGCCACAACCCTTACAGTCCCATTGGGCCATTTCGACATAAGTGCCACACAATCCCTTGACTAGTCACCTTTTTTTAAGATTTCCTTGCCTTTGGATGCTAAAAAAAATGGTTTGGTCCATGTCACATTACCTTTAAAGGTATGATTTTACTCATTAAGTGGAGATAAAATATGTTTATTATAATTCCTTTCACAAGGATATGTAGAGATCCCATCTCATGGGATCGATCCCAAGATAAAAAAACATCAATTTACCTATATGATGATGAATTCCAAGGGTCCCCAATGTGTGGCTTATAACCAGCAACATAGTAGTAAATCAAAAAAGAATCTCTTATCTGGAAAAAGAAAGCATACCATCGATGGAGAAATTCAGTTACATAAATATATCTCCATTGATGAACAACCTTAGATACATACAGATGATTATAAAATTCATGAATCTTAATAATTGATTGTTAATTTAAGTGAGAAAAAATTTATACTTTAGGATTAATGAAGGATTCATGAACATGTATAAAATATTTATGAGATTCCAATAGTAGGTATTAATTCCAACCAAAAGGATATGATGAGACCAAAGTCCCATCCTTTCAACTGATGTGTGTCCCTAAGAATAATTGGATCCATTTCACAATAACCACCTACCTTTGGCAAGAAGGTTTGTGAAACACTTGAAATAAGGTAATCGTTGGGTGTTACCAGTTCCAAGAACAAGACCCATAGGAATTTTCACAGAAAAGAAATGAACATATGTTTCTGACATTAATGTTTTTCCACTACCAAGAAAAAATTACAGTTTAACCCCATGTGGTATTAGTGTACAAAATATTCACTAAAACCTAGCTTGATACAAATTCATACTTCAAATGAGGCTCTAATATCACTTTAATCTCAAATAAAGAATTATATCATTTGAAATTATTTATCAAATCCTGATATTATATATTTTAATTTCATATCAAAAGTAGTTTCATAACACCATGTGTTGATTTATATAACTCATTAATTGAATTTGAGATTTACTTTGTTTAGTCTTAACACTAATTGGAATCCTCATTAACTCTATCCCACAATTTTCATGCATCTCATTACATTATAATCTCACACCATATATCATCTCTACCACTTATCCCTCACTAAATAATCAATAGTGAAAATAATTTGACACATGGGGAGAGGGGTGTTTCCCTAACGTCCTCAAGTTGAGGAATGTGGTTGGACTTCTTAAACCCAAACGTTTCTTCTAATATGTGTTCACAAATTTTTATTGGTTCTCATTTTTGTGACACAACTTTTACAAACTTCATTTCAATCATGAACTTTAGATTCTTCTATATTACTCAGCATGGTATTTATCCCCATTATGAGGCTTATAACACTAGTAAAAGTAACTCCCATTGATTCTCCATCACTACATATTTTATCATGTTCCATTCACCACAGAAAATAACTTCTTCCAGTCATCACCTCTTTCCTTATATAATAATTTGGGAAACCACTTTGTAATACATTGATATTCTCTTTTTCAATAGTCTCAATGAATCCCTATCGTTGGTAAATATCTCTTCAGGAGAACATCCTCATCATAAATAAGTTAACTTTATTCATTATCTTATATATTTCATTTCATTTTATCCATAATGGATGTTGGGAGTCAATCATTATTGGATCTTTCAGATCCCTCTGTTTATATCTAACAATTATTACCTCCAATTTAGTAAATAAATTTTCCAATATAATATATTTTCTATTAGTGTAAACTATCTTCCCATTATTCATAAGTAGAGAGGATTTACTTTTAAATGTTTTAGTTATTTACTTAATATAATTTCTATCCATATGACCATAGACAACAAAAATAAATAATCTCTTAATAAATTATACCCCATTTACTCATTAATTGGTTGAGATGTAATTACTAAAAAGTTTCTTCTCTATTTTATCCCTTCATCTTCTAAACAGACATTCCTAGTGTGTCCCAATCTTCCAAAAAGAGTCATATCATAGATAAAATCCTTTTAGAGACTTAAAATCTGAATTTTTAATGAATTTTAAGTTTTTCACTGATTTCATATTTCAAAATCTGATATATACACTTTTTTAAGCTTCCATGGGTGGAATATTTTTCTCTTCATTAGTGTTTTTCAACCTCTCTTTATGATCCTTTGTCTTACCATACTTATCCTTCAACTGGGTAGACATTTCCTCTATGTTTGAGCTAGATTACATTTAATATTTGATCCTATATTCAAATGGTGTTTTTAGAGGGATAATGTTCAATTTTAATTCCTTCATCATGTCCATTTCTTTTCCCACTTCATTTTGAATTTATTCAAGTAACTATTCATCTCTCTTCAATTTTTTTACCCATTTTTATAATATCATAATTCAAGGACAAATTATATTTCTTAAATATTTTTTTATACAAAAAAAATATTTCATGAATGTATAATCCAATATTTAAATTATTTTTATTAAATCTACCTTATCATGAAATGATTAGATCATATCCTAATGGTGGCATGAATATCCTCCAGATCGATGACTATATGTCAATGAATTTTCTTCCATTGAATCACTATCCACATCATTATTTATGGGGGAATATAAATTTACATATTTTCAATAGTCTTCAAAAATAATGTTAGAAAAATATTTAACAATGATATAAAACTCACTAACCTCAGTGGGTGTGTTATTCCTCTCTGGATTAATCATTTTATTCTTATGTTTTCCTTTTAATATAAGGTATGTTTCACTGGATTTTTCACTAGTTTTTATTAAAAACTATATTTTAATTAATATTATTAGTTTGGATCTATAACATTATTTTCTACCACTAATTTTCAATATATTTATTAAAAAAATATCCAATTATAAAATGTAATAGAACAAATAATGAATTTCTTGAAAAACTCATTAGTGATACATCTATAAAAAAACCATGTGTCTCTACATCATGAGATTGTGGACTATGATTTCTAAAATCATCATCTCACAAGAAATATTCTATTATCTCTTCATCATAGGCCTATAGAAACCAATACATATCTTTTTTCCATCTAACAAAATTTAGTACAATTGAAGAAACTAACGATTCGTTATTGAATCAATGTGTAACATGGATCCAAAAAAATATATTTTTAAGGTTGAATCTAAAATCATAACCATTATGATTTCATACAACTTTCTAGGACAAAACTAAATATAAAAACCCTAAGAGAGGAGTGAACATGGGTTCACACTAAATCTAAATTTTATTCTACAAAGAACCCCTTCCCATATAGATATTTTCCCAATACTATTAGGAACACATTCAATCTCACTTTCTCTTATATTTGGTCACAATGAATATCAAACCCATATACAGGAAATTAGAACACAAGAACATAAAGATAATATTCACATCAGTGTGATGGTGTAAATAAATAAAATATCATGCCCTTTTTATTTTATACAAGATTTTAGGTTATGGTCATTCCATTTCATGGTGCACTGCCCATACATGGTTTAGGAAAGAATCACTGTTGATCCAAATGCCACTCCATCTTATTACCCTCTATACACTACTTCAGTGAAGGAAAATACTATTTATATATATGAGGCTCTCTTTAACAATTCATAGACATTAATATATTTTATATATAAGTATAAAGTGTTGAATCACATTAAAAACTCAATTTTATAGTAGATTATCTATTAGGCTTATCTTTACTAAACATCCAAATATCCAAATATAGATGAGAGTTCATTATTAATGTGAGTATTAACTCTTTATTAACACAAAAAACATGTTTTCTTGAAAAATATAATTCCAAACTAGAACTATATTGGTTCATTCCTTCTTCAATAACCAAATATTTAAATATAAACACTACTTCTATGATCCTTCTCTCTTAAAAAACTATATATAATCAATGATACTTTATCTTTATATATTCCATCTTCTTTCTCTATTGAAACAAGACATATTAATAAATATTTATTCTTTTATATCAAAGTATTATATTTAATATTTCCCTTCCTTTCTTTTCTATAATTACCATGTGTAGTCTTTATAATTATCTTCTAAGTATATAAACATTTATCTATTTTTTTAATTAATATTACTTTCTATAATCATCCATGATCATTAAAATTTTCCTAAATAATGAAATCTGGTATAATATATCTAGTTGATTTGATTAAATTCCATAAATATTGAACTAAATCTTTGAGATAAGATACAACATTATGGCAGGATGCACTTCAATTCTCCCTGGTTTGTGGGGTGACTTCCACTACTATAGTGTGGCCCAAAATTAACAACCAAGTTCACAAAATCAAATTAATATATCATTTATAATTATTCTATGGATTATATTATATTATCCCAAATCTTCTAGTACCTTCTATAATTTTGAACATGTTTCATTGTGACACTTTTCTTCACAGTGAAAGTCCATACACCTTCAATAAATCTAGAATTATAGAATTTTATCTAAAATTTATCCTTTATAATTAAACGTCTATGTTTTGGGGAAGTATATCTTAAAATATAAGTATTTTCAGTGTAGTCCACACATTATGATTTTATTCCTTAAATTAACCACATTCTAGTTCTATGCTTATTTCTTGCATCTTATTATTTTTGTAACACCCCGACCCCTGTAGACTGTAGCTGGTCAATTACTTATGATATTGGCATGGATAGAAGGAATGAAAATCCTGAAGGAACGATCAGTTTAATAGTCTTGAAGAAACTAGATACATATATGTTACTCAAATTACATTGGAAAAGTTTACAAAATACAATACATAATGAAAACTATAAACTGCATCCACAAGAACACAATAAATGATCTCCACTTTGTCACCCATTGAAAGTAAACAATGAAAGCAGTGATCTCAAATGCTCAGTAAGGATTACAATAGTGGAAGCATGACTACAATAATAAGTGAATCATAATCAATCTGACATAATCAATATGGCATGGTGAATAAATGAAAAACTCAAGCCATTAATAAACTAAGAATGAAACTACATCCATAGATTTTGTCATAGTGAAAACCTCATGGATAGTAAAAACTGATAATGAATAAAGAGAATGATTATTAATTGGACCTCATGTATATGGGACATGAAACCATAATACCATTAAAACGGTTTACTTATATGGGTAGAAACATGTCTGATTTTTGGAAACAAACTTGAAGGGTTTGTCACCAATTGATTTGTATCATGAGACCTACTGATGCATCAAGGGGCTATAGGAGGCCCCACCAACCACTTCATGTCCAAATAATTCTTTATACATTTATTAAATACAATATAAATATTCCTTTTCAATATCCATATAGATTAGATTATACGTATTCATCAATACTTCAACAACTAAAATAACATTCCAAATAAACACCATATGTAAAATGGTATACGGTTCAGAAAACAACATATCCATGATATGAGATTATGGATATTTAATATAAATATAATTTCAAATGAAATTTGATCTCAAATGGGAACTAGGTACACCACATAAATATTATTAGGTGCACAATACAAAGTTAGTCACAATAAAGTAGTAGTTGAGACAAAGTCTCTTACCACAATGTAATCGGTCGAATCATTTGACCAGAACTTAATAACCCAAAAAATGAATCATTGAATAACATGAATACAAAGAGAATCATGTTATTATATATAAAATGACAGTACACATACACCACATACAAGAAATAAGTGGTGAACAATGAAAATCTCACAGAAATAAAAGTGAGACGAGAAACCCCTTACAAACATTTCGTCTTGGTAACGAGTGTTCTTGTGAGGGAATAATGAGAGGTAATGGGGTATTGCAATATTTATATTACACAAGGAAAGTACGGGGGAGGTGTGAAAACATACCCCATCATTAGAAATTAAAAATAAAAGGGCACTACATAGGGTAGATTCTTGAACAAAAGTGAGAGAGAAGATCCCTTACAAAGAACATATCATTAGATTGAGGACCAATAAATGAAATATTTATGTGTGACAAATAAAAATCCACAAAATATAAGTGGATATAAAGTATAAAATATTCATAGGTCATTCACACATATTCTTGCAACAATGTAACCAATTAAATAGATGTTTAACCCAAAGAATAAAAATTGAGTTAAACAATCCCTTACAAAGATTATATCATTAGAATGAGGATAAATCAATGAAATATTTATGTGTGAAAAATAAAAATTCAAAACATATAAGTGGATATAAAGTATAAAACAATCATATATCATTCACACATATTCTGGAAAAGACAAAACCAATGGCATAGATGTGTAACTCAACAAATGGAAATCAGGTTAAGATGCCCCTTACAAAGATTGTATCATTAGAGTGAGGATAAGTCAATGAAATATTTATGTGTGATAAATGAAAATACAAAAAATATAAGTGGATATACTATATAAAACAATAAAATTAAATTCACACATATTCTTGGAACAATATAATCAATGAAATATATGTTTAACCCAAAGAATGAAAATTGAGTTATGGAATCCCTTACCTTATGCTTGAAGGTTTTCTTGACTTGTTATTTAAGACCTGAATAAACAAATTAGGATTATTTATTCATAATTCCAGAACATATTATATAGTTAAATGATTTATTATAACCATTTTTAGTTCATTCAAGGCCCTTTTGATTAGTTATAAGGTTTAATTTCATTGTTGGGGCTTGTTTGTTTACTTGGTTTTAAATGACCAGTTTACTTATATTCAAGTTCGGATAAATATAAAATATGGATTTGGTTGCCCAAAAATGAAGTTATATTCTATTAGTGAACATCTAGTTGATTACATGGTTTTAAATTTAAGTTTTTTACTTAGAGTGAAGTCAAATTATTATATATATAACCTTAGTGACAACCGTTTTGGTTAATCAGTGAGTTTGATTACAATGAAGATGTTTTTCTTTATAAATTAATACCCTTTGTACAAAAGGATTAAAGAACTAAAAATAGGATATATTACATATAAAATAATCTGTTTCAAACATAACAAAAATGGTTTCATGACCAGAATTAAAGATTATAATAGAAATTGATAAATTGTTGTCCTTGAATGTGCTAAATTAGAATATCTCAAATGGTGCTTTCATTTCTTACAAATAAATGTTGGGGAAAGGAGAGAAGATAATGAAATATCCCATTAGCATAAATAAATTCCAGTACATTTATGTTGCTAGATTTATCAAACTATTTGGGTGAAGGGAGGTGAGGAAAGAAACAAAAGGAAAAGAACTTAAAAGAAATGAAGGAATTGGAAAGAGGAGTTTACCTCTTGAGATTTCCTCCTTTGAGAACTTCTTAAGGGGAGAGTTTTTGGAATTTTGAAGAGGCTAGGAGCTTTTGGACGTGGGTTAGGATCTTCGGGAGATATTTGGGAAAAAATGGAAAGGAACAAGGCCTGATAGGCATAAAGAGAAGAGGGATTGAAGGGGGGGGGTTATAGTGGAGGAGAGAGGAGTTTTCATAGTTTTATAATCATTAATTTAATATTTCTCTATACGACAAGGAATAGTGATTCTTCCATGACCAGGAATAGTAATTTTATCTTGTGAATCCAAATCAATTGGGCTTACACCAGTATATCATCATCAATGAATCAATTAATCCATTATTTAGCATTTATTGTGAATTATCAGATTTTACTATTCTTAAAAAATTTACGTATTTTAGAAAAATCACAAAAATTCACCACAACAATTTTTCAACATGTAGAATCCAAAAATGAAGTCCAATTTTCAAAAATAATTTTCTAATTATGATTAATTAATTATTTAATAAACATCATTATTTAATCAAAAAATATGAACACTTAATATATTCATCTTCAATTTTATGGTGCCTAAATTCAATTATACACTCAAGGTTATGGATACCATTCATAAAAGTCATATTACTATTCATACGGGTAAGTTACTATTCATAAGGGTAGGTTACTATTCATAAGGTTATGTTACTTTTCACTGAAAATTAAGTTAATTCTATTAGACTCTATTTATCATCTTGAACACAACTATGTATGTTATATTTTCAAAATTCACATCATAGAAGTGAAAAAATTATGTTTACATGGATAGGTTATTAAAAAGTGGTGTTTGTAGAGTCCTAGTGATCTAGGGATTCTATAATAAATCTATTTAAAAATTATTGGGGTGTTACAATTACGACATGGACTTATCCCACAATCTCTACTTCACCATCCTTATTAATCATTTATAGATTATATTGTGGCATAATGGTACATGTTTTAGGTTCATAATTCAAAAATGATTCTTATGTAGTTTCTTGGAACTTATATTATTAATCTCACGTATATTACAAAAACTACACTTTTATTTTGACGTGACATAACTTATGATGTGGTACTATAATTAATGATACAATACCCTTACCAAACATCTTAATTAAATGGTATTAAATTAATTATAGTGTGTCTTTTTCCTTATATATTTTGGTTTTCCAAGATTCTCTAGATTTAACCAGATGTATTAGTAAGATTATTCATATGTGACACATCTTGTGGAGTAGTAAACTATTCCATGACACAACCATCCAAAATATCCTTTATTTATTCATAAATAACTGCTATTTAATATCATAAAAACTTATATTGTGTTTTGGTCACTACTATTTCATCATTATTCAATTTATTCACAAAAACACTTTCATTATTTACTAAATAACTTCATATATTCTCCTACTTCTTCTAATAAATTAATAAACTAGTGTAGGTAATGTATTCCTTCTCCAAAAATAGATTAACCCAAGTTTCATTCTTTCCTTTCCATGTTTATTAATGTCATTCATACATCACCACATATAGTTACCCTGAATGGTATCCATATTTACATCATTTGACCATATCCACGTACATTGTATTCTAATGTCAACCTCTATTCAATATCAAAAAAATCTAATAGTTATTATGAATAAATCCACACAACCTCTTTGTTGAAACAATTGAGAAAGTAAATTGGTATTCTACATGTTATTTTTAAATTCTCACACATAATTGATAATTATTAATTTTTTATTTTTTAAATAATAATTCTTATCGTGATGGGTTTTAATTTTCATAATAATGGATGTATTTGTTTAAGGACAATAATTTTTTTATGTTTTGGGTAGTTTGATACTCTAAAACATTCATATATTATTTCAAATGTTTTTAATTTAATAAATATTTGATTTACAAATAATTAGGTGATTTTAAATTACTTTTAAAAAATGTAAATCCCCTAATAAGTTTTGTATACGATCAAAAAAATTGGAAATATTTGGAAGAAATACATGAAAACACATGTTTATTTTTAATTAGTGATTTCTATGTAGGTACTGATCTAGAACACATAGCCCCTCTCAAACCACATAGTGATTTTTTATCTCAATGTCATTTTTAGCAAGTTGACGAAAGAATACTCAGTTTTAATAAGAAAAAAATCATCATAATTTTAAATATTATTTAATTAAGTGATTTCACATTATAATTGTGGGATTTTCTTTTCATATCATTAGCATTATTCTCTATAACATCAAGAAATTATTTAATTTTTTTATGAACAATGGTTTCTTCTGTGTTGGATATTTTAATAACTATTGGAAAGGATAATCAAATAAAGTATGAATTAATTGTAGAATATGGTATTTTAATTTTTTAACCATTAAAAAGGATGATAAATGAGAAATATGATAGTTGTCTATAATTAGAGAAGTATAGAATGAATAATTGTTTTTGATAAGCAATGAATGTATCAAATTTTATGAAAATATATGGATTCATGTGTGTAATCCTTAAAATAGAATTTATAAAAACTTTGTAAAGTTAGGAATTGCTGAGAAAGAGATAATGATGATATTCAAAGAATGTTTTGAGTTGTACTAGGAATAAAATTAGTGATTGTAAGGATTATTCATTACAGTGTGGAAACCCCCATGGAAATTGTGAAAATTATAAATAATACCGAAGAAATACCCATATTGGTTTTGATATGGATAAAATAACAATTTTATAAAATGGAATAACCCATATTCCAAAAATTCACATCCTTATGACAAAGTATAAATAATGTAATATGAGAAAATAAGAAATTTATACAGTGACACAACCACCATTATAAAAGGTGAAACCCCTTTCCAAAGTAGGAATATGTTATTTCTTTCCAGTAATATATATGATTCCCAAGAATGTTTGACATGGTCACCCAACATGGTACTATTCCAAACATTCAAGTCATATTTTTAACCTAATGAAGATATTGTCCATTCAAGTGTTTTTAATTATACAAATTATAATTTATATTTACTTTTCATTAGGTTAGCTGAGTGACTCATGTATTCATTTAATTATATAATGTATATATATATATTAGCAATTATTTTCCATAATTAATTTTTTTATTATGTTAGTTTGGTTAAGTGTTCATTATAGAAGTTAAATAAGGTGATGAATTCCATGTTGGAATAATAGGGAAAGAGAGAGTCTTATATTATTATAAATAATTTAATAAATTATATCATATTTTGGATCTTGTTTTAATGAAATATTTGACAACATTTTAAGGTTTATTAACGTAGTAGTTATTGAAGTGAAGAAGAATATTTGATTATAGATTATGGGACCTTAATGGATAATTAAAATATCAATATTTTATTGGACATGGCAGACTATAAAATGAGTAATTAATAATTTAAATAGTTGATATAAATATAAATTCAAATCAAAACCATGGAATGGTGATATTAAATATTCCATGATTTATTCTAGTGTGAAGCACATCAGAGTGAAGGCCATCGTGCCATGGTTTAGTTCATGGTTGGGAATGTTTCATACCACAATACTAAAATGTAATAATTCATCCATGCCAGCTACGATAATCATTATGAAATTTCATAGGATGATATGAAAAGGATCATAAACATATAAATAAATTGTTTAAATGTTAAAAAATTAAAAAAAATATGAAAAAACATGTTACAAAATGTTTTTAAATAATGAAACATTTATAAAATGTTTCATTCCTGGTTGAATGTGTGAAAAATTCTTGGTATTAAAGGTGTAGCAAAACTATCATGGGTAAACCAAGCACTTTATTCGACTAACTTTCCATAAGGTCTCAAGGACATTACCAATCACCGTGGGTTAGTGATATGTGCCATTTTATCAATATACAACCAAATGTGAACAATTATAGCCTCAAAATCTAAATAACTACATCATCAATTAAACTCATAAAATCATTATTACTCATCTATATATTTTATTCCCATACAAAAAAAATCTTTTCATAATTAGAGAAACAAAAAAATAGAGTACGAGATAACAAAAGTAATAAAAAACTCATAAAACACACCATCATAGAAGACAAACAATAAAAATATAATAAATTTTTTATATATAAGATAATCCAAATTTAAGGTTAAAGATGAAATGAAAAATTCATAATCATCAGATAATAAAAATGAACCCAAATAATTAAAACAAATATCCATGTAACCCATGGTCACCCACCACATCCCATGCCGTATCACCGAACTAACCAAAAAATTAATGAAAAAAGTGATAACAACCCAAGAACCTAATAAAAAGATGATATTTGTATAAAAATATAGTCTTTATAAAACATGTGATTTAGATAGGGACAATAGGATACCACCAATGAGTTTTTAAAATTCCTTTCAAGGGATATTTCATTATCTCTATTTGGAATTATAATTGAAAAATAGGTTTTTAACATGTAAAAATAACAAATAATATATAATTTCACATCTAAATTCATAAAACCACCTCCTCCATTTTAAAATAAAATAAGGATACGATTAATAACATAGAAAAAGTAACTTTATAACATATAATAGGTATCCTTAAGATTTTAATATCAAAACCAACATTTTCCTTACATATCTATTTTTTATAAAAAATGAACACATAAAACAACCAAATTTTATTCCCTTAAATTTTTTTTTCAAATATAATTTCCAAATAAAATTATAAAAATGAGAAAACCCACAAGAATGAGAATGCAACTCAAAAATTCACCATATCATTAATAAATCAAAATTAAAAAAAAATTAAAATACCTAATGGTTCGAAAAATCAAATAGAACCAGAAGATACAATAAAAGGGAGATGGATATCCCAAATATAATTTAATTAAAAAGAACTAGTATTAACGGGTACCTCAATAGGTCCTAATGTGGTATGGTCCTATATAATACTATAACACTAGACAATCTATTGACCTATGTTGTGTTAAAACCAATCCAAAAGAAACATGATTCCCTCACACAATCCTCCTATGGGGTAATCCCTAGCTTAAACAAATCAAAAAACTACGGGACACTAGATAGTGTGTGTTTTATTATAGTATATCAAAAATCTAGACCTCACTCTTAGTTCTGGGGTCCCTATGAAAGAAATAAATTATTTTTCCATCAGTACATTACATAATCAATAAATTAATCAACAGTAACAAAATTGACATAAATATTATCTCAACTCCAATATACTCACCTAAATGATCCCCTTACACATTATCTATATAATATTAATATACAAAATTACCCTTAGGATCTACAATATATATCAGGAAAATCCAAAGAAAATGAGAACAATTGAGAATCTCATACTCATCATGAAAAGTATTTTAAAACCTTCCAAACATTATTTAAAAAATGAATCTGGATGAAAATTAAATTTTCACCACTTAAAATAACACAATAATTTATAATTTAAAATCCAAACCGTGGAAAAATACACCAATAATCATTTAAAGGATAAAACCCTTTCTAATAAAAATAAGGGATTCGTCCACTTTATATTATTCAAAAAATCCCAAACACCACTTCCTTTATGAACCATTTCATAAAACCTTGTTTTACCCTTTAAAAGACCCAAATAGAGTCAAATACTATTTATCATTAAATTAATTTAAAAAATCGTCTTAGTTATATACACAAACTCTTATCACTATAAAATTACATTAAAAAAAATTAAACCATTGATCATCATTTATTCTATGTTTGGAAAACTCATATAATACTTTTTCAATCCACAATTATTATCACATATATGTAAAATTTGACAAAAAAGATCACCTGAATGATATCTACTATTCAATGAAATTTCAATTAATGATATTCATAAATAGTCCTACCTCAATCAAGCATAATGAAGTCCCAACACTTCACGTTTAATAGGAAATTACTATATAAGTAAAGAGACAACCTATACAAAATAAAGACACAAAAAAACACTAATTTAGAAGCAAACCAAACCATATTTTTATATATTAAATTCATTTGGATTTATGGGAGAACACCAATCCAAAATTGTATGGGTGTAGGGGAAAGGATAGGGGAAGAACATGGGAAAAGGATATTCTACCTCAAAATCCACATGAAATCGGTGGAGGAGTGTCTCAAAATTAAATAATAATGAAGTGGGAACTCACTTAAACCCATACAAGGGATTTTAGAATGAAATATAAGAAAATGGGAGTCCTAAACCCTTAAAAATAAATAATAACTTAATAAACAATTAAACATTTAAAATTATTGACAGACAATGTTGTGGTATGAATATCCTCATCGCGGCATGAAAAACCTCCCATAATGAGAATCATGTGTTGAACTTACCTTGTTATAGAAAAAAATAATTCCACCCAATATGAGATTCCATAATCTAGGTCATATCATGGTGTGAAAATCCTTAGCCATTGTGTCACACACCTCCAACATAAAATTTCACAAAGGAAAAAAGTGGTGGTTGTGGCATGAAAAACATTAAACGCGGTGTTACCTACAGTATTATAGAATTGAAACTAACCTAGGATTATTCAAAATACTAATAATAAGGAATAAAAAAACTATCAAAATAAACCAAAATTATATGATCTAATATACATAATTTACATAGTGGCATAAGAATTATCTCAAACATTCCACTTTCTTTTCCTAGAAAGTATTCAGTAAAAGTAGAAAAATAAATGAATGAAAACCACAACACCACATAGTATAAATAAGTGTATGGGATGGTGAATAAATTAATATGTTTATACTGAAAATAACCACCAAACCTAATATAACTTCTAAAAATTAATATGATGAATACATAAATATTACAAAAAATATCCTAGTATAACTCTACCAAAATATAGAGATGAAACCTAAGACAAAAAGAGCCTAACATAAGTCTCCCATTAATTTAAAATTAATATAAAATGGCATGTCTAAGGAGAGGAACATATTTAATAAAATATTTAACAAAACCCAAAGTGATGATATCTATACATCAACCACCACATCCGCTCAAGAAACTAAACACAACTCCCAAAGATAAAACACAACCATATAATATCAAAATGTCGATAAGATAAATTTCATCCACAATCCCATCAATAACTTCAATAAAATAATTAAAATAGTAAAAATCATATACAATACTCATTAATAAACCACATGGTCCCTAACTATGGTTAATAATTCTAAAAAAACATTAATCTAAGACCTCAATATTAGAATAATGTCTCATGAAAAACCCAAAGAACTAAATGAAATGCTAAAAAGTGATCAACAGTGTTGATGTAACACTATTCCTAGTTACTTAAGAACATACCCAAGGGCTTCACATGTTAAATCCATAAAATATCAATCTCTAACCCAACACAAACCATAAATAAATAACCCCATGAATATATAACCAAATATTTGAGGCATGCATATAACCAATTAATATCCTAATAAAAAATGGTAAATTGAGAAAATATCCAATGAAACACATTAAAAAAAACAAAATCTCAATTGGATATGATTACATGATAAAACATACTCCAAGACATATCATTATACAATATAAAAGGAGCCATAGTCTCCCACTACACTCATCTATTTCATTTCAATAAACATAAAATAACATTCATTTTTTGAACATTCAAGGGTTTCTAGATAATTGGGGATTCCATAAATCCTCTCTATCCACTTCATCACCTTACGAGTCCCTTGATAATCATGAAAATAATATGAAAAAGTATTCATGAAGACTTGGATGGGGTCCAAGTGAAAGTAAAATCCAAACTCCACCACACAATTCTTAGTCTGGGTAGAGTCAGAAAATGGGGGAAACACTTCTAAGAGAAAGGATTATCCACCCTATGAATCATACCTAGGAAAAAAAATTACAATATTATTCAAGTAATTTTTGATAGGAATACTCTAAATAATATAAAACACATACTAAATCAGTTTATGTTTTAGAATTAAAACCATGAAACACCACTATAACCTAAAAAAATCCTCAAAAAACAAAACTCACTAATATAAATCACATATAAATATTTCCTCTAAAATTGTGGAAAAAATAATAAATCCAAAATATAAAAATTTCAAATATTTTTTTTAAAATAAATAAATCTTAAAAAAATTCAAATCATTTTGTAAAACCTAAACTTCTTCTTTTAATGAAGAACCAACTTATGTTTTTATCCAAATCCCCCCTTTTATTTCTAATAGATTTTATAAGTTTCAATTTATTTATAACAACTATTATTATAAGACAACCCAATAATTAAAATAATTTTATAACTAACACAAAAAATATGATTTAAGGCCCAAAAGTTTTATAAAATCTTTTGTTTGAGTCAGAACATTTCATAAAACTCCTCATTATCACAAAACAACCCTTAATAACATAAATAATGAAAAAATAGATAGTAATTCATCCAAAATAATGATTCCAAATTTCATAAATAAATTATAAAATATCCCCCAATTTCAACTGAAATGACCAGTAATATACTTAGAATCGATTTTATTGTGAAAGATGCAATATAATAAATACATGGGTATGTAGTGTTGTCCATTATATACGAGCATGGTATGGAAGGACATGTTCCATCCATATAACAACCTCTATCAAAATCCTAGAATAATGTGTATGGGCTCTACATATTTTTTCTAACTATATGATATAACCCTATAATTAATGATTCTTCATTATTTTGCAACCAAAAATTGTAAAATCATAATTCAATCTATGAAAACCCAATATTAATCAAAACACTCATAGGGAAATAAAAATAAATCAAAAAATAAAAATTATAATCCTTAACAACTATTGTAAAATAATATTTATCACAAAAATAAGTCATATAGAACCTACTTCCAACCTTTCGTTTTTTCTTTGAAAATATTCTCTCTTTTCCACTAAGAGGTAGCCTAAGTAACAAGAGTTAAATATAATACCATTATATAATGAACCATCCTAGGTAGACCGACACATCACCATACCCAACTCATAACAACGCCTTAAGAATATTCACAATAACCATAGGTTGGTGACAAGACTCAATGTATCACAGTATGATAAATTGGGAATGATTTAACCCTTATAATCCAAAGAATCACACCAAGGACTCCACCAATAGATTCATAATAAATCATCACTATATCAGAAACCCATGTATAAAAATAAAAAATTTCATTAATATTGATACAACTAAAAAGAGTGTAAGGAAACATAAGTTATCAAAAAAAATAATAGACAACAATATCAGATAATTTTATCATATACTAATAATCATCATACCATATATAAGAAAAAAATTAAGTTTTCAGCTGATAAGGATAATAATTATCCCAAAAAATGAAACTAAATTCAAACAACTAACCATATCTAGGTAACCCACAATCACCCACCAAATCTCATACCACCCATCATCGGACTGACTTTAACAATAATAAAGAATTACATCACAACTAAGTGACCTAAAAGTAAACAATATATCCATATATACACAATGATGTGTATATAGTGTGTGAGAAAATATGTCTAGTAGGATACAACCAATGAGTTTGTTAAATTTATTTCAAAATAAAATTCATTAATAATAATTTTAACTATATTTTAAAAAATATTTTTTTTTTCATATTTAAGATTAAAAAAACATCATCTATCATCCCAAATCATAAAATATCTAACCATGTTTTAAAATAAAAAATGCGGGACTATTGAAATAGGAATATCCATTTTAAAAATTTTAAGAAGTATCCATCATGTTTTTATAGAAATAACTATTTTTGTACCAATATTTTATTAGAAACTCACACATAAAATGAGATATTTTTCTTTCCTTCTAAATGAAAATATTAAAATCAAATTTCCAAAGTCAGTTTAGAAAAAATATCCCATACATGGGAATGATAATAAAAAACAAAAAATAAACTAAATTATCAATAAATAAATAATTAAAAAAATAAAAATAATACCAAATGGTTCTAAAAAAGATAATCTAAATATGAGATATCCTAAAAGATATATTGAAATCCCTAATATAATGTCATCAACCAGAATAAAGTATCATGGGGAACTCACTGGGTCTTAAGGTGATACGATCGTTGAAAACACTATCACATTAGACCAATTATCAGCCTAAATTTCATCTAAATTATACCACATGATACCTAATTCTGAAAAAAAATCCTCCTTGAGGGGTAATATAATATCCAAGCAAGGGAATAAAACATGGAAACACTATCTAGTGTGTGCACTAGACTAGTGTAGCAAAAATATTGACCTCTTTATTTTTTCCTAGGGTTCCTATGAAAGAAAACAAATATCAGGCGAGTAAAAAATGCATCATATAATTAATACATCAATAATAAATAACAAAATTAACATAAATTGCATATCATATCCAATCCTCACTCAATAAATGACCATTTTAACCCCATCCATATAATATAAATGTTCAAAACCTCCCTCATATTTCAAAATCCATATCTAGAATAACCTAAACAAAAGGGAATAGTTGAGGGTCTCATACTCATTATGATAATTATTCTATAAAGAAAAAAATGGGACATTATAAAAACTAACTAAAGTTGAAAATTAATTTTTATCATTTAAAATACCACTATAATTTATCCTTTGAAAATGAATCCATGGAAAACTACTCTCTAAATAATCATTAACTGAAATATTTTCAAAACAATAACAAGGGTTAATCCATTTGAGATTATTCAAAAATCCCAAACAACACTTCCTTTCTAAATGATTTCCCAAAAACCATGTTTTTACCCTTTGAAAGACCCAAAGGGTATCAAATAACATTTACCATAATTTTTTTTAAAACATCCTCTTATCAATCTTCAAAAACACTTGTAATTTGAAACATTACATTTAAAAACTAAAAAAATCCTTAAACATACTATAGTACATGTGTATAAAACTAAAATAACACATTTTAAATCCACCAAAATTATAAAATATTGGAATACTTTAAAATATGAAAGAATTATAAATAATTATGAATCAATGGAATGTAAATTAAATAAAATGCATAAAAACACCTACCACAATTAAGAATAATAAAGTTGCGACATGTCACCTTTAATGATGAAGGCCCAACCAGGAAAAGAGACACCCTATACAAATCCTAGACACCTGTAACACAAATTTATAACCAACCCCAAAACTATTTTTTGATATTAAATTCATTAGGATTTATAGTAGAATTACAACTAATAGAAATTGGGTGTAGGGTAAAGGGGAGGAGAAAAACTTGGGAAAGGAAATTTCACCTAACAAATATTCTTGAAATTAATGGTGGGGAGTTTAAAATATAGATGATTAAGGGAGATAGAATTTCCTTACACACATATAAGTTTCATCCTAACAAAATAGGTGATAAAATGAGGTGAAAAACTGTAAACTTAAATAAGGGAGTAATAATAAATTATACATTTAAAAATCTAAGAAGACTAGGTCATAGTGTGATAACACTTTTCATGGTGTGATGAGCTTTCCAAAATTAGTACCATGGTGTGAACTCCCCTTATCATGTCATGACTCAAATCCCCAAACAATTTGAATTCAATACCAAGATTATGTTGTAACATGACACTCCTTAGTTACGATATGATGCAACTCCACAAAAAAAATCACAATTGGAAAAAATAGAAGTTCATTGTTTAACTACCCTTATTTGTGGAATAACATGCTATAATATATAATTAAAACTTCTAAAGACTTAATGAAAACCCAAAACACTTGGAATAAACACAAAAATATTAAAATAACATGGAATTAAAAAATATAATATACAATAGTGACATGAAGGTGTAACAATAAGAGTATATTTGGAGGGATATATAAACTAGTTCATGGTTCCTGAAATTGATAGACTAATGTGAATATGATTGTTTCCTAATATTAATATGAAACTGACGAGTTAAAGATTCAATTCTCTCTTTATATTTAACAAATATTTTAGTAGATCATGAGAAATGGAGGATCTATACCAAGTAATGAGATATTTATTCAACCCTTGGATTACATCAAATAAGGGGTAATTTTTTATATAAGGAATACACTCCAAGATTATATAAAAAATATTAGATAAATATAACTTCATAGTGAAAGATATATGTTCTTAATTCGGGATATATTAAATTAACAGAAATGGTTAGATCTTGTGTGAAAATAAAATCCAGTTTTTTGTTTATGCTGAACATGGAAAAGGATATCCTCTATAAAACCCACCAATGGTATTAGTGAAACCTATATTATGTTTGGATTGATGTTTTTTAATAGATAAATAATATTGAAAATTTATTATTTCCAAAAACATGATGTGATTTATGAAAAATGGTCATGGTTCGTAGAAATTCTCATAAGCATGATAGAATTCTTAGAAAAAATAATTTATTATAAACAATGTAACACTATATCAGGTTTTAACAGATTATACCCAAGAAATTGTTTCTACTAATCATAGTTTTGGAAGAAAATGATCATGGTTTATATGAAAATAATATTTCTATAATGAGAAACATAACATAAATGGGAAAAAAATTCATGATTTCAAAAGTTTGACTTTTCGAGGATTTAATCAAAACCACTTTACCCAATGAAAAAATCAATGGTTATTGTGGAAATAGATGTTACTTGGATGAAACAAAAAGTGTTTTATAATTAAAATGGCTATTATTTTATTTTTTAAAGAAATATTATTTTTCTTAAATCATAATAATCCTACATCAACTTAGGTTTAAAGGGACCATTTTGAATTTGAAGAGGGGTTTAGACAATACTAAATATTTATTCATAGATATTAACTATGTTTAAAATATATTTAAATGGTTAAGTTATTTATTAATTTTTTATAAATTATAAATTCAGGATAAATATTAAATTATTTATCTTTATTTATAAAATATTCATATATTATAATATGACATTGTAAAATTAAAAAAAATTATTTGGAAGTTTATTTAAACCATTATGATTTTTTTATGTAAATTTAATACAGATTGAAGAACAAAAATGTATGCGAAATTTAAATAATGTAATATTTTTTTACGTAAGATATGAAATGTTAATATGGAATATAAAAGGTCTTATACCGTCATAAATATAATATATTTTAAATATAAATGATTTTTTATATAATACCATGTAAAATTAAAATATAAAGAAATATATTATAATGAAATAAGCACAAAATGCAAAATGATAATTTTTTTATTAGTTATACATAAATCTTATATAGTTTTAAATTGTTAATAATTATTTATTTTTAAATTCCTAATATATTTTAATCTAATATTAGCATTTTTTATTTTTTATTTATTTATCCCTTTCCCTAATTTATTTAACTCATGAAGATAAAGTGATTATATTAATAATGGATTTATTATTTATTTTAAATTATTATAATAGTTCTTGTAAATTTAATACTATGAATATAGGGAGTTTAATTCTTGGTGAAACGTTAGATTTAGTTACATGCAATGGAAATTACAATTTTTATGGGTTATGAACTCGGTAGTAAAGGTTTTTTATGATTTATACATATTAGGAGTTAATATTATATTGGATTTAGGGTCCCTCTTGAGTTTTTATCTATGTATAATGGGACTCTATGCTGGAATTCTCATGGACATAGGGGCTTATGATCAATATTAAAAAGTATGGTCTTACAACCGATCACACCATACTTTCCCTTACTAGAATTTGGTTTTATATGATTATAAACATTTACATGAAATGGTTTCATGATACATATATATAATATATATTTGGATATGTGTAGATGTAATTGATTTTTATTTTTTAGAAAGTGATTCAAATCATGAGATGAATAATTATTATATATTAATATATTTTCAATATATTAATTCGAATGATAGTATAATATATAAAAGATAAATCATTAGAAAAATGAATACATGAATATAACACAATAGATAATATAATGATATTTTGAATCCTATTAAAGATACTAAGAGTTTTATTCCTTTTACAAAAAAACACTTTTTATCACCTTGATAATCTAAATTCATTGGTTTTTTAGATATGTTTGGTACACATTAATTATCTTATGTAAGAATTTATTCAATTTCACCTTATGAAACATCATATTCAATCAATTGTGGAACAATATCCCAAAATAATTTACGATATTATAAAAAATTCCTTTTATAAATTTATCATTCATTTTCACTTTAAATTACATATTATGTATCAACTTGTGAAAAACTATTTAAAACTCCCTTTCGATATCCTTTAATAAACATTTTGTGTGACTCTACATGTTTTATAAAACCACATCATAAAAAAAGAATCCACACCCAGATGAACATAAAGTGTGACCCCATGGGTCTTTAAAAAATATAAAATAATTAATAATTATACAATTAATAATTTTAATTAAAGAGTGGCCTCTAGTAAAAATTCAGTACTACTCAACCTATAAAGGTGTTCAAGATTATCTACATCAAACAGATGTATCATTATACCTAATTACATGAGGGTATCATATATAATATGGATAATCAAATAACATATTTATCTAAGGTATTTAATTACACATAGTATGTTAATCTCATATATCCTACTCACATATTATTGATTCTCTAAGTGTAGATTTACTAGATTTATATGAGAGGACAAATATTATCTCTATTAAACCTCAATACATGATGTTATAAATGGCATAAAAACCCACCCCTTAAGTTTATCATCCTCAAAGTTATAATTGGAAAGTATTAAACGTACAAAGTCTCTCTTATTGGTATTAATTCATCCTTAAGAAATAGTAATTCAATATAAAACATGCACCTCGAGTATGTAAAAGAAAAAAATGTACATTGTAATTTGTTTTATGTATTGATTCATATAGTATAAAAAAATAATTTATATGTATCATGAGTGAACTATATACCACCATATAAAACCCATTCTACACTAATCATTACATGTCATCACAACATTTGATATCGCATGGAGTAAATTGATTTTGTATAACTCAAAGTCATAATTTTATAGGTTAATTATTATTTTACTACATGTAAAATATATGGCCAACATAAAAGAATGATTGAGTGGATACTTCTTTCTTATAACATGATATATAATATATATTATTAAACTCCTATTAAAATATTCTAGAAAAATAATACAAAAACACAAGTCTAATCATAGCCCATATGATAGACCATAAGTGAGGCCTTATATTTGTAATATATTTTATATTTTTTAAACTCATTAAATCCCTATATAATTATAACCACATCTCCATTCAACCATTTGATAAATCGTCCTACTAAAATCCTTTACTAATTTAATATATACGATAAAGTTTTGTTTAAATAATAGTGTTATTTTGATTTTTAATCCTCATATTTAACTCCTTAAAATATAATATTTAAACTTATTTACTTAACAATATATAATTTTATACTTTTCATAACTTTTATAGATTATGTAATTAATAATATATCCCTAATTAACTTGAAACATTTTTTCTCAAAATTTTCTTTGAGATTATTTGGTAATAAAATATAACTATGTACATTAATTTGTTTCTTTACCAACATATCCCAAAAAAGATTTTGGAAGTAAAGTGACTTTTACATTGAATTATATTCTTATATCCATTTTATAATTATAATTTATACATCTCCAATTCTAAATATACTACTAATAGCCTCTTAGAAACTATAATTTCTCAAAAATATTTCCTAAAAAAATCTCTCTAATAGGAAATAATACTTATTTCTTTTGTGGGAAGAATTTATTAACAAACATATCTTATACAGTGGGAACTACATACCATATATTTTAATAAATAACATGGATAAAAAAAATTTATCCTAGATGAAAATTATCCTAATATTATTTTCAAACTATGTTATAGAATTATATTAATATTAAATTATGTGTGTCAAAATAAACCATCTTATTTTTTAAACAAAACCCTCGTTTCAAAACCTCTCTCAAGACATATAAAATAAATAAGATTATATAAAATATAAATTATTTATTATTTTTCCATTGAAGTAATCCATTACATCCAATTCCATGATATATTAACATATTATTTCATCATGTTAATTAATACTTCAACCTCCATCCATTAATTATTCATCAAATTTAAACTCTTATACATACTCAATATAAATTTTTAATGCATAATTATTATTATTACAATTTAAAATAGATAATTTGATAAAAATAATATTAATAAACAATATAAAACCTCCATGGTGTTTTATATATTTATTTAACTATTTTAATAAATTTATACTCTAATGACCCAGATTTATACAATAGAGACATTGACTTTTTTAATAGATTCATTTTTTGGTTCAAAATAAGTTGATGTGAGATCGCTAAAATAAATATTTTATTATTTTTTCCATAAACTAGTACCAATTCTAATCTATAACCTCATAATGGAACATTATCTAGTACCTCCCTTTCACTATTAAAAAACATTCAACATATTAAATAGATTAGGTAAACATTTATTGAATTCATTTGTATTATAGTTCAAAATTAACAATTAAATCATTTTTGGTAATTACTGAATTATGGATTACCTGGATAGATCATGTGTGAGAGGTTTATAAATTCTCTCTAAGTCCTTTATATACCAAATCATATTGAAAGAAATTTATTTAAAATAAATTACTTCATCCATTTAATGAAAACATAATGATTTAGAAACATATACATCTCATCTATAGATAAATCCTTATTGAGCCTCTTAATATTATCTATCATCCCAAAACCATTGATATTTTTATATTTCTTTTAATGATTATGGTATATAGAAACATGAATCAATATATAGATATAAATAGAGTCTTTAATATAATTAATATGAGAATTATTCTCTTCTTGACTAGCTCCTATCAATGGATTCTTTATTAGGAAATTTAATCTAAAAAACATATAATTTTCATTCTTGTTTGAGATCTATTTTCAAGTACCAATTCAATTATAGAATATTTATTCCATTAATAATTTACTTTTTTATAATTTGTATGAATGTCAATTTGAATTATGGTGATACTATTTTATCTATGATAAGATTTTATCAGATGAGTATCATACATTATAATTATTAATATGGTATTTTATTAAATATTCCCCCACTAACAATTATAACTACATTTATATTAAATTATATATTTTAGTGGTTTCGGATTGGTATTCATCTATTTTGTTATTTTAGATTCAGTAGTTTTGTAATTTATTGGTATTTTTCCCATTAAGGGAGGATACCATGCAAGGGTGTAAATCAAGGTATGTAAAATCAAATTATCTCATTCCTATAATATGATTCTATATTTAAAATGTAATAACTGTGACCTGAATACCCATATAGTACCTAGACCATATCTTTACGACACCTTATGTACATGTATGAATCATAAGAGGTAGGTGTAATTTATAGTTCTTGAATTATTTTTCTATATAGGATGATTTCCCCTATAAATAATATAAAAAATAGATTAGGTCCACACCTATATTTGGAATGGGTTATATGATTCATATGAAAATATTAACCTGTAATAATGGATGTGGGAGAGATAATTGAACTATATAAAATGAAAACAATTATATCAGCATGTAGTACCATACAAATTATGATACAAAATAATCCAAAGAACCTATAATGTATGTGATATAAATAAAAACCATGAAAATTTATACAGGGAGAGTTGAATGTTCCGTAAGGATTGAGATAAAAATATATATGTGTGGAAACTCCCTAGTGAACAAATTCAAACAACCCCCATTCATTCTCTATGACAGTACACCAAACAATCTAAAAATCACTATTTGAACCACAAAATCCACATGGAACTCCCTCCCATTCTCTAATACTCCATCCTTTTAGGGATCATTGATAAAATAATCTATAATAATCCTATAAGGGAATTTGTAGGGTGTGAGTGTATCATACCAAATAGTTAGTAACCACCCTACCCTAACCACATGTCATAAACCAATGCCTATGTAGTAATATTACAATGATATAAAAATAAATATTCTAATAACCATCATAAGTTACCAATATTATTCGACATAAATATCAAAATTTCTAACAAACTCAATAGACTTGGATGATCTATACCTTCAAAAACCTACTTTACACCTATTATATAGAATTAGAGAAAATCATGGGAGAGAAACCATAATGCTCATCCTAGTGAGTCTATACAATTTATTCATAGTAATATAGTCATAATATAAAAATGGAATGGAGTATAATGGGTAAATTAAAACGTTTTCCCATCCATTGCAGAGAGGTGAAACATGTATAGTGATTTAGAGTATTATTAGGATATCCCAACCACCAACATCTCATTAATAGGAAGGTCACTTACATAAGGATTATATAGTAATGTAATACCCATTTATAACAGTATTTATCATAATATAGATTCATGTAAAATCAATATAACTTTTTATTATAAATATATATTAGGGATAAACTTTCAAAAAAATAAATTCAAAACTTTTAAACATAAATTGCACCATAAAAACATGTCTTTAAAATTATATAATCGAGTCACTAAACATTTATGAAAAAATATGAATTCTAAGAAAAAAAATAATTTACAAATATGTAATATATATGGTGGTAAAATCATGAAAAATGACAAAAAGAGACCAATTTGGTAAAAAAATCATGAAAAATGTATGGAAAAAAATCAATAAAAGGTTTTATTTGTTTAAAATATCCTATTTGATTTTAATTCATCCATACATGAACCATTTAAAAATAACCCCTTTAAGAGTATGAGAGGAAGATGGAGTTATCTTATCGAAACTTTTGTTGAATGATTCTACATGGTCCAATAGTGGAAATAAATCCACCATAAATTATTTTAGACTAACCTATAATTATAGACATATAAATTTAAATTCTTCCATTATGAAATAATAATTATAGAAAACAAATCAATGCAAATACCCATTATCTAACTAGAACTACATTTTATCATAACTGGCTGTATGAAAATCTTGTGGAATTAATGGATTCTTTAAATCTGAGTAGGAAGATGATTTTGGAGTAATTTTTGTAATATAATGGGAATAATATGAATATTAGAGGTGATACATACCTAATTTAAGCTTATGTTTATGTCCAATGAACAACCAGATGAAATATGAACCAAGGCTAATGGAGGATTACATGGGAGATAAGAGAGGAGAGGATAAACACTAAGAGGATGGACACAAGGCTATATATAATAAGAATATTTACTTTAAGTGGTTTAAGGGTTATTTTTATTTCTTTTAATGGATTTATTACCACTATTAAGGTAATGTTTCCGAGGATTCTTATGGGTATTTGGTAGCAAGTAATTGGGTACCCAGTGGGTCATAATCAAACCACCTGTAGATCATGACCCCCACTATGTATCCGATTCTAGAGCACCATGTATTGTATAAATCTACTACATCTCTACCCCTTTTCATCATTCTTTTAAATACATTACAAAACCCTCTTAACCATATCTATTAAATTTCATCCAATTATAGAATAAATAATATAATTAAAGGGGAGTCCAAAATGAGAGTAAAAAGACACTTTATTCTCATATTTAATAGTCCATTTAATTAACCACCAAAGGAAAAAAATAAAAAAGGGAAACTAATGAATCATAAATGAGGTTTATTAAAACCTCACCACTATTAGGATTAATATCCTTGAGAATATTTTAATGAAATCAAACATGATCAAAACAACCAATAATAACATTATTTTAAACCACCCTGAGGTTATGAACTTGGAGATAAATTAAGATGGTGAGTCCTCAATATTATAAATTATTAAATATGTATGAAAAAAATAAAATTCCAAAATACTAATGGAAATACAAGAAATATAGAGGTGTTTTGAACTATTACTTTATAAGATACCAAAAATTGGATCCTTAACTCTAACTCCAATCATCCATCATGATACGAACATTTAAAAGAAATCTATTAGGGACACAATCGTATAACCCAACTATCATGTAATAATTGATTTTAATTTTAATTAATTTTTAAAATATGTTCAATAATTTATGATTCATCCGTTATATATGGTTGAACAATAGCTCTATGATGATAATGAAAACACAGTGGCATCAAAAAATTTATCGTATAAGTTACAAGAAATAATGAAATTTTCAAATTCATATTTTAAATATAGTATTAATAATGGATTATTCACATAGTTCCATCCATATTATGAAGCCAAATTCCAAGAAATTATCTATTAACAACACAATACCATTTAAATAAAAATAATAAAATAATATATTTTAACATATAAAGCATAATAATCAAGGGAGTTTGAAATGATATTAATGTTTTAAAATAGGGAAAGATTATTAAAATATTTTTAAAATACATAGTTGATTTTAAAATAAAAGGAAAAATTATAACCTCCTATGGGTTTTTTCATTTCAAAAGAAATTTTCAAATAATGTACCAAAGATGATTCAATGGTCAAATATGAAATAAATTAAAGAATTCCTAGATCAATCCTTTCTTTATATTGTACAGGGGAAAATTAATGGTTTAAAAATAGTTCTAGTGTACTCATACATCAGTTTAATCTCATAGAAAATAAATTTTTTCTTTATTAATTATTATTATTTATCAATATCTCAATTTATGATCAAAATATACAACGTGAAATGTGATAATTGGTTCATCTAATTTATAAATAACTATTGAATAGGTAACTTATTATATAGTTAAAACATATAAGTCGATAAGCACTATATTTTTTAAAACATTACAGAGGAGGTGAAATGTGTAGAAATACATTTTAAATTACATAACCTATCATTTGTTAGCTATTTCAAATAGAATATAAAAGTATAATATCGTAGAATTATTCCTAAAGTTCATATGGCTATTAAAAAAATACTTAAGAATATATGAAATAAAAATCTGACATGCTACAATTAAAACAACGTCCATTTAGTAATTACCATTTATGTTGAGTTTATAAATAGAAGAATCATTAACTATAGAAATAAAATTAAATAAAAATTCTAATTTAAAAAAAAACTTCTTTTAGAATTAAGACTAACTAAAAACAATTTTTTAGTTAGGTGATACACTAATTTGTCATTAAGAAAACATATTACTATGAAAAATATGATTATTTAATATGAATATATTTTTCACAGAATCATTTTAGAAAAATGAGTGTAGTCATTAAAATGGAAAATATTTTTTTAATTCATAATTTATTATTATTTAGTTAATATCTTATATTCATAAAAAGGTAATCATATTCAAAACATAACTAAAAGAGAAAAAATAAGGATCCCTTTCTAAAATAAGTTTTCCAAATTAAATATTTTATTCCACAGAAATATTTATGTGTAATAGGTTGTTTTAAAAAGGGAATGGAAAATATTTTAAGAGAAGAGTATGAGTTAAGAAAACATAAGTTTTTAAAGAATATTATTAATAATATTTTATTTCTAATGAAGATAAAATTATAAATTTAAAATACCAATGTGAAATTATTATGATGTTTGATCTTTTAAGGAAATAAAAAAATTACTTTAATTAATATAAATTATAAGTTTATCAACCATAAAATAATCACTCAAAAGTATATATATATATAACACATGTTTCCTCTACTCAAATGATAAATAAAAATAAAAAATCTATTATGTATCACCACAAAATCATTGTAAAATAACAACCCAAAACCTTGACTATAATAAAATAAAATGTGATAAAAAAATAGATAGAAGTAGAAGAGAATAAAGGAAATGATCACTTTATCCTTGGAGAGTGGAAGTCAACTTGGAGGATTTGACTAAAGAAACATGAAAAAATAGACAAAGGAGGATTGAACTGAAGAAATCTAAAATGAGTACAAGATATGAAAAATTTATTGGAATAGAACCACTTTGACTCCCACATTACAAGAACCTAAAATAATCCACTATGTATCTAGTTGGGCACCACCAGCCACTCAATGGTAGCCTAATGGTAATTTCCCCACGAGTGTCCTCACTAGGTACCTAGTAATAGGAGACCAGGTACCTAGTATCCTACCTATAACCACCACCTAGAATCTGAAACACTTAAAAATATAGAAACACCAATTCTATATGCATCAAGAAATTTTACCATCACTAAATGATTACTCTAGTCCTCCAAAAACATAATTAAAAAATGGATATAATAAATATGAAAACATAACAAGGAAAATGAACTATTTCACCTCCAATTTATTTCCTAATTAAATGATTTGATTTATTTTTCAAAACACCATTAATGTAATCATGAAAAATAAATAAACAAATTTTTTAAATTTACTTCAGAAGCACAAAAATTTTTCTAAAACAACCGGAAACATAAATTTTTCAAAAAACCACATAGGTCATGAGTTTTGATTGAATTTTATTTCACATCAATTAAAAAAACTTTTTTATGAAATATGATATCATTTATTATTTTAATTAAAAATATTTAAGTTTAATAAATTCTAACATTCAAAATCATTATATGGTATTTTTATTATGATGAAAATTAAATCCGTGAAGTAATTAATTTCAAAGTAACTCTAAATTTTGATATTATTTGGTAAAAATTTTATTTAAATAAATATGACCTTTATATTCTATTTAATTTATTTAACCAAACCTTAAATAAATCAATGTTAGGTATCCCTACCATTACCATAGAAAAAGAGGTATAATTAATACACATATATGCCAAATATGAATTTATAAATCTAGAAAATTTATAGAAAGTACTAATATCATACATGAGAATCAAAAATTTTAAGTAAAACCAAGAACAAGATAGAACAAACAATTCTCAATAACCATATAGAGTCCATATATTTTAGACATCATCCCAAAAATTGGGTGAAACCCAAAGTATAAATTTTTTAAATGTATATATGGATATAAAAATATAAAAAATATTTAAAATAATACACTAGTTAGGTTTAAACCCTATCCTAACTCTTTCACACATTAATTTAATAAAGAATTTACACCTTAATACACAATATATAACTCTTTAAAAAAATTAATTTATAAGATGGAATAACATCTTCATTAATACCAATAACTCTTTTTATAAAAACTTTAGGTGCACATTAGAGGATACTTCTATTAGTTTTTTTGATAACATATAAAATCATTCTTTAATTAAAATTATTGAATGACTATCTATCAATAGAGGTAAAAAATATTTTAAAAAAAAATTTATTCTTCGAAATACTTTTTATTTCAAAACATCATGTTTATCCCTTATTTAAACATTCTTACATGATTAATTAATAATTCAGAAACAAACAAGGACATGGTTAAAGTATAACATTGAAAAAACTATCTATCTGTAACATAAGATAGTATATTAAACTAAGGAACTAATTATTAATCCATATTAACCTATTCATTAACAATAAATATACAATGAAAAATTATTTTTCTATTAATAATATTTTATTTAATGCGAGGCATCAATTGGTTATGATAATATATTAAATGATCAATAACTGTTAAACATAAAAAACCACATGAGATCCCACTTGTGTCTACCTAATGATCCCTATCATGATGCATGATACTTGGGAACACTGAAATAACTCATGAAAATAAATAAAAAGAGATCTCAGGAAACCCATAGTACCTCAATATTCCATAATAATTATATTGGAAAGGAATATTTATGGATTTCTTCATAGGTATCAACAATACTATCTCCAGGATACTCTCATGTTCCATACAGAATAGCCCATAACGTGGGATCTGATACAAGTTTTCATTGACCATGTACCACACACTTGAACAGTACATAAACCATGTTTCCAAAACATCTCACGTGCACCTTTTGATTTCAATATGCTTGTGTAAATTATTTGGTTTGAATGACTTATCCATGAGAGATGATATTACTATTGGGGCTAAAGATGAAAGAATGTGTTCATTTTTTATTATATTTTTTGAAATGTTTAAAATTTATCTTGTAAGTGTTGAAGAACTTTGAAGTTTATAGTAAATGATTTGTTATTGTTGAAGTATAGAGGAAACTAGAGAATATAGAGAAATTTGGTGAAACATGGTTTTTTGATGGTGAAATACCCTTGATATTTCCAACAAATAAGATTAATCATTTTTATATCTACCCATAGTGGATATGGATACACCATATATTCTAGGTAGGAATATTTTTAGTGGCACTAGAGAATCGATGATATCCAGTCCTAAATCATTGTCTACATTAGAGAATTCTTAGAATATATTGCTCTACGCTACAGAATACCATCACATTATTTAGGGTCTAGATATAATTTTGAGATTTATGTTTTTAAATGTCTACTAGTCACCATTCCCTAACATCAGAATATGTCATAAAGTGTTCGGATTTGACATATGAGAGGAAATCCAAGATTTTTTTGAGTTTCTATAGGAGACCATATTAAATCTGTCATTTAATGCATGGATATCCTCATGATTTAATGTATTATACACCATAAGGGTATGTTCTATATTATAGATCACATATAATTTGAGGAATTGTTAATCTAGAACTACTTGGTGACACAACAAAGGTTATATTACACCATAAAATTTGATATCTATATATTTGAACAAATTTATTGATGTGGATTTCTCTTAAATATTTGGAAATTTTTTTATCCTCTTAAACTGACAAATATGAAATATTTGGAATAGATCATATTGATATAGGATATAAAGGTTTATATTTAATTATTAGAGGTTGATTTGTAATTATTGATGGAATTTGAAATTTTAAATTCAATCTATTCCAGACTTAGATAATATATCTACTGTATAATAAGTGTGATCACACATACTAGAAAAGGGATATCCCTTGATGATTAAGAAATGGATGAGTGTGTTCAAGATGAAGTATATTAAATACAAGGATTAAAATATGAATATGTTTTTCATATCCTTGATGATCTATAATTTAAGTATTGGTCAAACTTTGAAGAACACCCTTGTTATTTTGCATTTTTTTCTTTTATTAGAAATTTTTTCAAAATCAAACTCTATGTCAACTCTATATTTGTCCCTCTTGAATATAATTTTGTGGAAGATAGGAAGTGGTCACGGACCTTGGATTAGTAGTTGGTTCTTCCTTAAGGTGTTATCATATACTAGTGAGGTAGTGATTAATGGGATATCAATATACTATCGATATGTTCTCTATGGAGTAAAATTTTATTGGTGAACCTAGTAAATTATCATCCTCATTATATTTACCTTTATAAATTTGATTATTATTAATAATCAAATTGAAGTTGTATTTTTCCACATGAAGAAAATTTACAATTTTAAATAAATAAAGAAAAAAACTGTGGTCACCCAAATTCACCCCAATATTTGAGTGTATTGTGAGACTAGGGTACAACAGTATGTATTAGATCCATATGAAATTTATTGAATCTATTGATAGATTTATAATTACATGAAATGTGTTTTTAATGCTATAAGTCAATATTTAAATCTATTAGTAAAGCATCAACTTATGAAGATTTACTGTTGGTGTACAAGGATTTATTTGGTCTAACAGAAATTAGAAGTATTATAAGAAAATACTATGTACATGTATTGTTCTATGACAATAATTGATATATGTGGGAGTATTTTCTATATAAAAATTAAAAAAATTATATTTTTTTTAAAAAATCACCCATTTTTGAAATGATAAAAATAAAACATGGTTACAATTCCAAGTGATCATGATGGAAAATTTGAAATTTTTTATTTTTAAACTTTTTTTAGTAAGAAAATAATTTCAAAGAACTTCTCAAATCTTATAACATCTTAAGAAATTGGTGTAGTTAAAAAATGAAATATAACTATTTAGTAGATTATTAGAACTATGTCGAGTGAATACTCGGTCACTAATTTTTTTAGGATGGGACTATTATTATATATTTTTTGTTATAAATATACTTTTACTTAGAAATTTTCTAAATAAAACTTTTTTTGAGTTGTGGATAGAGATAATTTAAATAATTCACTTTTTTATAGTTTTTGGATATATGGTATTTATCTTGAATAATAAATATAAAATACTTAAATTTTATAGAAAATATGATGAGATAATATTTCTTGGATATTCTATAAATAGTAAGGCCTATCATGTTTTTAATAAAATAATAAACACTTTTGGGGGAAATAGTGAATGTTATGTCTGATTAATTAGATACTTTTTTTTAAAACACTTCAAAAAAAATATTATGATGATATTTTCAAAATTTATTTTCAACCCATGTTGAAAAATACTTTATATCGAAGAAATAAGGACCAAAAATTTTCAAAAGTTATAACCCAAGATTAATATAAACCTATTGTTAAAGAGTATAATTTTACAAACCAAAGTAATTAGAATATCTTAAAGAATGATACTAGTGATAATATTATTGGTGAGGTAGATCAACCATTTAATACTGTAAGTTACTTAAGAGATGAGTGTGAACATTGTACATTCTTATCCCAGTTTGAACCTAAAAAACTTGATGAGGTGTTATTTGATGAAGATTGGATAAGGTTAATGCATGATGAAATTAATTAGTTTGAGAGGAACATAGTTTCAACCTTGGTTAAATGAACCAAATATCTTTCTGTGATTGGATGAAAATGTTGTTTCCATAAAAACATTATAAAAATTGAATAATTGTATAAAATAAGGCAAGACTTGTTGTTGAGGGATACAATCAACAAGGATTGATAGACTATGAAGAAACTTATACTCAAGCGTCTAGACTTGAATCAATTCATATAGATCCAGCCATTATAGAATACGTGAATTTTACTCTTTATCAAATGGATGTGAAGTGTTCTTTTCTAAAAGGATATATACATGAGGATGTTTATCTTTAATAAACACCTAAAATTGAAAATTAAAAATCACAAGAACTTGTTTTTAAACATAAAAAGGCATTATATGGACTTAAACAAACTCCAAGATCATGTTATGATATACTAACTATATTTTTACTTGAAAATTATTTATTATGTGAGTTTTTAATCAAACTATTTTTATTAAGAGTTTTTTTAAAAAATTGTCTATTTTTAAAAAATTTATTGATGAAATTATATTTATAAAAACTCAAAAATACCTTTTAAATTATTATTTTTTGGAACTTATGAAATCTAAGAATGAAATGAGGATTATGGGAAAATAAAATTTCCCTCGGATTTATAAATTTCTCAAAGACCAGGAGGAACTTTTTTATGTCAACAAAAATATATAAGATATTTACATAAGAATTAGGTTATGAAAATGCTAAAATTATAAGTAATCTTATAAAAACCTCAAAAAATAAAATGTTACTTAATATTGGGAACTAGTAGATCAAAAACGTTTTTTAAATGATTGGTATTTGTTTCTGACCCTTTCACAGTCAGGGCATTCATATTTAGCGTGACACATGTTTCTGGCCCTCTTTCCCACTTTCCAAAGGTGGGAAGCCTCCACTGCTATTACTGGTGATTTTGTATCCTTGATTTAAATGGGATTGTGGGAGGTTATTTTCTCTTTCCATGGATTTCTCTTTGTTTCTCATTTTCTATTCTGGGTCTCCCTCATAGATTTGAGTCATGTTTGTGTAAATCATTACATGTACCATCTCTCTCTAGATGCTACTCAGTTATGCTACTTCTGTATGATAGGGTAACATAATTTTCTCAGAGTAGATGGTATTGTCAGGCATGTTTTGAAATCCCTAGGGACTTGTAAAATTGGTCACCTGTATTCTTCCTCATAGGAGGGAATCTCATGGAGGCATCTTACGTGCGTAACCTAAGGCATCCAATATTGATCACGAGGTATCTAATTCTAAAGGATTATATCTTTCAATGATTTCACCTCAGGCATCCAATGTTTATCATGAGGTATCTGCTTGGGGTTAGAAGTTTAACATCTTGTAGAGATGAAAAAATATTGATCATAATTTCTCATGGAGGAGTATCAAGGAGGGGAATCCCTAAGAGGGATAACCTTGAAGGATTTTAGATAGATGGATCAGAATTCCATGTGGAGTAGGATCAGTGAGGTGTGTCGTATAAAGGAAAGTTGTCACACCCTGAAAGTGTAATCCAATGATTGATAACTGTGAGGGTTTATCAGATGGATGGATCAAAACACCCTATAGAGATAGATATAAGAGGTATTTCCCATAGAGGGATAATTACACACCCTGAAGTCAGACCCCCCATGATAGAGAACCATGATGGTTTACCTAATTGATGTATTATAATGACCTTTGTAGGTGAATCCATGAGGTGTTTTCTATAAATTTAAGATGTCACAACCTGAAGGTTGATCAGAATACCATTAGAGGTGGATCAAGGAGGATAACCCCTGGGATGGGGGCACCTATGTTTACCATTGACTGTAATTGAACCTTAGAGAGGCATCCTACATACCCTATTTAGAATATAGGGATAAAAACCCACACAATTCGATTTCATAGTTTAAGGTTGTGTGAAAGGAATTTTCCATGCAGTTTAACGCCATCCCATAAGGATATTCACATCTAAAATGATGCACCAATGAGGGATAGTGTTGGGATTATTCATGTAAGCTTCTCATCACTAGAGGATAAATCTGGGTTAGATGGAACGGTGATTACACATTTATTTTCCCATAGGACACTAAGAGAAGTTATGACATGGATGAGGATTATGTATGAAAGTAACCCACAAGGGACTCGAAGGAGATTTGGTTCCAGGGTAGTGGCATGATGTTTTTAGGATGTGACATCCCGATGAAAATTAGGATGGTTGTTGATGTGGTGTTGGTTTTGGACCCCAGTAAGGATTCCTATATATCTCATTCAGTTGGTAATCAAAGCCCACATAGTTCATAATGGTTGGGGATTACACCTAAGGGGAGTACCATGTGCCACTATTGAGTGACCATGATATGAATGAGGATTATTCATGGAATCATATCAGGTTCCTCTATGGAGTAACAATGGTGTGAATGGTTATTATGCATCGAATCAGCATGGGTGCTGCTAATGAGCAAAAATCATGTGAATGGGTCTTACACATGGAAGCGTCTCAGGTTCATCCATATATCATAAATGGTGTGAATTGGGATTACACATAGAATAAGACTATAATTTCTTCCTCATGAGATTTCATGAGGGAATCCCATGTGTGTTTCCTGAGTTATGGTTATAGTTTAACTTCATGTATAATGATGTGGTTTGTGGGGTTTATGCATTGAGTTGTCCATAATTGATTCCCCATGTCATTTCATGAGGGAATATCAACTTACAGATTGGATAAGGGAATACATTTGGGGCTGAAAAATTATGAGGCGGCCCACGAGGGTTGTTTAGTAGTCATCTCATGATCCTGGCATGATAAATCTTACACTTAATGCATAAGGCATCTTGTCTGTGTTGTAGGATGCATCCTATATTTTTCATATAGGGTATGATATAGTTTAATGTCATGTAGTGAGAACTATTGTGCATATTATTCTTGATGCTGAAAGAATATCATGTTCCTCCTTGGAGGCAACCTATGTTTTTCATAGAGGGTATTTTATAGTTTAAAGTCGTGTTGTGAGGACTATTGTGCATCTTATGCCTGATGCATAAGGCATCTCATGTTTGTCACGGGAGGTATTATATTCTTAAATGATAATGTCCGATATAGTTTAAAGTTATGTATTAAGAAATATTATGAGGAAGTTGACTAGGAATAGTTAGTGTGGAACTATAGAAGAGAGGCACTTTTTGGTTGACTTAGCATAGGTGTCAGGTGATGGGGTTTGAGGAGTTTCTAGAGGAATGGTTCGAATCCAGGTACTCAGGGAATCCAAGATGAGAATATCACCTCACGATGTTGGAAGTGGACCAAGAGGATTATGTATACTCAAGGTGTTTCAAGGAGTGTGGAGGATTATCTTGAATCATGGTATTCCAGAGTGGAATTTGGGGGTGAAAGACAAAAATTTCATTGAAGAGGCCTGAAAATTTCATAGTGTGAATCCCCATTTTCATGGGGACGAGTAATGGTATTGAAGGGTCTATGCCAGAGGTAGGATCTTTGTGAAGGATAGGGTTTCATGAAGGATGTGAGTTAATATAGCTCAGGGTCTCAGGAATGATAGGGCTTCATGGAACTCAGGGTCTCATGAATGATTGGGCTTCGCAGATCTCAGGGTATCACAAAGGATGGTTGTTGGTAGATCTAAATGTCACATGAAGGATATCCTGATTCCCATAGGGAGTGATTTGTAAATGCTAAATGATTCCTGAAGCCTCAAGTGCCTCAGGAGGCCTTCTTCCTCCACAAAGGGTGTGGGACTTCACAAAAGGCATATCCATATTGGATGGAGGCTTTTAGGAATGCAAGAGAGGAGGTTCCATGATTACTAGAGGATCCATAGAAGAGGGTCTCATAAAGCTCATGATCTTCAAAAATTGAGAGTACAAGGATGTATCCTAGTGGATACTCCACTTTTAAATGAAGTCATGAGGTAGGTATTTATATGAAAGGGGTTTCATGAAGATGGGAAGTTATCTAGGAAGAAACATGGGGCTTCATGAATAGTTGTGGCTCCGTCAGACTCACAAAGGAAATCATCAATCATTTTTGTTGTCTTAAATAACTTCCAAACTCACTGAGGAAACCCCCAAGTCTTTGTACATTCGTGAAGGGGACTTTCAAAAATCAAACCTCTATGAACGGGATCCATGAATGTACTCCAAGAACTATTTTAGCATCCTAACTTCAAACGGACATGACATCTGATCTTTTACTCCATTAGGGTTCTATGACTAGTCAAATCAAAGCCTTCATAATGGGATATGATATTGGATAATGTTTGGTATAATTAGGTGAATTCTTAGATGAATTTATTTGGTGCTAAAAATAGTTTACTATATATTATAGGTAGTCAACCAGATTTAATGTTTTTTGTATTCTTTGTGTGAGATTCCAAGAAAATCCAAAATAATCCCCTATTAAAGATGTTAAATGAATTTTTTTACATTAACATGACTTTGGATATTGGATTATTTTATTATTTTATAAATGATATCAAAATAATATTTTTTGGATATAGGCTTTGGTGGATGTAAAAAAGATAGGAAAACCACAAAATGAACTTTTTATTTATTTAGAGTGGTTTTTGTTTATTGGCCTTGTAAGACACATCTTTAACAACCAATTTCCACTATTGAAACTGAATATTTAGTTGCATGAGGTTTTTTTCTTAGGTTTTATAGATTAAAGGAACAATCATTGATTTATGGATGAGTTTTTTGTAATACTATAATATTTTATGATAACATATGAGCCTTTGATTCATGTAAAAACTCAACACATCACTCATGGGAAAAGAATGTATATATATTCCACTATTTCCGTCAATATCACACACAAAAAAGAGATATTATTTTATATATTATCATAAAGTAATATTAACCAGTTTATAATTTTCAAAAACCCCTCAATTCTAATAGAGTTGAATATATAAAACAAAATTTTGTAATGATAAATAGAAAATTATAATTAACACACTTATTATTTTTTATATATTTTTATGATGAAAAAATTATTAATTAAAAGGGAGAAAATTTTTACTTTATTTTTATTACCTTATTTTATTATAATTTAAACAAAATACTTTAGATATATATTTTATAAGAAACATTATAAGATTCCTTAGAAGGATGTTTGTATGACATTTATAAGGATAGACACTTTTCTCTAACATTTTCTTATGCAGCCAAGTATTTCAATTCACTAGAACAACTTTTATAAAAAATTATTTTGATTCATATAAATGAGGTTCATCTAGGAGGTACCCTTTTCTTGCAATTTATATTATTTCTTGGAATCATATTTTATAAAGATATTATGTTTCATTTGAATGATGTTCATTAGATAAGGATCAAAATCTTTAATAAACATTACAAACGTTCAAGAGTTAAAAATATATATCTCTCTTAAATTTTCAATGAAATAATTTTAAAAGATATATTTCTAACCATTGAATCTAAGGGATGATTAAATATCTCTCTCTCCTTTTCCTATAAATAGTAATAGTGGTTTAGTTTTTTCCCACCTCACTGTTTGAATCAGACAAGAGATCTTGTAATTTATTTTTTATTCAATCCATTTGATTTATTGGTTCATCTAATTCCTCTCATGTTTGTCTTAATTATCTCAATAAATAATTTATATAATTTCACATCTATAATTTTTTTGAAAGAAAGTTTGTTATATTGAAATTGGTTCAAAAGTATGATTCCCTTATAAAATCGATTATCCTATTTCATGGTTTGGAGTCTCTTTTTTGTACCTGAAGATGATTTTGACCTACAATATCCAATAAAAGTGAGACATTTCTATATAGACATTGATTTTAATGAAATATATGGGTATAATAATTTATCTTTTATACATCTTGAGGAATGTTTTGATCTAAATATTAAAAATATTTATATGTTTGTGGGGATACCTATTGAAGGTGAAACATCTTTTATTACCCATAATCTACTATCAACGGTTGGTTTTTTGAAACATATTTTGCAATGAAAAAATTATTTTCTTTATAATTTAGGATAATTAAATTATCACACCTTTCAATGATTTCATGGATTGTATCATTATGGGTTAAAAAATTATTATTCCAAGAAAAGTTATTGGGGCACATTAAAAGTTTATGATATCAATGATTTATATTTCCTTTATAAAAGGAAATGGTTCAGTATAGTAAATTTTATGTTTAGATATATAGATGAAGTCAAGACTAGATCTATAATATCAAAATTATTATTTATCCAAAGTTTATTATCAAATTCTTGGTTAATATCATGAAAGACCTGCAAATTAAGAAAGTAGTCATTTTTGTTTGAGATAAAACATCCTACTTCAACGATGAAATGATTATGAAAATGATGATAATTTTTATCCATGGATTGAAAATTTTCATATACAAATATATTAAAATATTATACCACTAATTAAGTTGAGATCTTTTGGGAAATATTTCGTATAAAATGTAACACTAGTGATTCTTCTCATAAATATCTAGATTTTCATTGAAGGAAAACTTTAACTATTCCTGATAAACTATATTATGATTCAGTGAAGAAAAATAATGATAAAAAGGAAAGGTATACCTATTTTATTTTGGATATGGCTATGGAAAAGTCTTTTAAGGAGAAATGCATGGATAATTTGAAAGAAAAACAAACAGAAATGAAACAAGCTGTGAAAGATAAGAACAATTAAATAACAAGCGATTTCTTTTAGTAAATTGATGAAACTAATGATCATGTTGGGAGGAATAAGAAGGATGTTCCTCCATATGATAATTTTTTAAAGGAAAAACAAGTACTTGAATCGATTTATCCTTTTTATATTATCCCTATAACCGATCCTTAGGTAGAAGATTTGGCTATTAATGATGAAGTTAATCCCTTTTTCAGTGGTAATTATAAGGGTAAAAAGGTATTATAGATGATAAAGTTGGTTTTTATCATTCCAAAGATATCTTTTTTGAAGAAGATATTGAAAAAAGTGAGAAGTTATAGAAATTTCTTTTCATCCCATAGGACATTCTCAAGAAATAGGTAAGAGAAATGTGTAGAGAAATAAAGTGAAAGTTGTTAAGAATTTTAAAGGATTACTGGATTTTGAAGAATAATCTACCTATAATTAAACTTCCTTACCATATCAATATGGAGAAGAATTATCTCTTAGTGAACTTGAAGAATAAGATTCATCATATTAGGAAAATAATGAATCTATAAGAATGACATCAAAATGAGCTTCGATCACTAATGATGTATATATTATAGAAATATATCAATATTATTTTGTGGATAGAGAAGAGTCTATACTTCCAAAGGATATATAATAAATTATACTAGAAGTATCCAATGGATCTAACAATTCCACTATTAGTATCAAATCCAAAAAAGATAGATATGATAATGAATCAATTCAAATAAGTTATCAAAATTCTAGAAAGTATTATGGATATCTTTCCAGTCATCTATGTTTTATTGTAAGTATATTCAAGGAAAAGATGATCTTATTGAAGTTTCATTCTCTCTAAAAAAAATATTTTAAACCTTTAATAATAATGATGTAGAATTTAAATACATAAAGTAAAATTATTTAGTGCAATTTAGGATGTTGAAGAGTATTATATGAGGGATGAATCATACTAAAGAAGATATGATGTTTTTTGATAAATAGGCTATTTGAATAGAAAGAAAACCAATTACCCTTTAAAATTATTATGATAGAACCAACATTGAAGTTAAATATTATAAAAGAGATATAGATGGACCCAAATATCTTTCTATGTTTCTAGAATTTAAACTTTTCAAAAAAAAAGCAAGAAGATTGAGGTTATTTAATAAACTATTGTAAAGATGCAGTTATTAGTAGATCATTCAAAGAAACACCAAGACAATTTTAGGAAGATAATGGATATAATGAAGGTGATTTCCAGTAAATAATAATTTTTCTAGAACTCTATAAACCTTATATAATGTTTTCCATAAACTATTTGGATGAATAATGAACTATTTAGGTGTAATATTTTTCTTAAACTATTTTTATGTGATATTTTATTTAATCTTTTCAACTCTATATATTTTTTTGTGGAGTGTCTCTTTAAAATTTCAATAGATTATTCGTAATTAATATCTCTTTCCCTTGAGTTCTTTTAAAAACCAAAATTGAAGAGAAATTGATAAATTAAAAGATTTTAATAGTTTGCAGATATAAAGGTATAGATTAAGAACACTCAAACAATTATATAACGGGGTGTAAGTCATTAAAAAAATTTCATTATGTTTTTTCAAGTGTTGTGTATTTTCCTTTTCCAAAATGGATGATTTTTTAGTTGAAATACCTCATTATAACCTTAATTTGGAAATCGAATTTCACAATTTATATGTTTTCACATTTCTAATATTTATCTTTATAAAGATTAATTTGATTTATAGGAAATTATTCATTTATACCTGTTGTATAATAATAGTTATATCTAAAAGATATCTACCTAGTATAATGGATAAACATATAAAATGTATATCAATTCGATGTATACATATACTTTTAGATATAAGTTTTTATTAATTACATTAGATGTATTAAAAAAATTCCATTTAATGGAGTAAATAAATTATATTACAAAAACATCATCATATGAGTATATACAAGTCTACTAGATGAACATTTATTTTTCCCACTTGATGAAGATGCATAATGTTTCCAAATAAATACCAGCTAGTCATACTTGAAATAATATTTGAATCATTTTAATGGTGACATGTCGAATGAACATAAAAAAAAGTGTAGAAATATTGATATTTGAAGAAGGAGTGTTTGAAACCACTGTGACTGATCCATGGGATGGAAGAATCTGACCAGTAGGATTTGTCTACAAATAGAACCAAAACCTTGAGGGGGAACGAGTTGACAACATATGATCCAAAGTTTCTGCTGAATTTTGGTAATATATTTTTACTAAAAGGGATTCACTTGTAATATTTTGAGGGTTTTCATATGGAATGATTTTTAGGTTAACTTTATAAATGTATTAATATTTATTATTGTAATTGTAGTTTGTATGATGTATTGGATTGAGTGATCTTTGGTATAGAGATATATAGTTTATCTGATCATTTTGACCAAGGGTTACCATGGATAGGGGAAAAGAGTTTGCCCAGATGTTCTAATTGAGGAAATCTATGGATTTTAAGATAGAACATATGATAGTATAAGTCTTTGATACCTAAATTTTTGATACATTACTTCCTTATCACCTTATGTTAAATAAAATAAATTTCCTAGGAAATTTACTGCTAGTGTTTTATCTTCTCTTATAAAAGTTAGGTTACTTTTTTATACTTTTCCTTAAAAGTTTTATATATTTTCACTATTCATGATCTATAAATGTTTATATTATTTTTGATAAACATTTTTCTAATATGATTAAAAATTATATCAATTCAATATTTTTTTTGATAAATTTTTTTGAAGGTGTGGGGAAAAATTATATGATTATATTTTTATAAACATCAATTCACTCTACCTCTTGTAGAATTGTTAATGCTATTGTGATATAATATGGTTGGTCACAAACTCTATGTAAAAGTTTATAAGGAAGAGTAGTATATTATTTTAGTGTATATTGGAGATAGTATATTTTATAGAAACAGGAAGAATTATGTTCATCAATTTTCAAAATTTATGATTATAGAGTTTGAAATTTCAATTATTAGTGAGTTGAAATAAATTGTGGTTCTATAATATCATTATGGAAATGTTAAAAAAATAATTTCAGAGATGAATTATGTAAAGGGTGTTTGAATAAATCCATAGTGGATGAGTTCTTTCATTTGTCAGTTCCGATCCTAGTTGGGACAAAATTAGGTACACATGATGAAAATGTGGGGGTAAATATAACCATATATCGAAGAATAATTTTTAGTTTAAACTACATTATTGTAACTAGGTTGGATGTTTTCTATACTACATTCTTAACATCAAGGTTTCAATAATTTCCTAAGAAGGAACATCTTATGGTGGTGAGAAGAATAATTACGCATGTTTAAGGAAATTTTCTTTATGTTTTTTCTTATATATTGGTGGAAAATGTATTTATTATCATACTCATAGGTTTATGAGACTGGTGACATTGTGGATATAAATTCCACAAGTGGTGGTGTTGTTTACATTTGGATTAATTGTGTGGGTTTTCTTTATAAGAAACATGATTGTGATTCATTGAGCAAAAAAATTTAGAATATGTTTCAATAACCAAATCATGAATTCAACTTATCTGGATGAATAAAAAACTAGAAGACACTCATGCGAAATTAAAACACCAAACGATGATTCAATTAATAAAAAAAGTTATATTGAGTTTTCTAAGATTATGATTCGGTATTCTTATAAAAATAACATCGCGATATGGTTTACTTTCATAATAGAGAAAGTGGAGAACAATATTCTAATGTTTTAATTCCTTGGAACTAAATATCAAGTGGTAGATATTTTCCAAAAATCATTATAAGCTCATGTATTTTAAGAGAATAGGTTGAACCATAGAGTTCAACCAATTTCCTTAAACTGATAAGATTCAAGATTTCACCTATCTTCATTATATCAAATGACTTATCTAGTATTTATGTATTATTATTGGTTTATGTATTTAATTTGGTTTCAACGATAAGGGTTTATACTATCTAGGATTTCCTTTTAAGGAGAAATAGGTTTTCATATACTTGTTTTTTTACCAACATTGTAGCTCTTAATTATTTCCTTTATTTCCAACATAAATATTTGATATCTAGATTCTTAGAAAACTTGTTAAAGAATCATAATTTAGTACTTCAACTAGTGTAAAATTACAGGTCCATTTTAATATTATTTAAAAAGGGAGTGAAGGTATTATGATTTTGAATTTTCAATAAAATCCAATGGGAGAGAATATTGGGACCAAATCCCAAAAAAAAATACATTTGATAATGGGATTTATTTTCAATGTTTAAAACTTATTGAAGAAGTGTTGAAGGTCTTTTAAGTTTCTTGAAATGGATTTTTTTTCTTGGAGTCTAGGGTAAACTAGATATTCTATATAAATTGAACGAAACATGAAGTTTCTATGGTACAAGACCCTTGATCACACCATAAAAGATTAAAAATCGTAATTATTTTCAATGAAGGATATAGTTATACTATATACATTGGCAATGGATATTTTTATTCCTAATTTAGAATTGGTGATATAAATTCCCCAATCATTGGCTACACTTTATAATGCATGGATACATTGGTACACACTACAATATCTCATTATACATTATAGGATCTGGATTAAATATATGTTATAAAATGTAGATATTATCATGTTTTAATATCTATAGATACTATTGGCGCCAAAATATTTCACGAAAGGAAGGGACGAAAAAGAAGGCTGGCACGCTGCCTCGCGAAGCACCATCACGAAGGCGTGAAGCTCCCCGAGCATCACGGTCTCGCGAAGCTCCCGAGGCGGTAACTCTCCGCGAACGCATTTGACGTTCGTGAGCCCGCCGCGAAGCTCCAGAGGCGGTAACGCTCCATGGATGCCATTGACGTTCGCGAGCGCGCCGCGAAGCACCTGAGGCGGCGCGTGGGTTCTGCATCGCGGCGCCACTTACCTATAAATACTGGACTCCCCCTGAGTCCCAAGGATGGATGAGCCGACCTTTCGGCTTCTCCTCTCCCGAATCGTGAAGCACCCTTTTCCCCCTGGGAATCATGAGCTCCGCGAGGTACTTCTACTTCGCGAGATGCCTTTTCTTGGTCTCGTTTTGACCCCCTCTTCCGAGAGGGATGCCCTTCGTGAAGCTCAAGGGCATTCGTGAATGAAGAGGATTCCCAAGGGAACCCAGGCAGCCGCAGAGCACTTATGCTTCACGAAACACCTAACCTGTGCTAGTGATCCCTATGCTAAGTCAGGATCACCACACATCGTGAAGCACACTGCTTCGCAGCACCCTGCTTCGTGAGGCACCCCTTCTTCGCGAGGCAGTTCTCCGCGAGTACTGTTCCACTTCGCGAAGCATCCTCCACTCACACCTATTCCCCGTGCTAAGGCCAAGGCACTTTGCTTCGCGAAGAACACTCCTTTTCTTGGAAATTCCTCTTCCCGTGCGACCCTCCTGGTTTGCAAGATGTGATTTCAAAGTCCCATGGACAATACCACTCATAGCGTTGCTTCGCCTAATGCTTCTTCGCATAGGCATGCTAACGGCTATTGCTTCTTCGCATAGCCACGCTAACGTGGACCCCTCGATGGTTCACACTACAACCCCCCTTGACCATGGCCTTACTGGTACCTTCCCTTCCCCAACGACCAGAGGGTACTGGTTATGTAAGTCCTAGCGGTGCGGAGTGAACCCACCTCATCCGAGCTACAGGACGTTAAACTGCCAAGCATCACATCCTCAACACATGACGTTAAACTGTGATCTGACCCCGTGCCTCGCACGTAGGGTCCCCCCAGCTCGGACATTCTTTACACCACTCGTCTCCACGGGAATGGAATCACCCTCACATGGGATGATATCCTCCTTCTCGGAGTAGCGTATCTCTACAAGATAAGGGAAACCACCTTGGTGTAAGCCCCCAAGCCTCTCTTGCGGAAGGTAGAACCCATGCACCTCCGTACTTCCCCACTGCCAAGGCCAGTGGAGGGCGCGATAAGGAATGAGGCACCTTCCATATTTGGTCCCAAATCCCTCTTTCGATGTGCTTTGCCGAACCTCGGGACTCCATCCTGGAGTATGTCCCAGCACCATGGGCCTCCCTTTCGTAGGACCCCACACCAGCCTTTCTTGGCGCCTTATGGTAGTAGTCCTATCTACATGACTATAAATTGTAGTAAACCCTATGCTCCAAACATAGGATGCCTCTTGTTCCAAATAAGATATGCCTTGTGCGCCAAGCATAAGATGCCTAATGACATGATTATAGTGGCGTAGTTTCAGGATCGTTGGAATCCATTCAAACATTCCATCACTCCACCTCATGCTTTGCATGTCCTTCGTTTAGATCGTCACTCGCTTCCAAGTCTGGAGGGACCCCCTAACAGTGTGGATGCTCGACCTTTGGTCCGCCTGCTGTCCTGGGCCAACGCCCCGGAAGACTGATCATGTCTGGAGGGACCCCCTAACATTATGGATGCTCGACCTATGGTCCGCATGTTGTCCTAGGCCAACGTTCTGGAAGACTGATCGATGATATTTGAGTTAGGCCCCGTGTTGCGAATATGGTCAGTGGTCAGCCCTCATTTTTTGTCCTCATTTCTGGCTAACGTGATATGGATGCTACGTTTCCGCCAAGGTCAATAGTTATCCTCCATCACCATGCCAATCTCACGACGTTCTGAATATTGGGCATGTGATTCACACTTTTCATCTCCCTTTGTTGGGATAGATTCCAATTCTGTTGGCATTATCCCACTTGTGCACTAGCACATAGGTGATTACCTCAACCCGCTAGTGAGTTGGGATGCCCTCATGGCCAGACATGAGGAAGACACCATGGGCCGCACCACGCGTAAGCCCCTTTCCGCTTCTCACGGACACACCATTCACGACGTGATCGTTAGGGCCTTGCAACCTCTTTTTTATCACACCGAGCATGACTCACGTGGGCTTAGAGTGTGCACCGACCCTGACCCCCACTCCCAGCGAACTACGGGGACTTTGATCCATGTCAAGGCATGGTACGTAGGAAGCCTCTATGAGGTTCAAGCCACATTACTCGGTCGTTCATTCACTTCGAGTTTCTCCCCTGTCCAGCATGACAATAAACTGCACGTCTCCGTCCAGCATGACTTTAAACTGTACACCCTCGTCCAGCATGACATTAAACTGTATGACCCTTATCAATCATGACATCCAACTGCACACCCATTTGAACTTCGGGGTCTTTGATCCATGTCAAGGCATGGTACGTAGGAAGCCTCCCTGAGGTTCAAGCCCAACTGTCATTTATTCACGTCGGGTCCCATCCCCATCCAGCATGACGTTAAACTGCATTCTGGTCTGATGGCAAGCCTTTGTGACTTTCCCCTTCTGAACTATGAGGACATTGATCCATATCAAGGCATGGTATGTAGGAAACCTTCCCAAGGTTCAATCCCACCACAAGCGGACCCACGGGTCTACTTTCTTGTCAGTTCACCGATGACACCCTTTGAACTATGAGGTCTTTGATCCATGTCCATGCATGGTACGTAGGAAGCCTCCTCGAGGTTCAAGCCCATCTCTCATCGGACCAAGGTACACATTCACGTCGGTTCTCTGGCGATGCCCACCAGACCAAGGTCCACCCTCATGCCGGTTCACCGGCACCATCCTGAACTACGCAGACTTTGATTCCCTGCCACGGGGATACGTAGGAAGCCCCTTCGAGGCTCAAGCCCAACTTCACCGTCGACCTTCCGATGGTTCCTTGCCATTCCACCCTCCACTTCATTCATCCATCCACCATCCACCCCGATCCTCACCCTGACCATCACATCCCAGTGAGATCATGTCGGTAAGATCCTCTTCACAGCTACCCATGGGCTGGCCCCGGTATCGGCATCCCTTCAAGGGAAATCCCTCAATCCGATCTATTCTAGCTAATTCTCTGATCGGGCTGATCCGTCTTCGCTGGACGTTAAACCCGCGGCGTACCCTGTGTTAAACACGGGAAGCTGAGGAAAACCTCAGATATGTGTCTATGGCATATAATTCCCTGCACTCGATGTGGGATGCCTCAGGCTTCCACGCCCTCGAGAAGCCCTGTGACCAGGGATAATAGACAGACATGCCAGGTTCCCCAACATCCATACATGCTACTGATGCCTCAACGTGACTACTCCCCCGACTGAAGGTTGCTGCCCTGACCGAACCCTTTGGAATGTCCCGACAGAAGCAGTGTAATTAACCGGCGTCCATAGAAACATGGCACTAGGAAGATTTTCATGAACTACGTATTAAATCTATGAGGGATACCCGGACTAGGTGATGTGTTCTAAGGAGGAATCCACAGAAGGAAGAACCGACATCCCATCATCCTGTTTCGATCAAGGAGCTGACGTCCCTGAATAAGGAGAGAATGCCGCCCACCTTTGGAAAGTGGGAATGCGGGGCAACGAGCGCAGCACGTCCTCCTTCGTGGACGAACGGATGCGCGCGCCCCGAAAAAAGCGTCGGAAACAGAAATGGTGAACCTGAAGTGAAATTCATCTCCTCAATATGAAGATTAGTAGCGTTCGAGACACCAGTAGATTGACGTGTCACCGGATCCAGATATCTAGTGCCTGGTCTCGCCAAGAAAATAGTGGGCCTGTCGTGAAACTTACCGAAAGTCGGGGCAGTAGAACGTGGGGTACTCCGTTCTGCAGCGTGTTGGCGTAGATCCTTCTTACAGATTTGGAGAATGGAAGGACGTTGGGGAACTGGTTGTCGATTCTTTTCCTCTCAGTGCTGATGAGTTGATCCCTTCGTTTCTCAGGAACCAGGTTGCTGTTACAGAGACACGAACACCACCCGCCCGCCTACGAAGGGGCAGTGGAAACTCCGCCACAACCACCCCACATGGCACCGCTACCGCCACAACGACCGCCACATCACATAATACGGGGCACCCACGTCCCCTTTCCCCATCAAAGGTCATCCAGCGAAGGGTGATCAACAACCTCGTGCGTAGGTACGAGGAGGAATGGGTCATCCCAATCAGGGATATGGCCTGTTTGGACCTGGAGGCTTCCAGACCCCGCCATCAACGCCGCCCTAACAGGCCGCGCAGGGAGCCCCTGCTCCCCACCCCAACGTTCAACCGTTTCGGGAGCCTGTCCCCGGAACGCCTTGACGACTCCTCGCCTTACGCTGATGAGGTGGGCGCCGTCTGGCTCAGCCCGCCCAGGGTCCCGACCCAAGGGCTCCAAAAATGTGTTCCCGCCCTGCCATGTCGGTGCCACCATCCGACTCCACAGGATGAGCAGGCAGGCTATGCCCCTGCACCACCTGCACCAGCTCGCCTGACCCGACATCAGCGTCGGGCCCGGACTGAGAACGCCCGCCCAGGTGCGTCAATGTCAGCAGTTACAGTGGCCCGAGCCACTGCCGACGTGCATCATGAATACCCTGCATACACTGAGCAGGGTCACTCCTTCACCCAACCAGGATCAAGACCCCAACCGCCCCACGGGCAGGCTAGGTTGACTCTCCGGGTTGTAGGCCCGAGTGGTGATCGCCGCGAACTAATCCGCGTTGATGTCTCCTCATACGGAGGCCCTCCCCGTACGACTACTCCACAGAGCTTGGGCCTTCCCTACTTCGAAGCTTGTTATGGAGGTATGCCTCGTGCTACCCCCATCCTGAAGGAAGACCTCCCCAGCAGCAGTGACGCTCGACGCGGAAACCTTTCCCACACCCACTATACAGGGTATGGAGTCCATACTACCCCCGACCACCGATCTGAAGGAACTATCCATCCAGTCCTTCTCCAACGTGGGGGCCCTCCCTAAGTCCTCTCTGTAATGGGAGAAGGTCCTCCTCACCCCAGCAACATGAGGAATGAAGGCCAGCCTCACTCCGCCCGCATAGACCATGGAGGTCCTCCCCATGCTCCTGCCGATTCCAACAGAGGCTCCGCCCACATGGGTGCTGTCCATGGAGGTCCTCCCCATGTACCCTTCGACATTTGCCCCGGCGCCCCTTGCACCTCAGCCATCTCGAGCGGGGGTCCTCTCCGCCACGGTGCCAGCGCCGCCCCAAGACTATATGATAGTGATCAACCCTGTCCCGAAGAGCCACCCCGGGGCAGGAGAGCAGGTCATCGCCGCCACAAGAAGAGTCCTGGGAAAGCCTGGGTGGAGATCAAACATGCTCGCTTCTCCGACCCTCGAGCGGAATGCGACTCAAGAATGGAACCTTCTCTCTGCTTGTCTGTATCAAGGACTGGGGCAGGAACCAGACGCGTTAGCCTCATTCTCCCAGAATATGAGGTCCACCAGATTCCCATCTCTCTCCGCAGGTACATCCAGGAGGAATAAATCTTGGGAATTCCGCAGGTCTTGACCGCGCAATCACCACCATCGTCACTAGAAGCGCCCTCTACCTCTACCAGAGATCACAAAGAGCTATTTTGGGGGCCAACGGCGGTAGAGAGATGACACGACCTGTCGCCGGTAGCCATGACTCATATTCCAGAAGCTGTGGCTATCAGCCCATCGTACTGTGACATCGTGGCCAGGTCACCTCACTCCTCAGAGGATGCCCCAGAATTCGGCGGCCAGTCATCTCGTTCGTCGTATTCTCCACCGCTGAGTTTACTATCCCAGAGGTCCGCCTTAGTACCGCTACTGGTCCCTCAGCCGCCCCCGGTTGACGAGGGGGTCAATACAGGGCCAGACCCCGAGTCCGAGCCCAGGAGCTTCTGGAGTATTCTCGCATCAGACCACTTCCCGAAGAAGTTCTGGCCGACGGAGGCGCTGAATTTTCGCACACCAGAGTCCCTTACCCCTGAAGAAGTGGGGTGTTTCTGTCGAACCCTATGGGTGACACACTTCCGCCTTCATTATGAGCGGGTGGAATACCCAAGGAGTCGAGAGAACTTCGAAGAAATTGGCGACCAATGTCGCATGATCGATTTGGCCGCACTCCTTGTGGCCCAGCACCCTGAGTTGCCAGGCCGCCAGAGTGCCCTTCAACGGAAATGTGTTTAGAGTTTCAAAGTACTCCGCAGAATTGTTAGGGAATCTACCCCTCATGTGCAAGTTTGTGGTTGGGGACACTATGCCTCTCTCCTCTTCGACCCTATCCGACGGCAGCCTGATTCGTTATGCGACATCGAGGACATGCCCTCTAGGGGGGTCGCGGTCCATATGGCTAACGTCGTGGACAAGGAAGACGAGCTTGAATTCCTTGATGGAGACATACCCCCCGAGGGAATACCGCCACTGCTGGACCCATCAGGGAGGGTTACCCATCAGCAGAGGAACCTTCTAGGCCTCCCCGTACCCACCGTGTCGCTGGTACTCGGTCGAAATACCGGCAAGGGTAAGGAGCACGTCAGAACTGTCAAGCACTCTGACCCGTATGCCTCTGTGCAGAAAACTGACGAAGATCCTGAGAAGGCCACGTTACGCCAACAGCTTGCTGAGTAGAAGAGGCTGGTTGATGAACTCTTCACTGAGCGCGCTGCGAAGCGGCAACCCGACTATGGTAATCCCAGGCCGGGGCAGCAGGGGTAGGAACAATTTCCCCCGGGTGAGATGCCTCCGGGAAACCTTGATCATGCTACTTTCGCAGACAGGGTAGAAGCCGGAACTTATGGTAAGAGGGCACGTTTCGCCAAACCCCCTCGAGCGACGGGGCAATCTGAAGAATCCAGTCCTGGTTCCCCTAGTCGCCCCGTAGGTTGTTCTTCCAATTGATGCACGAGATGCTGAAGCCATCTACCGTGTTGAGGAACCTGGCAACACACTTGTGGTTAGGGATCCCCGTCAAGATAGGGACCCCCACCCGGATGATCTTATAGCAGCGCTCACAGCCCTCCTCGAAGCATTGGAAATGCGGCAGGTAGCGGTCCCACCGGATGGCAAGCCGTATCCCGCGTGGTTAAATGATATGCCCGCACCCCCGGGTTTTGGGAACCCCACTTTCTCACCTTTCAACGGGACAGGGGACCCGCTGCAGCACTTGGCTCATTTTTCTTCCAGGTGTGGCCCCATGTTGGGGACCTCGGCTCAGCAAGAAGCCGCCAAGCTCCGATGTTTCGTACAGATATTGGAAGGCCCAACATTCGTCTGGTACAGCCAACTCCCTATCGGATCGGTGATCGGTTGGGAGGATCTCCGCCGGTAGTTCCTATACCAGTTCAGCTCCACCACGTGGAAGACTAGCATTGCAGACCTCTTCATGTGCAAGCAAAGGCCTGATGGGCGAGTCGTAGATTTCATCGCCCGGTGGAAGGGACATACGTATTCCCTCGACATGCCACTGACTCAGGAGCAATTACTGACGATGTGTGTGGGGAACGTCAAGACAGTGTTGGTACCCTCCCTAATTACCCAGAACTACCCTGGAGGGTTCAGTGATTTCTCAGATAAGGCTCAGCGCCTTGAGGAAGCCCTGCAACAGGCTAGTCAGGCACGTTTGTTGCCCCCTATGATCCCATCCAGGAAGACCGCCAGGGCTGAACCCACCGCGGTCGGCCAAATAGAAGCCCCTAGGCAGCTGGAATTACTACCATAGGCACCAGCCCTGCAACCCCGCAGAGGTCCTCCACCTCAAGCATAGGCTCCTGCCTAGAAGCGACCACCTTAGAACTGACAAGTTCCCCCGCGCAATGCGCCACCGCCACCTAGGTGAGATAATCAGGCGCCGCCTCCACGGAAGGCCCCTTCGGCCCCTCATCAGGGCCAGGCCCCCAGGGCCCCCTATCCGGAAAGAAGGCACCATACTTATTCGTTCAACAAAAGTCAGGTCCCTGGCTACTTCTGAATTGCTCTAGAGTAAGGGATTGTGCGTCTGCCCGAGTGCAGAAGGCCGGTAGAGTTGAATCTCACCGATCACCCCAACTACTACCCTTATCATCAGTTTCTAGGGCACACCCTCAAGAAATTCTATGTTTTTAAAGACTGACTTCAAGACAAGGTCAACAACAACATAGTCAAGTTGGGCCCAGCACCAGCACAAGTGGCAGGTGTCTTTGCAGGGTCAGAGATCGGTAGCGACAGCGAAGGCGAGGGGAAGCAGGTTCCCAACCACGGATCCCGGAAATACGACGACTGGATGGCTCAATAAACCGTCTTCTATGCCCATGGTATCATCCGGGTTCTCCTGAAGCAGCAGGAACCTTCAGAAGAAGTAGATGGCACCTCCGCATCATCTTCACAGTCGACCTCTTCCCAAAAGGTCATGCAGTGGCGACGCAAGAAGATTCAACGCGCATCACCGTTGCCGCCGTCATCCCGCATTCTCGGTGACTTTATGCCACATGAAATTTGGATTCCTCCCAGAATCCGCCTGGTACTAGATGAATCCTCGAGCGACAGCCGGGGGTACGCTTCGGTTAACACCATGGAGCTGGTAAAGCCCTATATGACTCCCGACGGGGGGGGGGGAGCGCCAGGCGAACCTCCCTAATGTTTCTAGCCGACATCAACGTTGGCGGAATCTCAACCGAACCGGTCATCGTGGTACGTCAGTGGGCACTTTCAGCCAAGTCGTGCACGCTACTGAGACTAGACAGCAGGCTCAACGCAGAGCTCAGCACGTGCAACCCCGTCTAACGCCCTCAGCTCTACCTCCACCGCCGTTCGTGCTACTAGATCAGGGAGAGCTGCATCGTTCGTATCACAATCAGTCTTGCCCGGCTACAGGCCAGCCTCCGCTGTCCAATCCTAGTTCGGCGACTACTCTCCAGGCTTCTACTAGTAGGCAGCAAGATGTACCCAGTACTAGCCGATCGCTGGTTCAACCAGCAGGACCCGCTATGCCTCCAAATGCCGAACGACCTCTTGTAGGCAGAGGTTCGCGTTTGGCATGAAAGTATGATGTCTTGAAGCACCTGGTCGGCATTCCGGCAAGGCTTTCTATCCTTGAGTCCCTTCACCTGTCATCCGAAATGCACGAGGCACTTGCCGAGGCCCTAAGGAGCCCCCTACAGTTTGAGACGGAGTTAGCAGCTGCAGAAGCCTTCCATACCGAGATGACTGAAAATGCCGAATGTCAGGTGGTTATCTCATTCTCCGGTGAAGATGAGGACCCTCCTCTACAGGGGCACATTTGCCTGCTGTACATCACTGGCCACTTCAATGGCGTGTAAGTCTGCCGCTACCTGGTTGACATGGGATCCGGAATCAATCTAATTCCGACTCAGACGTTGCGAAATATGGGTCTATCTGAAGGTGATTTAACTCCCTCTGACCTCAGAATCCAGGGGTATGATAGGACCGAGCAAACCCCAGTTGGCAAGATCTGCCTGAAGACTCAGTTCGGTAGCTTAATTGCCAGCACCGAGTTCATGGTTGTCTCTCCGGACACTGCCTACAACGCGTTGATGGGTAAGCCATGGCTCCATCTGCATGCATCGGTCCCTTCTTCATATCACCAGTGCCTCAAATACTCACTCAACGGTCGAGTAGGCATGCTCCAAGGAGATGCATCCCCTTTTTCTTCTTGTGAGGCCCGCTATCTAGATTCTTGTTATTACAAAAGTAAGGATAAGAAAATCCTTGTAAGTGAGGATGAACCCGCCTCAGTCACAAGTGATCCCTGGGCAAGCATGGATGACGCATACGTCCTCCCGATCCACCGATTGGAGGCCACGACCCCCGACATGGGGAAATGTTTTGTTGTTTTGGGTACACAAGGAAGGCATGTTCCCGTGTCCAAGCGACGACGGTAAATCACCTCGTACTCCTACATCAACCAGGCTCAGGTGATCCCGGAACCTCCTACCCCTGTACGGTACCGGGACGTCAAGTTTATGACAATGGCGGTGCGCCATACGTGTCTCTTCCACCGGGCTGGAATTAACTGACTCAGGCTGACACGTGACCACTTCTTTGATGTCATCAAAAGTGGCCCCTTAGGCCGAAGGCCAGATGGGATAGGGTCGACTACCTTCATTGTTATGGTCTCAATGGCAAGTGATTCTCCTGATATGGTGACCACTACTGCCCGAGCTGGCACCAACTTCCCCTCAGGCTTTGATAGCCCATAATTACCTCCCATCGCGGGAAATCCCCCCACGGGTGGAGAGGAAGACCTGAAGGATGATCCCCCCACCTTTGAAGAAGGCGTTTATACCACAGTTGATGAACTGGTATAGGTGAACCTTGGTAGCGAGGCAGATTCGAAACCCACATTGATCAGTGCAGCCATGTTCCCCGAGGAGCGGCAGCAGTACGTGGACTTCCTCAAACAACACCGTGACGTGTTTGCATGGAGTTACAACGAGATTCCAGGACTAGATCCCCAGGTAGTCGTTCACCGTCTGGGCCTCCCGGCAAAACATCGTGGGTTTAAGCAGCCTTCCAAAAAGATGCACCCTTCTCATGGTGCTATGGTTGAGGCCGAAGTTGACAAGCTTATCAAAGCCAACTTCATTAAGGAAGTCTAGTACCCCAAGTGGATTTCCAACATTGTGCCAGTCGGGAAGACGAATGGGCATATCAGAGTCTGCATCGACTTCCGCGATCTTAATCGCCACTGCCCAAAGGATGACTTTCCACTACCGGTGACAGAGTTATTGATTGACGCCACGGCCGGGTTCCAAGCTCTTTCTTTCATGGACGAGTATTCCGGGTACAACCAGATCCGGATGTCCCCCAAAGACGAGGAGTCCACTTCCTTCAGGGCTCCCCAAGGTACCTTTTGCTACCAGGTTATGCCATTCGGTTAGAAAAATGCAGGCGCCACTTATCAGAGGGCCATGCATCACATATTCAAGACGATTCTCGAGACATTGGTGGAATGCTACGTGGATGAACTCATAGTCAAATCATGTCAGCACCGGGACCATCTCAAAGACCTCGAGAAAGTGTTTGGTTTCCTCCGTTCCCGTCACCTGAAGATGAACCCGTTGAAGTGTGCCTTCGGGGTCACCTCTAGGAAGTTTCTGGGCTTTGTTGTCAGATACCGAGGTATCGAGATCGACCCAGAGAAGATCAAGGACATCATCCAAATACCTCCCCCGAGCAACATTTGGGATCATCGAGGCCTCCAAGGCCACTTAGCCTATATACGCCGATTCATCGCGAATCTGGCTGGTAAGTGTAAGCCCTTTTCCCGGCTCATGAAGAAGGGCGCCGCCTACAAATGGGATGAGGATTGTCGGACCGCCTTCGACGAAATCATGCAGTATCTGCTCCAACCTCCGGTTTTGATTCCACCTGTTTCCGGAAAGCCGCTAGTCCTTTACGTGACCGCCCTAGAAAGATCCCTCGGTGCACTACTCGCCCAGAAGAATAACGAGGGTACTGAGAACAGTCACTACTATCTCAGTCGCATGATTCTCAATACGGAGGTCAGATACTCCCCTACCTAAAAGAGCTGCCTTGCGCTCGTCTTCGCCGTGCAGAAGTTGCGACATTACCTGCAGCACCATAAGGTACAATTGGTCTCCCAGGTAGACCCACTGAAGTACATCCCGAACCGACCCATGCTGACTGGCCGACTAGCACGTTGGGTGGTGATTCTCCAGCAGTTTGATATCAGGTTCGTACCTCAGAAGGCCATTAAGGGACAGGAGTTGGCAGACATTTTAGCTTCCCATCCAACCTCCGCGGATCAATCCCTGGACCAGGATTTTCCTGATGAGATGATTCTCTCAGTCGATCATGACATCCCGTGTTGGAAAATGCATTTTGACGGCGCCTCCCGGAGCCCCATGGGTAGGTGGCTCAATGATCCCAAGCTCAACAGAGTGGGTCTGGGTATTGTCTTCATTACCCTGGCGCAAGCCGTCCTGCCATACTCGTTCCTGTTGTCAGAAGGCTGTACGAACAACGAGGCAGAGTACCAGGCTCTCATCACCGGCCTCGAGTTGGCCCTTGAGATCCATGTGCCCCATCTACATGTGAATGGAGATTCCGAGCTGGTAATCAAACAGGTTAATGGCGACTATGTCGTCAGGAAGTCGGAGCTTGTACCGTTGCTAGAGTACACCCTCCGCCTACTGGCCAAGTTCTCTTCTCGACCAGAGGTTACCCATGTCCCACGGTCGCAGAACGGTCAAGCAGACGCCTTGGCTGGCATAGCCGCATCACTCGCAGAACCCGAGCAAGATGATTTGCTCATACATGTGGCACACTGGAGAGTCATCGCCCCCGTCACCCAAGAGGGCAATGATGGTCTGTGGGTAAGTCATCTCACTGCCGGACCCTCTACGTCAGGGGTCCCGGGTTCGTCAGACATAGTGGATGAAGCCACTCCCGACTGGAGGGAACCTTTTGTCGAGTATCTCCAAAATGATCGCCTCCCGGATGATCAGGCCGAGCGCGAGCGAATCCGACGCCGCGCGCTGCAATTTACCCTCCAGAGCGGCCCCAGTCTTGAACAGATCCTTTATAAGTGGAGTTTCGATGGTATCCTCCTCTGTTGCATCCAAGGAGTAGAGATACCCCAAGTTATGCAAGAGGTTCACGCCGGTTCCTGTGGCGCCCATCAAGCTGGGCTAAAACTGTCCCATCAAATCTGGAGGTTGGGGTACTTCTGGCCCTCTATGATCCACGATTGTATTGGGTATGCCAAGAGATGCCACGCGTGCCAAGTTCACGCCAAGTTCCTGCATCGGCCGCCGGAGACCCTCCACCCCCACCAAGTACTCTTGGCCATTTGCGGTATGGGGACTTTATGTAGTGGGACCGTATCCCCCGGAAACAGCCCGTCCGTATAGGTTCATCCTGACTGATACAGATTTCTTCTCCAAGTGGGCAGAGGTAGTTCCACTCAAAGAGGTCAAGGCCTGTTCCATCGTTGTCTTTGTGAGCTCCAATATTATCCACCAGTTTAGGGTCCCTCACGCCGTCCTCACCAATAATGGCACCAACTTCCGAGCGGCTGAACTAAAGAAATTGTATGCCAAGTACGACATCCGTTCGAACCATACCTCCCACTACCATGCGCAGGCAAACGGAAAGATCAAGGTGTTCAACAAAACCCTCTTTAACATTTTTCATAAGATGGTTGGTCAGAACAAGAAAAGTTGGTTGGAAAAGCTCCCCAACGCCCTTTGGGCTTATCGGACAATGACTAGAAACTCTACCCAGGTGACTCCATATTCCCCGGTGTATGGAGTTGAGACCATCATACACATTGAGATCCAGCTGCCATCATTACGTACTGCAGTTTATGATCACCAGACATCAGATAAGGTTACCGAAATCCATCTACCTGAATTAGAAGCACTAGACGAGAACCAACTTCGTGCCCTGCACAATTTGGAAAGGCATCAGGATAAGATAGTGAGAGCCTTCAACAAGAAGGTTCATCTTCGCTCTTTTCTAAAGGGCGACCTGGTACTGGCCCTTCGAGCGCCAATGATTCCCGGTAGGAAACCGTCCAAATTAGAACCCAAATGGGAAGGGCCTTATATCATCCATAAGGTTTAACCCAATGGAGCATACTCCTTGGTGACCACGGATGGAGAGCGTATAACACCTCCCACCAATGCCAAATTCCTCTAGAGATACTTTGCCTTGGGAAAAAGGGTCCTACACGACCCTAAACTGCGAAAAGGTCCCGCATGACTTTAAACTGCACGTTATTGTCTTGCATGACTTTAAACTGCATCTTCGTCCTGCAAGACGATAAACTGCAAAATGGTCCGAGCTCTATGACTTTAAACTAAGATCTACCTCGTCCTTATTGTAAGAAGTTAAACAGCAAGTTAGTCAGGCCTTCCTGACCAAGGCTCAGCCTCAGGCCCCTTGGCCTCCTTGGGCCCATGGCCCCCCATCTTCACCGCAAGACATTAAACCGCACACCGGTCAGGTCTCCCTGACCACGGTTCGGCCTCAGGCCCCTTGGTTTTCCCCGACTTACCCTCTTGTGGGATTGTACGGTATGGTGTGAGGTTATTTCCTCATTCTCGTCGGATTACTTGCCATACCTTACATATCCCCAAATGTGATGCCTCCTCTTCCCGCATAACGTCAAACTGCATTTCAAGAACTACATATGGCTTGATTCCCATTTTGATGGGATATGTAGGAACGCTCAGATGCCTCATCTTGAGCACAGCCTCAAGCTTTTCTCTTCCACTATCCCCCCTGGGAATAGTTTCCTTGGAGGATCTTTGTGTAGAAGGGAGTAGGCTTTCTTAGCTCCGCTCATACAACCCCACTCACACAAGGATTGTAAGGGTCACACCATGTGCCCACTCCCGTTCTTCTATCCTCCCATGTCCTCAACGTATGACGCTAAAATTCATGGCCTTCAAGAACTACGTATGGCTTGATTCCCATCTTAATGGGATATGTAGGAACACCTGGACATTTCGTCCGTCGGCCCAGCCCAAAAGCCAAAATCTTCCCCTCAGGTCAAGACATGGCAGGGTGCACACTTTTTCCCCAACTCACATCGAGCGAGCCTCGACCCGGCTGCACATCCCCCTGGAGATGTTTGCCTCTTTCGTGGATGGATACAGATATGCTTCACCCACTCCTTGACTGGGATTCCATCATTTTTCACACCCAGTGGACCCCCAAAAACGGCCTGGATACTACGCCCAAGGGCTCTCCTACCGATACGGGACAATGCCCCCGAGGGTTTTCATGCAACAAGCCGATACAAGTCCCACGTTGCGAATTTGGTCAGCGGTCGACGCTCATTTGTTGCTCCCATATCGGGTCACCATAGGAACGTTGTGTTTCAAACATGGTCAACAGTGTCCTAGATCTTCGAGTCCACACCGAGATATCCCAGACATCGAGTGCAGTGATTCATTCTACCCCATCCCGAAGTGACAAATTTCTTCCCGGGTGCTGCTAGCGATCGGGCCCACGACCCCGATTCCCCATAGGGGTGTACAGTGTGATGTGGGACTACATCCTCATTCATGTCGGGATAATGTACCACATCGTATGCCTCCCCTTAAGAGGCCCAGCCTCACGCCCCTTGGCCTCTTCGGGTCCCCGACCCCCGTCCTCATGTAAGACGTTAAACTGCAGACCGGTCAGGCCTTCCTGACTGATTCCTGACCTTAGGCCCCTTGGCCTTCTCGGGCCCCTCCGCCCAACCATTTACTCGGAGTGTACGGTGTGGTGTGGGTCTACCTCCTCATTCATGTCGGGATAATGTACCACGCCGTATGCCTCCCCTTACGAGGCCCAGCCTCAGGCCCCTTGGCCTTTTCGGGCCCCGACCCAGGTCTTCTCTTATAGGAGCGTATGGTGTGGCGTGATATTATTTTCTCATTCACGTCGGTTTATTCTCCATACCGTACACCTCCCTTATTTGGAAGTATATTACTCTCCCCTCATCCCGTATGACGTTAAACTACATCTGGAGAACTACGTGTGGCTTGATTCCCATCCTCATGGGATACGTAGGACCACCTGAATATCTAGGATTCGGGTCCAGCCTCATCTCTCGGGAATCGTCATCCCACCTTGGCCCCTTGGTCTACCCTTCCTCCATGAGAGGATTATATGGTGTGGTGTGGGATTATGTCCTCATTCATGTCGGTCTTGTAATGACCACGCCATGTACCTATCCCTCCTGAGCTGTTTTGTGGACCCTTTTCGGTGGTTCACCAATGTGCCTAAGGGTACTCCGGTTTATTACCTGGAATGCCAAGCTTTACTTGGACACGTCCTCACCTACTTTCCAGGCTTTGTGTATCCCTGCGTCAGGGCTTCCATCATCTTTCACACCCAGAGGGACCCCCAATAACGGCCTGGATACTACTCCCAAGGGGTCTCCTACTGTTACGGGCCAACGCCCCCAAGGGTTTCGGACAACAAATCAATAAAATCCCACGTTGCGAATATGGTCAGCGGTCGATGCCCATTTGTTGTTCCCACCTCAGGCTAACGTGATATGGATGCTGCATTTCCACCATGGGTAATGGGTTTTCCTCTATCGCCACGCCAACCCATTAAGCCCAAAATGTCGGGTACACAATTCACACCCTTCATCACTTCATCATGTCCAAGTGGAGTCTTTGAACTCTTGGTACTTTTCCCTCCGTGCACGTCCGCGCGTTGGAGGAACAACCCGCGTCAATGGTGTCCTTCGGGGCTCTCTGCTGACTCCCCTTTGATGGATGCCCCAAGTATTGCGATAAGGATTCCCCCCTTGTTTCCCACACCGAGTTTAACTCACGTGGGCTTAGGGAACGGGTTGACATCTGTGCTTACTCGGGAAGTTGTCACCATCCACGGTCCGATCTCTAAGACCAAAAACTAAGATTCTCATCTGGAACTACGTTCAGCTTGATTCCAATCTCAATGGGATACGTAGGAATGCCCAGAACCCTTGTCTTTGGGTCCAGCTTGAGTTCAGCAAATTCACCTCTCTGGTCCTACTTTCATGACCCCGACTATAGGACCGCGTGGCATAGTGCGGGATTAGGTCCTCATTCATGTCGGGTCTGCAATAGCTGCACCATGCACACCCCCGTTTTGAGAGTTAGCCCTCCTATTCCTTGTCCATCATGGAATTAAAAGGAACCCTTCAGAACTACGTTCAGCTTGATTCCCATCCTCATGGGATATGTAGGACCACATGAATGTCCAGACTTCGAGCCCAGCCCCACCTTTTAGAGATCTCCTGATCTCCCGGTCACCTAGGCCACTTGGTCTATCCCTCTCCAGAAGGGGGATATGTAGGGATGAGACAAGGTTTTTGGCACTATACCCTCTTTCCCGGGAACCCACCATCTCTATATTTCCCTCAAGTTGTGTCCCTCGACTCTTAGAAATGATTCACCCATGTGTTAAGAGTACTCTAGTCTAGGACCAAGAGTGTCAAATTCAACTTGATCAAGTTCCTTCCACTTGTCAAGCTTCGTGTTCCCCTTCATTTGGGCTTCCATTACCTTTCACACTTAGAGGGACCCCCAAGAACGACCTGGATACAACGCCCAAGGGATCTGCTAACATTACGGGCTAATTCCCCTGAGGGTTTTGGACAAAAAATCGATAAAATCCCGCGTTGCAAATACGGTCAGTGGTCGATGCTCATTTGTTTGTCCCCATTTCAGGCTAATGCGACAGGATGCTATGTTGCGAACATGGTCAGCAGTAATCCTCTCTCTTCACGCTAGCCCCTTCAGTCCTCGAATGTTGGTTGCATGATTCACATCATTTTACACCCCATCATGTCCAGGTGGAATCTCGACACTTTTGGCGCTATCCCTCAGTGCACATTTGCATGTCAGGGGGACAAAGCTGCAATATGGCATCCTTCGGGGCTCCCATGGTCCGAGCTCTAAGACCATAAACTAAGATCCATCCGGGACTACGTTCAACTTGATTCCCATCCTCATGGGATACGTAGGACCGCCCAGACGCCCTGTCTTTGGGTACAACCCATTTAGGGAGATAGTCTCTCCCCCTGTTTCACCTCTTACCTCTATATAGGTCCCTTGGCCTAAGGTCTCCCTCTCCGAATGGAGTACAATGTGATGTGGGATCATGTTTCCATCAATTGTGTTTTATAACACTACGCACGTTCCCTGCCTAGCATCATCTCTGCTACGTCTGCGCTGCATGATGATAAAATGCATGCTTGGTCCTATCATACGACCCTAAACTGTGACATTATCATCCTGGATGCATGATGAAAAACGGCACTGCACTGTGGTGACCTCATTGTAGAGGACATCATGTTGGTTATTGGTTAAGTGCCATTCCATTTGTCAACACCCATCACGGCTTGATCCTTGTGGCGACATCACGACCTACTATTCTGGGCCTATCGCTTCACAAAAAAAACCCATTCACCTTAAAGAAAAAAAAAGATTTATCAAATTTCGCTTCTTTTAGTGCAAGGGCCACGACCACACTCCCCCTTTTCCCTTGGAACTGGTACCTTACCGTGCCACCTTTCAGAACTACGTATGGCTTGATTCTCATCCTTATAAGATACGTAGGACCACCCAAGAACTTCCCCGTGAGCCCAGCCTAACCTTCGTGTTCGGTCCCTTGACTCGAGCATTTCCCCAGAGAATGCATGGTAAGTAGGGCTTAGGTCCTCATTCACGTCGGGTTTTGTATCCGCCTGGCCATGTATCCCTTGCTCCCCTTACCCATCCATGGTCCGAATTCTATGACCCTAAACTAAGATCTCCCCATGGGAAAGGAATCTGATCCATCTCTCTAATATGTATCGTTGTCGTATTCAGATGTGTTTCGACAAAGAGTCCGAAGTGTGGGATTTTCATGGGGACATTCCTCTCGTCCCATGACCATGCTTTGTGAGATCGCTATTTGGATCCTAATCCCCTTCCACATCCAAAAGGACCCTCGGACGACATGGATACTATGCTTAAGTGATCTCCATGAATGCTGGACCTAAGGGTCCTCCTATCATTTCGGGCCAACGTCCCTACGGATATCTGACAACATTTGTGACATGGTCCTGTGTTTCGAACATGGTCAACGGTCAACCCTCATTTGTCTGCCCCCATTCTAGGATAACGTGACAGGATGCTGTGTTAAGAACATGGTCAGCAGTTATCCTCCATTGTCACGCTACCATTATCGTGATCTGAATCTCGAGTGCCATGATTCACACATTTCCACTTCCTCATGTTCAAGTGGAATTCCATCATACTCGGCTCTTTCTCTTCGCGCATCTAGGTGCGCTAAATGATCGTGTTAGTGTTATTGGGTCGGTATTCACCGAGCGTCCCTTTGCCCTAACCTGCCCCTTTTTATGTTGGGGAATTCCCACCACTACTGCTTGTTTCCCACACCGAGCACGACTCAAGTGGGCTTAGTAGTTTTGGCAGGATGTGTACCAACACAGTCGGGCTGCTGCTCGTCCCACATGATGTTAAACTGCGCTTCCATAACTACGTATGGATTGATTCCCATCCTCATGGGGTACATAGGAATTCTCGAACACTCTACCTCGGGCCCAGCCTAATCCTCACTCTTGGTCCCTCGACCTGAAGAGTTTCCTCCGGGGATATGTGGTGTGATGTGTACTCTAAGTCCTCATTCATGTCGGTTTCATATCTACCGCACCACACGCTCCCTGGGACCTTCCCTTTTATTCAACGTCCTATTGTAGGAAGTTAAACTATAGGAGTCCATGTGTCCTCAACGAATGATTCCCATCCTTATGGGATACGTAGAGACACCCAGGCATTTCGCCTCAGTTCCAGCCCCAGGAATCGCAAAATCCTATTCCTCCCCATTTTCTGGCCCTCTGGCTTGACCGCTCGGGGGGAACTATGTAGCTGCAATTTTTCCCTAAACAAGTTCAGGATGCCCCAAGATCCCATTGGGAAGCGGCAAGCCCCCTCTCTAGAGAGGCCATGTCCCAAAGAAGGAACGATCCATGATCAAACCAATGCGCCCATATGGCGTACTCCCACCATGGTGGTGTAATTACATAAGTGTTGGATTCTGTTCAGACAAACCATCACTCCATATTCCACGCTTTGCGTGCCCCTTATTCGGACCCTCGTCCTCTTTCATGTCTAAAGGAACCCCCTAACGGCCTGGTCTCATGCCGCATCGGCTCACCTACCGTCCTGGGCCAACGTTCCGGAAGACTGGTCATGTTTGGAAGGACCCCCTAACAGTATGGATGTTTGACCTATGGTCTGCCAAATATCATGGGCTAACATCCCGAAGGATTGATCGACAACATTTGAGACATGGTCCCGTGTTTCGAACATGGTCAACGGTTGACCCTCATTTTTTGTCCCCATTACAGGATAACGCAGTAAGGATACTGCTTATCCTCTAAGGTTAATGGTTGTCCCTTATTGCCACGCCATACCCACAGTGTTCCGAATCTTGGGTATCGTGATTCACACTTCTCATTTTCATCTGTTTGGACCGATTTCAGCGCCCCTGGCGTTTCCCCGTTTGTTCATAAGAGCACGCTGAAGAAATAGTAATTCGGCTATCATGAAAGTTCCTTCTCCGATCAAGCCTCTCCCGTCTTTTAGAAATCCGGACTGGTAATCCGAATCCCGGATGCCCAGAGCATGGTCCCCACTCCTATGATAGGTGGGATGAGAGGCAAACTATCTCCTGTTTCTCACGTTGAGCTCGACCCACGTGGGATTGGGGAAATTTCGCCGAACATCCCACAAACATTGTAGGGATGTAACAAGGCGATTCAAACAGAGGAAGTCGTCTGCGCTACGGAATTCAAAACAAAGAAAGGAAAATTGAAGAACAAAAGTACCAATGAAAGGTTTTTGGTTTGTTACAATACCCGGGGGTTGACCCCCCCCCCCCCCCCATGGATGGGTTGACCCTGTCAAAAGAGCGTTGCAGCTCCGCTACTCGTTGGCTTGTGGCGTCCAAGGCTTGCTGCCGCTGATTCAGCTCCCGCTCCTCCTCAGCAGCGGCGAGGCGCAGTTTGTCAGCCTTGGATTTGGCCCTCTCTACGCCAGCTTGAACGGCAGCCATCTTTCCAGAGGCTTGCCTCATATGCTCTTATGCCTCTCCCAGCTGGGCCTTCAACCGTGAGATCAGCTCAGATTGTGCATTAAGAGAGGCATAAAGCTCATCTGCCCGGGTCTACATCTTTTGGACCTCGCCTTCAGCCTCCTGGAGCTTCTTGATGTTGGTTGCCTTCCTCCACTGCTAGCCCACGCTGAGCCCACAATCATGCTCCCGGATCTTCTCACCCATAAGATCTCGGATGAGTGCATGAGGATGTTGGGAATCCAGTCCCCTAGCGCACAGTTCGCGCAACCGCGAGCGGAGTCTATCCATTTCGGCAAGCCATTGCGCTTGGGGGTGTCCTTGATAAAGCGTGTGATCAACTTCCATGACCGGAGGTGGACTATGCTGTTGTCTTCCTCGTCGGAGGTCGTTTCATCCTAGTCTGCGCGATTGGCAGGCTCGTACATTGGATACACCCGCCGGAAATCCCCGGCAGGATCAACATCTGGTGTTGAATCTGGTATGACACCTGGCGCCGAAGCAGGAATGACAAGACTGGGACCGACCGGTTGATCCTCTTCCTCAGAGTCCACCTCAATGACTTCGGGTGCAACCCTGCTGGTGGTTCCCCCAGTGATGATGTGGGTCGCAGCTTGAGGAGATGGGGGAACTATCGCCACCATCACCGGCATTCCCCTAGGAGGTATGCCACCAGACATCCCGAACAATCTTGTCGCAACAGCCCATGCCTGTCGGAGAACTGTACGACAGAGAGGGACATAAATGTTAGTTGGCAGGCATAGTCTACATATGACGACATGGGAACCGGTAGAGGAGACTTACAGAGATCAACCTCCTTGCCATGCTCTTGAGCCTGTACTAACGGGACCCCGAGGAAAGTCCCTCCGTATACTGTTGGATGGTCTGGAGATTCCGGAAGAGCCACCTCGGGTGATCTGGTCCCACCAGACGCGGAACTGGACGCAGCCATAGGCACGGGTTCTAAAGGTCCCACATCATCACCCGCCAACGGGCGAGAACGAGGCCTGTGAACAAGTTCCTCTTGCATGGCTCAAACATCGGTGAGAAGTCCATAGTGACCCAAGAACGGATCATAAGGAATGATGTTCGAAATGATACCTCGAGACCCTCCACGAAATCGTCGGAATCTGAGCCTTGATCTTCGACCTCACCTTCCTCCAACGGGCTCCCTCCTCCATCCTCATCCTCCCGAGAGGAGTCCTCTGATTATTCCGACAGGGGGAAGCGCTCCCTCAGATCGGAAGCCGATAACTGTGGGGGGACCGTTCGATTCACCAGTACCCTCACCCAGTCTGTCATTGGGCGAGGGACACCACTGGAGTGAACGTAATCCTCCAGCTCGTCCAGGTATTTCTCTGCCTCCGCCGGAGACGCCATGAATCTAGCCCGAACATGGCCTATTCCCGGTAATTCCATCCCGAGGCGATTCAGGTGGGCCCATATCTCGGGCGGGCTAAGGAATTTCCGGTTGACATCGCAAATATCCCAGGCTTCTGGGAAGACAGCATCCTCTGCCATGTCGATATGACGCAATCGCTTCCCTGGAGCCTGAGTGGATATCCTACGAAATCCCCTCGGTGGCTTCCCCTCCAGATGGCCTTGCTCTTCCAGAATCACCGTACCCACTGCTGCTGCCATACCCTCGACCGGTGCGGGTCTCACCGCCATGGCAGCCCTGCTACCATGAGCGGACCTAGCTGCCCTCCGACCCAGACCTCGAGATAGAGAAGGTCCACCGTCACCGACCCAAATAGTGGGTTGCTTCAGCATCTCCCCTGGGTAAGCATCCTCCCAACTAATGGCATACTCCCTCACCAATCCGAAAGCGGCGGTGGATGGAGGCAACGCAATCCGCATCTTCCCATCTTCCTATGTGAACATGAGCCACAGCTGCCTCATTACACACGGGTGATCCTCGTAACGCACCTCCTAGTAGACCTGCGGGGTCAGCTGCTGGAGGCACCAGAACTGCCTCGCGAACCGATGCGGGGTGTACGGTTCGCAGAGTGGCTCACGATCTATCTGTGCCACCAAAACTCCACCTCGAAAGGCCAGGAGGTAAGCCCGATGTTCTTCTGTTCCCCGCCCGTCATCAGTAGGTATCCCCGTCGGCAATGGGAAGGGGTGGAAAATAAACTCATCCTCCCTCCACACCTGATTCAGCACCATCGGCATAACTAGTTTGAATGGGAAGCTCCCGACCGCATTCAGGATAGAGGGGTGGAAGTTCGATCCCAGTGGCGAAATGGGGTTTGGATACTCGTAAATCCCCCTGATGTGTGATGCGATCCACCCATACAGGAGGTGGAAGGGCTCGCATATCCTTGGAGTATTCTTGCCCTCGCTAATGTGCCACAGCATTCTGTACAGTTTGGCGAGAATTGGAATCCCCATATTGATCCGCTGCCCCATGGCCAACATGGACGCCATATTAAACGAGCTGGGCCGCACCCCCATGCTTGTATCCCGCACCGATAGGATCCAACGGCAGATGAGATCCGTGATGAACGCTGACAGCCTAACTATAGGCTGTTGTTCAGTGCTGACATTGAAACCCCAAGTCTTCCATTGGCTATCCTCCAAGACCCGCCAATACGAGTGCCCCTTGCCTCGTTGGGCCTCCCTCAGAAAAGTTCGAGGCCTAAGAGGGAACTATCGATTCTCTGGGAAATTCAGGAAGCATTTGAACCATCTCCTAAAGTGGACATCCCTCACTGCCTCATTGTCCTCTCCAGGGACAAGTGCCATCAGCGCTGACGCCAATCGCATCATTTTCTCTGTATCCTCCCACGCGCTGATGACAGGGAGAAACTCATCATACATGGACCCCAAGATCAGAACCCCAGAAATCTGGTGGACATCCCACAGGCTGATGCCCACCTCCCCGTGATGTAGGTGAAAGGTATTGGTCCTAGACGACCATCTGCTCAGCAATTCCAGAATTAGTTGCTTCGATTGGTAAATGTGGAATTGGGAGGCCCATGCCGCCTCATACAACCCCACTCTCATCAGCTCGGCCCCGAACTCCTCGCATGAGGCTCCTACCCAATAGGCCCCGGCCCAGTCATCAGTGAAGTTGCCTCCCTGGCGTAGGTCCCACTCATCGGACCATCCCTTCTTCGAATCCTGCAAATCCGCCTTCAGCATGGTACGGTAGAGAGGAGGAGACGTCTCTGGTTGCAGTGGCCTCCCGTCAATATCGTTCACATGGTTGTAGATACAGTCATCGGTGACGGGTGTGAAGTCTTCATGTGCATGACCATCGGCCGTCCTAAACCATTGGTGCTGGCATGGTATGCTCCTGAACCAATAAGCTGGTTCGTCCCTACTCGCCTCAGGGATGAAGACGTCATCCCTCAGCCCGAATCCATACAATGGCAGCTTCTTGCACTGTGGATAATCCTTCTGACCCTCCAATAGCAGCTCTGTCAAAGAAGAGTGGTCCGAGTGGCTTCAGATCATCTCCCTAAGGCCTAGACAGTTGGCCATCTCTTCCCGACGGGCAGCATCTCCAAGCACCCCCAATACAGCCTCTTGATGGGCCATTTCGATTCCGGCCCTCGGAAAAGAATTTTTTTCAACAGATCGCGAAGATGGATCGTGAAGGTCGGTCGCGAGACCAAGCCGCGAAGTCTGGCCCAGGCCGACAAGAAGAAGTTCGCTTGGCGCGGACGCGGAGTCAGAGACCCGCGGTTTGCCGTGAAGCTCAATTCGCGGAGGGCTGTCGCGGAGTATGCGGAGCTTCGCAAAGTCGAGAGAACAAAAAGACAAGGAAGTCATGTGAAGAAAAAAGAGGTTGACCCCCCTATTTATAGGCGGTGACCCCGGAGCATCGCGGCATGTCTCAGCCATGCGGAGCATCGCGGCGCGTCTGGATCCGTGGCCCCGGTCGGCACCGCGGTCCCCCTTCGCGAAGCCGCATCGTGAGCCGCTGACAATTTTGGTGATTTTACCTCAGACTTCGACCCTTCACCCTCCGCGGCTCCAAGTCTGAGGGGGGGCATTTTTTGGCGCCAAAATATTGCACGAAAGGAAGGGATGAAAAAGAAGGCTGGCACACTGCCTCGCGAAGCACCGTTGCGAAGTACCGGCGCGAAGCTCCCCAAGCATCGCGGTCTCGCGAAGCTCCCGAGGCGGTAACTCTCCGTGAACACATTTGACGTTCGCGAGCCCGCCGCGAAGATCCTGAGGCGGTAACTCTCTAGGAATGTATTTGACGTTCACGAGCCCGCCGCGAATTTCCAGAGGCGGTAACGCTCCGCAGATGCCGTTGACGTTCGCGAGCGCGCCGCGAAGCACTTGAGGCGGCGCGCGAGTTCTGCTTCGCGGCACCCCTTGCCTATAAATACTAGACTCCCCCTGAGTCCCAAGGACGGACGATCCGAGCTTTCGGCTTCTCCTCTCCCGAATCGCGAAGCACCCTTTTCCCCCGGGAATCATGAGATCCGTGAGGTACTTCTACTTCGTGAGATGCTTTTTCTTATTCTCGTTTTGACCCCCTCTTCCGAGAGGGATGCCCTTCACGAATCTCAAGGGAATTCGCGAAGGAAGGGGATTCCCAAGGGATCTCGGTAAGCCACAGAGCACTTATGCTTCGTGAAACACCCAACCTATGCTAGTGATCCCTATGCTAAGGTAGGATCGCCACACATCGCAAAGCACACTGCTTCGCAGGACCCTGCTTCGCGAGGCACCCTTTCTTTGCGAGGAAGTGCTCCGCGAGTACTGTTCCACTTCGCGAAGCATCCTCCACTAACACCTATGCCCCGTGCTAAGGCCAAGGAACTTTTCTTCACGAAGCACCCTCCTTTTCTTGGAAATTTCTCTTCCCGTGCGACCCTCCAGGTTTGCACGATGTGATTTCAAAGTCCCATGTACAATACCACTCGTAGCATTGCTTCGCCTAATGCTTCTTCACATAGGCACGCTAACGGATATTTCTTCTTCGCATAGCCACACTAACGTGGACCCCTCGATGGTTTGCTCCACAACCCCCCTTGACCATGGCCTTACTGGTACCTTCCCTTCCCCAAGGACCAGAGGGTACCGGTTATGTAAGTCCTAGGGGTGCGGAGTGAACCCACCTCGTCCGAGCTGTAGGTCGTTAAACTGCCAAGCATTACGTCCTCAACACATGACGTTAAACTGTGATCCGACCCCGTGCCTCGCACGCATGGTCCCCCTTGCTCAGAAATTCTTTACGCCACTCGTCTCCACGGGAATGGAATCTCCCTCACATGGGATGATATCATCCTTCTTGGAGTAGCGTATGTCCACGGGAGAAGGGAAACCACCTTGGTGTAAGCCCCCAAGCCTCTCTTGCAGAAGGTAGAACCCATGCACCTCCGTACTTCCCCACTGCCAAGGCTAGTGGAGGGCGCGATAGGGAATGAGGCACCTTCCATCTTTGGTCCCAAATCCCTCTTTTGCTGCGCTTTGCCGTACCTCGGGCCTCCATCCTGGAGTATGTCCCAGCACCATGGGCCGCCCTTGCATAAGACCCAACACCAGCCTTTCTAGGCACCTTATGGCAGTAGTCCTATATACATGACTATAAACTGTAGTAAACCCTGTGCTCCAAACATAGGATGCCTCTTGTTCCAAATAAGATATGCCTTGTGCGCCAAGCATAAGATGCCTAATGCCATGATTATAGTGGCGTAGTTTCAAGAGCGTTGGAATCCATTCAAACATTCCATCAGTCCACCTCACACTTTGCGTGTCCTTCATTCGGATCGTCGCTCGCTTCAAAGTCTGGAGGGACCCCCTAACAGTATGGATTCTCGACCTTTGGTCCGCCTGATGTCCTCGGCCAACGCCCCATAAGACTGATCACGTCTGGAGGGACCCCCTAACAGTATGGATGCTCGACCTATGGTCCGCCTACTGTCCTAGGCCAATGTTCCAGAAGACTGATCGATGATATTTGAGTTAGGCCCCGTGTTGCAAATATGGTCACCGGTCAGCCCTCATTTATTGTCCTCATTTCTGGCTAATGTGATATGGACGCTGCATTTCCTCCACGGTCAACAGTTATCCACCATCACCACGCCAATCTCACGACGTTCTGAATATTGGGCATGTGATTCACACTTTTCATCTCCCTTTGTTGGGATAGATTCCAATTCCCTTGGCATTATCCCGCTTGTGCACTAGCGCATAGGTGATTACCTCAACCCGCTAGTGAGTTGGGATGCCCTCATGGATAGACATGAGGAAGACACCATGGGTCGCTCCACGCGTAAGCCCCTTTTTGCTTCTCACGGATGCACCATTCGCGACGTGATCGTCAGGGCCTTCCGACCTCTTGTTTCTCACACTGAGCATGACTCACGTGGGCTTAGAGTGAGCACCGACCCTGACCCCCACTCCCAGCGAACTACGGGGACTTTGATCCATGTCAAGGAATGGTACATAGGAAGCCTCTATGAGGTTCAAGCCACATTACTCGGTCGTTCATTCATGTCGAGTTTCGCCCCTGTCCAGCATGACGATAAACTGCACGTCTCCGTCCAGCATGACTTTAAACTGCACACCCTCATCCAGCATGACGTTAAACTATATGAACCTTTTCCAGCATGACATCAACCTGCACACCAATTTGAACTACGAGGTCTTTGATCCATGTCAAGGCATGGTACATAGGAAGCCTCCCTGAGGTTTAATCCCACCCGTCATTTATTCAAGTCGGGTCCCATCCCCGTCCAGCATAACGTTAAACAACATTCCGTTTCGACGGCAAGCCGTTGTGACTCTCCCCTTCCGAACTACAAGGAATTTGATCCATGTCAAGGCATGGTACGTAGGAAACCTTCCCAAGGTTCAAGCCCACCACTAACGGACCCACTAGTCTACTTTCACGTCGGTTCACCGATGACACCCTTTGAACTACGAGGTCTTTGATCCATGTCCAGGAATGGTACGTAGGAAGCCTCCCCAAGGTTCAAGCCCATCTCTCATTGGACCATGGTCCACATTCACGTCGGTTCACTGGTGATGCCCATCGGACCAAGGTCCACCCTCATGCCGGTTCACTGGCACCATCCTGAACTACGCGGACTTTGATTCCCTGCCATGGGGATACGTAGGAAGCCCCTTCGAGGCTCATGCCCAACTTCACCATCGCCCTTGCGATGGTTCCCTACCATTCCACCCTCCACTTCATTCATCCATCCACCATCCACCCCGATCCTCGCCCGGACCATCACATCCCGGTGAGATAATGTCGGTACGCTCCTCTTCACAGCCGCCCATGGGCTGGCCCCGGTATCGGCATCCCTTCAAGGGAAATCCCTCAATCCAATCTATTCTAGCTAATTATCCGATCGGGATGATCCGTCTCCACTGGACGTTAAACCCGCGGCCTACCCTGTGTTAAACACGGGAAGCTGAGGAAAACCTCAGATATGTGTCTATGGCATATAATTCCCCGCGCTCGATGTGGGATGCCTCAGGCTTCCACGTCCTCGAGAAGCCCTGTGACCAGGGATAATAGACAGACATGCCAGGTTCCCCAGCATCCAGACACGCTACTGATGCCTCAACGTGACTACTCCCCCGACTGAAGGTTGCAGCCCTGAACGGACCCTTTGGAATGTCCCAGCATAAGCAATGTAATTAACCGGCGTCCATAGAAACATGGCACTGGGAAGAGTTTCCCGAACTACGTATTAAATTTATGAGGGAGACCCGGACTAGGTGATGAGTTATGAGGAGGAATCCACAGAAGTAAGAACTGACATCCCATCATCCCGTTTCGATCAAGGAGCAGACGTCCCTGAATATGGTGCGAATGCCTCCCACCTTTGGAAAGCGGGAATGTGGGGCAACGAGCGCAGCGCGTCCTCCTCCGTGGATGGACGGATGCACGCACCCCGATGAAAGCGTCTGAAACAGATACCTAGAATAAAAAATTTGATTATACATTAAATTATATATTTAATAGATCATACAAAATACATGATTTTTTTGTACCTATAAAATACCACACCACACAAATAATTTATTTATTGGAGAACCCGGTGATTTGATGTAATTTTCATCATAATGGCATGTTATATATTACAAATCCTATGGAAGTTGAGGAATAGTTCATACCAAATTTCATTTCCATGATGAAAATTTACACCTTAAAATTGGCTATTTGTAAATTTTAATAACAATTTGATGTGTCTTTATTATTAATATTTAGTAGTTTCTTCAACTTTATGAACTACCATATTTAAAATATATAGATGTGTTCCACTTGGGAGATGATCTAAAGGTTGATATTTAAGTAGTATATATTGCGTAGTTATTAATGTTTGAATTTCAATTTTAAAATTAAAAATATTCTAGATATATATAATAGATCTTATATGCAAGAAGAGTGATAACATAGAACAAGAAATATAGAGCCCTCAAAGATAATAAAATAGTGGAGTATGGTCAAAAATAATTATATTGAAGAGAATGATTAAAAGAAGAATATGTTGTGCATATCCATAAAGATATATAATTGAATAATTTAAGAATAATGAAAGAGGACCCTAGTTTTTTGGTGTCATTTCTCTTTATCATAAATATTTTAAAAGATTAATCTATGTGTTAACCTTATCATAATTTCTATTGAAATGTATTCTTTGGAAGAGAAGAAGAGGATGTTGACCATGGATGAGCAGTGAGCTCTTCCTGAAATTATAATCACAGACTATTGAGGTTGTTATTAATTGGAATATCAACATAATGTGGATATTTTTTCATTAGATTAGTTTTTTATAAGTTAACCATATAAAATAATCATCCTCATGACACTTATATTTAAGAATTTTACAAAGATTAATAATTAGATTCATGTTTTATTTTCCAATGGGAAGATAAGATCTAAATTAAATTAAATAATGGGAATACGTTTTATTAACCCAATTCACCCCACCCTATTAGGATGTGTTGTGGGGCCAGGGTGTAAAAAATATTCCACAAGAAATAATATAATAAAACAAATTAAGTCTATTACTACATTTAGAATGACCTTTCAAGGACCCATAAATACCAAGTGTATCATCAGTTATTAATATAAGTGAGTGAGATAATAAAACTATAAAAAAATGGAAGAAAATATATGTATATATAGTAATACAATAAAAATAATCTATAAAAATATTCGTGACCCATAAATTATTTGATCTATAAAAAACAACATGAATATATGTTTTTTGATTCAATAATTCTTTAAGGATTATGATTGGAATATCCTTGAGTGGAAAGATCTAGGTGAACAACCCCCATATGTCTATTGTGATATTTAATAATATTATCCATAAAACACAATCCAAACACTCAACACCCAATAGAACTAGTTACCATGATCATATACTCTACCCTTACCTGGATCAATGATAAAAGAATATATATAAATTCTATAGGGGTCCAGTCTGGGTGTGAGTATAACATTCCCAATAGGAAATCACCACCTACCAAATCCAACTATCATTAACCAAATTGTATTCAATAAGAGTACAAATATAATAGAATAAAAACTATAAAATCCATGTTAAAAACACATCACAACAGACCTTGAGAGGGTATAAGTGAATTATAGCGTCACTGCCCTTTTTATATTCTTGAATCTTTCTCTTGGCTTAACATGATTAGTAAAAACCTAACATTATTACATGTAACATAAATTGTAGATACGAGGAAAGAAAAATGTGGATGTAGATATTTTAATTAGTTCACACAAAAAGGATAATATAAAGAAAAGAAACCAATAATTGTTTATGTACTAGGGTTGTAACACATTAATCTAGTGTTTCTACAAGGTTTAAAGAAGCGATCACTACCTATCACATGTGTAATGCCTCTTCTTATGCTCCCATGCATTGACCAAGGAAAAGAAAATAAAATTTTATGAAACTACTTAGTTTATTATAATAATGATAAAAAATAAACACCAATACACTGAGTGTGTTAATTTTTTTTTCTTCTTCTCCTTATTTTTTAGAAAACAATATATTGGGTATATTTTCTTTGTTATCACTATATCAAAAAATACTTCATGAACTATTTATCCATGTATATCCTTCTTCATTTACTTCCATTAACAATATAAATTACACCATGTTCCTATATAAACATTGATCAATATATTTTCCTATAAAATAAACCAAATTATTTCATAATAACGCATCTAAGAATTTCACCATTATCCATGATCTTAAAAATCTAAAACTTCTTCTGTTTATATTCACTACCTTCAAGATATTTAGCTTTTATAAGACATTCCTTTTAATATTTAACATTTAAATTTGAAAAATTTTATTAATTTGACCACAACATGGTACATCTCATCTCATAGCATGATGCATCTACATATGAAATTCCTAGTGAAACAGTCATTTCTATGATCACTAATCATTTTGGACTTTAGTTTTAGAACAACTGATGCAGACCACACCTTCCTTTATGGTGTGGTGTATATCAGTTGATTTTTTTTCTCCTCAATTCCCAAACACCCATTATTATCCATGTACGACACACCAAAATGCATTATTGTATTTCATGGGAGTATATATTACTTCCTTCTTTAACTATCCTTACACAGGTCCACCAAAGCTTCCAAAATGCTCGATGTGGACTCCATGTTTTATAAAGGCAATCCAAACTATCAAAATATCGATATCCATGATATGATATTCCTTAGTTTCCCATTTTTAGTGAAATAAAATAAATTCCTCATTGATTATTCATTCATAAAGAATCAAACTTCAACAGAAGCCACTAAATAACCCATACTCAAACAACCATTATTTCTAATAATAACTTATTAAAAAAACAATCATTAATAGCATGTTGAAAAGAAATTGGATATTTTTATAACCCTCATATAAATATTAAATTCTTGAATTTCCCTTAAATAATGAATGGGAAGAAATTTATGAAATATAAACGACCCTTACATGACTCCAAACTTACCCTAATGTGAGAAAATTACCCTTATGATTCTAGGAACTAACTTTATTCAATGGAATAAAATATAGATTACCTTTAGGAAGCAGCTAAAATTATATCCTACCCTTTCAGATCATTATTATCATAGAAATACCTTTATATAGTTCATCATATCTCCAAGTTTTCATTTAAAAATCTTGATTGTTCACCTTTATATAGATTTAATATTTTTATATCTACCTTTATTCAGATTATATATGTTTCATGTGTAACTTTATGTAGCCTACTTGTTCTCTTTTTTTGATCCCTCAAAACCTATTAAATTATTTCCATCCACTTGCACTATCCAGAATATATTTTTTAATATTATTAACAACATTAACCCTAAAATAAAAATACATCTAATTGAAAAAAAAAATCCAAAATTATAAAATTCACATTTTAAATTAAACATCTTATTTTACAAAGCTTTTTTAAAATAAAAATTAAATTTTTTTAACAATGTCTATATAGTGGGGGGATCGAATCGTTCACAAACCTACTTCAACAATATCACCCATAATTTCAGAATAACTTGGTAGAGAAACCGTGATTCCCATATTACAGTGTCTATAAAATTTATTCATGGTATGATACCCATTCTAGGGGAAAGATAATAGTGTATAATGAGCTAGGGAAACCTTTTTCCCATAATGGGGGAAAGGGGAAAGGGACATAATACATCAAGGAACTATGAGGCCATCCTAGCCGCATGATTATTCATAAAAAAATGCTGTTAATGAAAGCTTTGAATATAAATGGTGTACCCATTTATAATAAGTATTAACATAATACATATTCATGTAAAATAAAAATAAACCTTTTAGTAAAAAGATATACTAGATAATCACATTCATCATATTAAATTTAAAACACTTCAACATGAATTCTAGAATAAGATCATGGATAGAAAATAATATAATCTAGTCACTAATAATGTATAAAAAATGAGGTATTATTAGAAAATAAGCATGAAATGAATATGAAATATATAAGATGTTAAAAGCATGAAAACATAATAGACAAATGCCATTTTGGTCAAAAAAAACTTACAGATTTAATGACATAATATTTAAAAACATATATTTATTAAAATAACTATTTGAATTTAATTCACTCAACCCAAAACCATTTCCATCATAACCCATTAATTGTATTATTGGAATAAGGAGTTAGATGATCAATATCAGTGATAAATGATTAATTAGTTTCCCAGATTGCAGATAATGGAAATAAAAATGAGCTTAGAGAAAACAATAATTATGTAATTAAAGTGTTAGTTACAACCATTATGGAATAATAAATATAGATTTCAAAGATAGAAATACTCTTTATTTACCTGTAATGAATTTATCTTATAGATAAATGAAACATAATGCAAAAGAAATCAATGGATTATAAAAAACCTTGAAGGAGGAAGAGAATGATTGAGTCACTACCAAAATGAAATGATAAGAAGAATAATATTAAATGTGATATTAAAAAAATCCAAGACGTAGAATATCATTAGTGATATTCTTAAAGAAGCATGAACCAAGTAAGAAGGAAGATTATATGGGATTGAATAAAGAATAGGGGAATCACTAAGAGGTTGTCTGTAAGTTAGAAAATAAAAGTAACCATGAATTTAAGGGGGTTTGTGGATAATTTTTAGGCTTTAAAAGGTCAGAATTTCTATTTGTTTGATAAATTTTCCCAATATTCCATTGGGAAACCTAGTACAAGGGAACTAGGGACATAGTGTAACATAATAGAACCACCAGTAGGACATAACCCACACTGAGTACCTTGTACCATATCATTGAGAATTTTATGGCCTCACTGCTGTTCTCCCCTTTTTCCATCATTTTAGAACTCATCTCTAAAAACCTCTAACCCCTTACTACATAGAATTACAAAAATTATAAGTTCAAGTATATAATTAAATTAGAAATAAAGATTAAAAGATGAGGACTCTTTTCTTATCACCATTGATAATACATATTCTTATCACCCAAAGGACCATATAAAAACAGAAAATAATAAAATGAAAATTAAGGTCACTACAAAATACGAACAAAAATCTCCCCCACACCATGTACTGATGTGATAAGGATCATAAAATAAGAAATTTATACTTGGTTCACCCTCACAAAGATACATCCATGGAGCATGCACCAATAATGTGCTGATGTACACAGATTCACTTAATTTTATTTCTTGTAAAATGTTTAGAGTGAACTCCCATCCCCATATTTGATTCAAATCAGTTAAAATGTATGAAATACCTCTACATTATCACTCAAGAAAGACGAACTATTATCTCAGTGTAAACATTTGATTCACAAAAATGAAAAACAAAAGGATTTAAACCACTATTGGTGTAGTAATATATTTTATCTTAATAAAATAGATACTATCTTTCATCATCTACAAATCATTTGGATTGATGAGTAAGGGTAGCAAAATATTTTAATAATTTCTATTATGTAATATATGGAATCCTATATATAATATCTAATCTCCCTTATTCCTAAAATACCTCTAATTATTTTTCAACTTAATGAGATTTGATCAATGGATAGGATCTCTCCATGCCATTCAAGCCTTTATGGTCAAGAACTTGTCTTCCCGTATTATTAAATAGTAATAGAAATCAAATATATTCAAATTATATATCTTTACCACTTTCAAAATCCTATAAGGTTAAAGGATTTTTCACATATTAATTTTTTTTATCTCAATAAAATTATTGTGTAATGAACACAATTGTCACATAATGTATAAAAATTATTTATACCTCTAAAAATATAGCCTAATTTATACATTCTTTTCTTATTATATTAAATAACTGAATACGAAAAATATATTTTACAAATTAATTGTGTTTTAGCACAAATTATCATGGTTTAATTATGATTTTGTGTCCTTTATATTTTATGTGAATAGTAGCTCACAACACGCAACAGTATAAACCTTTGATAAGAAATTTTTTCATCATTAAACCAATTTTTGCATTACATAATAATCCTCAAACCACAATGATCATCCCTATAATAATTCCTCAATATTTAACCATACTTAACAAATCATGCTGCAATATTAATCTATCATGATATAGTATTCTCTACGCGTTCAATTAAAAATCTTCCATAAAAATAATCACTATATTCATTAATAACCATAGTTTAATGATAAACCTCTTAATCTTCAAACCTTAACGACATATATAATAGTAGAAAACATAGGTAGTTGTAGTAGAATATTTTAATCAATGAAAAAACCTTTTAACTTCCTCTATACATTATGAAACTCCAAATAAAAAAATTTAAATTATATTTAGACTCTTTTTGGAGAATTTATGACAACAATTTTTAAGTAAAATCAACCAAAAAAGTTATACTTGAATTATTTCTAACAATAACCATTTATGTTTTTTGAAAAATACAATCTTATTTATAAATTACTTCTTCAAAAAAATATTTTTCTCCAACCATCTCTCAAAAATTTGTTGGAATTATTTAGAAGAATGATAATCAAGTTTATAACATGTTCAATGATTAAAAAATGATTAAATATAATGCCATATGTGCTATGAACATTATGAGAAATAAAATTTAATGAAAGTTCGTTAGTTAAAATGCATTTTTAACACCATGTTTCTAATTATTTGTCTTGAATATATTTAACTTCACTTTCACATTATTAGCCCCTGATATAATATTCATGTACTCTTACATAATACATTTCCTCCTTCAAGTTTGATATCCATATCTTGGGAAAACATTTTAAGAGTATCCCATTAGTACCCCCCACTGTAAATTCATAATGAAACATATAAGTATACATTCCCCTATATCACCAACATTTTCAATGAATCCAAAGAGAAATTATTAAATGTTTTTATGAGTAATTAATAACTAAGTAAATATATGCCTTAGAGAAAACACACATCTTTTGGAATCTTTTATTTATTATAATAATACTTTATGAAATTTTTCGTTACCGATATCAATTGTTGGAAAATAATAGTGAAGTGACAAAACATTTAAGGAATTATCATAATTATCCAAACCATCATGTTTTTATAGAAGGTTTAACTCTAATAGAAAAATGATTCTTTCAAAACATTACATATATATTATCTTTTTAATTATATTTGAATCTTAGTCGGGGGTAGACACATAGTCTAACACTTTCTTAAATTTATCATTGAAAATATTTTACTTTATTTTAATGTAATTTATCCTTTAATGATTTATTAAAATTTTACTATGATTTATAGAACTTAAGTTATCACATTTAATTACAATAGGATAACATACCATAGAAGAAACATCTTCATGTTTCTATCTCATCAATAATGATGTGTAAAAGTTTGAGTAATAGATATATGTTAAACATCTATAGTAATAAATTATATTAAATACTAGATCTTATTTAGTCAAGAAATACTAAAATATATGATATAGAATCCACTAACCAATTTTTACTTCCTAACATCCCTTGAACTAGACCTATTAGAATTTGTAGATCCCAACAACTCTTGCTTTTTTATCACTTTATGGAACTATATAAAATCAATCATTATTTTGATATATTAAATTATTATTATCACCACTATAATTATTATTTAATTTTTATAACTTTTTAATGTCACAAATGGACTTATATCAATCATAATATTAGGTCTTGATGATATTAGATTAATAGATTTAAATGATTTTCCTATATTTCATGATGTTGACTAGTTTTCAATCATCATCTATTAACATCATAATTTGGATGGGAACTATTTTTCTGATGGATTTTTTTCATTTATGTTAAATATTTTTAACAATTATTTATAATATTTATATCATTATATTAATTTTATATGATATTTATTTGTATTACTTATAAACTAATGCAAAACATAAATTTTCCAATCCTGGGAATTTTTAATTCTCTCATAATGAATTTTGAAAACTTTTCACATTAAGCTTCATTCAACCATCTAGAAATAAATTCATATAGGATAATTAATGTCATCATATTTGGATCATAACCTTTCTTGAAATAAATATTATGATCACCCATCCACATTTAAATCTGATATTTTTCAAATATTTATGAATCCTATAATAGAAGGATTTTGGTTCTTTCTTTGTCCAATAGATTTCTTTATTCAAATGAAATATTTTTTTATTATATTTATGTATGAAAATAAATATTCATGTTCAATGTAAAATTATTCTTTGAGAAATATATTCATAAAAATTTATTTTAAATCCATTTGGAAAAAATTGAACTTTTTTCCTAAAAATGGCCATAAATTAATATATATTTTCAAATATTTCTAATGGAAAAAAAATTCATGCATATAAATTCATTAAATTTTTTATTATCATTTTCCAAAAAATAATAAATAAATGATCCTTCTATAATGTACCATTGTATTATGTATACATTCATGAGATATGGTGAATCAAGTGTTGTCAAATATTTTCAAAATCCCACATATTCATTACATAATTTAAAAACATTGGACATTGAACCCTTGATGCCAGTTAATAATTTTGGATATTTTATTATTTAACATAATATAAACCTATATACAATGAACTTTTGAATTTATAGTTTAACAAATGTGTTTTTATAAGGTTATAAACCTCTTGGGAATCTTACTCATTATCCTGCTTGGAATGTCCAAGTCATGAATTATCCATTAAAATGTTTTTACCAATATATAATTATAGTGAGGGATATTTTTATCTTAATCCACTCTCAAAAAATTATGTATGAAAGGGTTAAAAATAATACACATGTTAACATAAGGTATTTCTAATAAATTATCTTTTAATTTTGTATCCCACTAACTAGTATTTTCAGTTTGATTTTCTTTAAAGTAGATCACCATTGAAATCTTTGAATGTCACTAAACCCGAAAATAATTATCTCTTTCCTCAAACATAGAGTGACTTTGACAGACTGAAAATATAAACACATCATTTTTACGTCTCACCCTTAGTTCAATGCCTAACATCTATGTTCTTTATCAAATATTGAATTATGGAAACACACAACTAATTATTCAAGGAACTTAGTCACTTTTAGTTTTTATGTACTCTTCATTACATGTCACCCATTGTCACTAGTATTCAAGAACATAGCTCTATATCAAACATACATGGTTAATCACCTAAAAATTAATATTAAAAGCTCATATATACTTTTTATAACTCACTCTTTCTTCTCTTCATTCTAAACCTACCTCGATTCACTACTCTTCTTAGTCATACTTGGTTGGAATCTCGTTCATGTTATTTTTCTCTTATTCTTTAAAACCCATATGGTTTTATATTTAGTACCAATTAATTTACTCCTCCATAATCTTTTCTACTCCATTCACAATCTAATCCTTGTTCAAAATTGAGAGATCTAGAGAGGTTCTCCACACTCTTGACCAACTCATTTAAACTCATCTCACTAATAATGACTCTTCCTTATCTTTCTTCTTCTATTCCTCCAAGATATTATCACTATCTCTCATAGTGAATCAAATAAATTAAGTAGATCATATCATTTATAATATCCACAAATGGAATAATTATAATACTTATTTCATCCAAAAGTATTTGTTACAAAAAATCATATTTATGTTTTTTATTTCTAATTTCAGAACAAAAGACATTCGAAAATACCATAAAGTATTTCATCTGACATGAAAAAATGAATATTTCTTTTATTTCTCAAGTGTAATTATCCACTTCTTCTTCAATATGAACTCTTCATAACCACTATATATTTTAATCTTATTTTTTATATTGAAATGCATAGCATAAATAGTTAATTTTATCATTTTTGGCCTTGAGTACTTCAGTGAATACATGAAACTATTATAGTTAAATATATATATAATAGTATTAGATCATCCCTTTATTTTCTTAATCATAAAAATCAACTTCAATATCAAATAAAATTATTGTTATTTAATATTTTTGAAAAAATCACCTCCTATATAAGATATTTTTTTTAATTTTTTTTTGAATTCAGTGAGCTCTATAATATCTCATTTTAATGATAAAATAAAATCACTAAAGATAATTATTCCTTTTTATTCCTTCAAATAACTTAGATTACAATTATATATGGTTTTTTGAAGAGGGAAATATTCGACTCATTTTCATCTGAATTATTCTTACAAAAACCTTATGTTTTTCTATAATATTGTCCACTTTATTTACTAAAAACATACATAAATCATATATAACAAAGAATTATTATTATTTGAACTTTAATATTAACTCAAGCACCTTTAAAATTGATATTGATTATAATATATAAATTTTCGAAACTCATAATTTTTTACATGATAAATATGTCAAAATATATCTTTCTTTAATCTTATTTATTATCAGTATGAAGATCACCTTATATAGAATTTAAATCACTGATCACATTTATTTTTTTGATATTTTTGATCTATGAAAAACATTAATTACATCATATGAACATATTATATAAAAATATTTGAATTATAAAGACTCATATTTTAGTCTTGTAACACCCCAAGATTTCATAGTACGTTATTTTTCAAAGTAATTCAATAACATTCACTGCACGCTACACCGAGTTCTAGCACACCATGACATACCAAACAAGCCATTCAAAAGCGGTTATGAAGAGTATTAACTTAATTTTGGACATTATATAATCCTTAAAAATCTATTATCCATATTATGAGTTTCTTAGACATAATGTAAGAACAAATGCATTTTTTAGATAAAAGAAGTATTTTTCAAAAAATGCAATTTTACCACCTTTTAAGGGCGATGCCTTTTTAAATCCAATATTTGAAACTTTTGTATATTAAATTTGACAAAATAAAATTCTTCTTTATAATAGGTACATAAGAATTTAGTTTCAATAAATTTTTGGTGTTTTATGATAACTTTTATATTTTGGTGAATAGTGAAAAATACTATATTTTAACTAAAAACAACTTTTTTAATCCAAATAATTTATATAGTAAAATTATAAATTTTAATGGCATGGAAGTATAAATAAATTATAGTTTTACCATTTAATCCAATTATGGTAATTGTACGTAATTTCAATTTGAAATTAGACATAAACAAGTGTCAAACTTTTGATAGTTATTATTTCTTAAAAATACGCCTTTTTCTTTTAATAGCGGGAATTTATTTTAAATTAATAAATGAAACTTTTATGTTTTTAATTTGGTAAAATATAAATCATTTTTGGATTCAGAATATTGAAATTATCTTGGGTAAAATTTTGGTACTTTTTTGATAACTTTCATATTTTGATGAATAGTGAAAATTACTAAATTTTAATTAAAAGCAACTTTTTTAATCAAAATAAATAATAGTAATAAATTATGAATTTGAGTGATTTTAAAGTATAATTAGATTATAATTTTTCCATTTAATCCAATTTTGGTCATTGGACATAATTTTATATTTAAACTGGACATAAGGAAGTGTCAATCTTTTGATAGTTATTATTTTCAAAAACACGACTTTTTGTTTCAACAACGGAAATTAATTTTAAATTAATTTCTGACAATTATGTGTTTTAAATTTAGAAAAATGGATTCCATATTTATAATCATGAGGTCCAAATTGTGTAAATAGGTAAATTTTATTTTTAACATTTTGAATAATTACATCAGTAAATATTTTATTTAACATGGTTAAAGGGTAAATATGGTAAATAAGGGTAAACAAATAATATTATAATAATACTAAATTATCCTAAAACATTTTATAACCCTATTGGTTGATAAATTTCTGACCATGGACATCTTTGGGGTCTATTTTGGGACCCCATGGAGCCACTTGGAAGTGATAATGACACTTTATATTAATTAAGTAAAAGTAAATGGAAAAATGTCATAAGCATATATCTTTTAGAAAAAAAAATTTTACATAGGTTTATATATGTTGGATTTTCTACTATAAATATTAATTAGAAATATTAAAATATTTCTTACATAATGGTATTTTATTTAAAAATTTTAGACATTTAATAATTAAATTTATTTATGACACAATAAGGATGTAGTATTTTCCATATTAAAGCAAGAATCAAATAATTGGTATTATAAATGTTAAAATAAATATAATGTGATAGTTTTGATGACATATAAGAATATTATTGGTTAATATTACATGTTAACATATATTAAATGAATTTTATTCTAATTAATAAAGTTTTTAAGATTAAAAAAACAATTATTGAATAGTGTCAAAATTGACTTAAATGAGTTTTTAAAACAAATATTATATTATTAATTGATATTCTATTTCTAAAAATCTAAGGTTCAGCCAAAGGACTTATATCATGATAGGTGTATAAAAATACACCTATGAATATAAAGTGACATGGTAAAAATACAATGGATCCCATCCCCACCTAATATAATATAAAAATACAAAGTGACATGGTAAATGTCAAACTAATTAACTAAGAGTTAAAAATATAAGATAAGGTTAACATAGTGACCCATACCTATCTAAAATCTATTGGATGAAATGCTTTCGACCCATCCCCACCTTAGACTTTTAATTATCTACTTTGGTGCCATTATAAACCGAATATGAATTTATTATAAAAAAATACTTTAAGTTTTTCCTAAAGAGCCACTCCTCCCCCTTATAAAAGGACACCACATCTAACCAATTCTTTACACCTTAAAAGAATTTTGGTTCAGCCAAACTCTATAAAAATATCCTCCCAACTTCCTTCACTTAAACATAGAGGCCTCAGTTTGATCAAAAATCCATCCTAAGGAGCCCTTTTGATCAAATCAAAAGGAAGAACCCGAAGAAGAGGTAATGATTTCACCACCCTCTTTCAAGTTCCTTTATTCTTCAACTTCTTCTTTATTTGTTATTTCTATTATAAAATAATAACTTCAATATCTTCTATATACTGTGATTTTATTATAAATATGGTAAAACCAAATTCATTATTTTATCCATCTCTTGAATGAAATGTCACCATGCGTGCGTACGTACGACTTACCGTCTCCACGTCGTAGTGTGATTGTTTTTCAATACATTATTATTTGGATGCGTATAATAATGGTGTTTAATTTATGTAAATAATAAATATAACATTATAATGATTCTGCATATATGATATATCATCCAATTATATATTATTTTAATATCAAAATAATGATATTGTCGCTCGTGCGTACGTACGGACTACCATCTCCACGAACGCGATGAGATCTATTCCGCATCGTATCCATGCAAGTATAATTCTCATTTGATGATTAAAAATAATTTTTAAGGAATTGATATAATTATTTATATTAATAAGATACAACCTATCCAAAACAAATACAACTTATGTAACAAAACATATAAAAGAAAATGAGTAAGTTAACACCCAAAACGACGATAATACTAAGATATTATTAACAAAGAAATGTTAAAAGATCATATATGATATCATATTAATGTATATGATTCTTGTATAATTTAATATCCAAAATTTCACCATTATAAAGGAGGTTAACCTACCCTCAACCAAATAAAAGTACAACGTAAGAGTTTATTTCAAAATCTCTTCATTATCTGAGGTTGTTTATACGTAATTATCTACTGGGACCTCTTTATCATCCACATCCATGTTTCTTAAAAATGTATTTCAAAACATTTTTACTATTTACTAGACTATGGGTTAAAGTCATTTATACCATTGTTTGACATTTTATAAATTTTTTTGAAAGGAATCTTTCCGTCATTTTCCAAACAAGGTCCTTTTAACCTTTTCGACAAAATTAAGGTAAGAATGTCTTTTTTAACTTATAGGGTGGGTGCAACTATTTTCCACCATTATAAAATCTTAGTAGCATACCTTACAATCTTATAAGGTTATTTTCAAAGTAAATTTTTTATTTTATAATTATGTGCCTTTTAAATGATTTAAAAAAAGAGATATTTCTCTCAAATAGTTTTGATTTCATCTATGTCAACATCCTTTGATAGATTTTATGCTTATTTGAAGTTGATTTATTATGATAAAAAACATCCACATAGTATTGAAGGTTTTGGGATATGTTTTAATGTGGATGTGTTATTTTTATACCATTCATGTTTTATAGAGAAAGTATTTACATTTTTTATGCTAGTTTCAATACGAATGTTTACGTAATGTTTAAACCTATTCATATGAGGAATGCATTGGACTTAATAAGTGACGGGTGGAACCCACTATAGCTCCTCGATGCATCGGTAGGTATCATGAGACAAACTAGTGTCTTGGCATGAGGCTTTGACCAGATCTTATTTTTAGTCTTGGCACGAGGCCTTGGCTACATGGTTATGATAGTCTGGAATTATGAATTCCATCATTATGAAAGTGTTTATTGATATTGAATGTGATTATTCGATTAGTATAATATCAATGTGCATAAGTAAATGGAATTATTTCATTTTATCTTTGCCATATTATGCTGAAGTTCATGTTTAAGAGACTTTTGTTTTAGTTATACATTTCCTTAAATGTTTATGCTTATTTATGAAAGTTTATGCTATATTGTTATCCTTATTGGGAATCTGAGCTCACCCCTTTCTATGTTTTATTTTTCCCAGGATGTGAAGAAGTATTTTATGAATGATCTGTAGGGATAGTATGTGGCGATATGAGTGTGGACTATAGAGACTATGTTTTTGTAGTTTTCATTTTTAAGATGTATTGTAAGACTTATGAATATATCTAGTGTTTCCAAGGCTATTAAACTAATTGGTCTTTTGAGATTCGATCTTTCTTGTGATCATGCAAATATTATGTAATAATGCACTGACTCTAGGTAACTGGGGTCAGGGTGTTACAGTTGGTATTATAGAAAGTTTAGTACAAACCTTGGAATCTAGATTTAGATAAACTCTGATTAGAGCACATAAACCTAAGATGTACATTGAGGATTAGTATAGAAGAAATTCCTAGAATTTTGGTATTGTAGAGATTTTTTTAGTTTTCCGAGAAATACATCCCTGTCTATATACAAGCAGGTAGAGGCGTCTCACACAGATGTACCTAGGTGTAAAACCCAAAAACATCACTTTGAGCTAGACTCGAACGGGAACTGGTGCACGACAATGGGTCTTTCTGCACTCCTGGTTACAACACTCCCGGGGGATTTGCTTAGGATAATTCTCATTTTCATTACAAACTGTTAAGAAGGGTTTATGAGTATATACTTCCTCAAAGAAGACATTTTTGTGATTATGGATTATATCCATAAACTTTTTAATTTATGTTAAGTGTTTTACAAGTTTGGGATTTGGTATTTCTATTCATAAACTAATATAGGGTATTCCATTGTTTTGAAATGGCACCCAGTAGAAGGAATGAGAACTCCATAAATACGCATGATCTAAAGAGTAAGAAGGATCGTATCTTTCATGGTTTTAAGCCAGAATTTAGAAGGGAAATAGTCTCCCATGTATTATCATCATATGAATAAATAGTATCATGTGTTGATAAGATAAGTAAAGAGTTCTCAGAGTCCTATGGATTCTATGGGAAGCTAGAGAAGAAAAGGATGGTAGAGAGAAGGAAAGATAAAGGGAAAGAGAAAAAGAAGAATTTTACCATATGTGATAACTATGGGAATAAACACTTTGGATCTTGCTTGAAGGTAATGGGAGTTTGTTATAAGTGTGGAGAAAAAGGACACCATGTACGTGACTGCAAGGGTAAGAAAAAGGATTCAAATGTACAATGCTTTATCTGCAAGGAGTTGAAACACTACGCGAACCAATGTCAAAATCATCATTGTATTCCCAAAATGATGCTATTTGATAATAATCATGTTATGATACTACCACATATGAAGAGGAATGATTAGAGTTCTTATGTTGTTGTTAGAGAATTATGTCATTTGGGTGTTGTATCAACAATGTACTAGATATAATAATTATGGAGTATATAAGGATTATACTATAGTACTATTTCATTAAGGACTTGAGATTGTGTGGAACCAAGAAAAGTGACTCAATAACAGGTTATATTTTTGGAAAATATATGGTTGAGAGAAAGATAAACCATAATATGGTTCTGATACCGAGGTAGTGATTTTGGAGTAATAAATGATTGATTTGGAAAAATTATATTGGATATTCTTGACTTCCTTGAAACTGATTAATGATTTGTATATTCCATCATTGTTGGACTTTACTACATTTTTGGATATAAGGAATATATCCAATATTCTATAAGTAATAAGGGATCATGAATGAAATCAATAAGGTTTTATGGTATTTCAGTATGTTGCAGTGTTTTAAAAGAATACATGATGAAGGTGTTCACATGCTATTACGTGGAAAAAAGGATCTTCATTGTGTTTACCTACCTTATAAATTTTAGACTGTGAGTTTGGACAGAAGTATTTTGGATAATTCTGGTTTGAGATTATTTTTGGATTTCCATAAAAAGGACAGTCCGGAGGTCAAGCGGCAACTTGTCGCGTCCGACAAGGCCGTGAGACTTGAACCCACAACCGAAGGGCGACAAGGGTGTGTTACCTACCACTAACCCATGTAATGTCCTGGATTAAATAATGTAGTTTATTTAATGGTTCTACTAAATTAATTATAAATTCATTTTTTTGAACCATATAGGAATATGATAAATAGAATATTATTTTTAAGTTCTATTATCTTTTAGATTGAAAGATGAGTTTGTGGTAGAACTTAGTTAAGGGATGGGACTCTACTTGTCAAGTATATATGTTTCTTCTTCTCTTATTCAATGAAGAAATTAATTATTATACTTTAGTGAAAAGATCTTAAAACAAAAAATGTCTTATCCTAATACCATATGTTTTGTTGAACTTATGGTATTTTAAATCATCATGGATTGATGAATTTAAAGCCCTCAATTTTACACTTGTTTGTGATTGATGAACTTAATCACTACCTATAAATATTTAGGTTTTTCCTCCAATGATATGTCTCTAATTTCAACCAATGTTCTCCTAATTGATATCATAATTTTTTGGTGACCCTTTCATTTCCCTTTTCCTGTTATTAAGACTAAATTTTATTAACCTAATTTTCGATGTGGGTTTTCCCAAAGATATTTTCTATTTGCAACCTTTTATTTTCAAAAATTAATTTCACATTTCGAGGATGCAATTTTTTGAAGGAGGGAAGAATGTAACACCCCAATATTTCATAGTATGTTATTTCTTCAAAGTAATTCAATAACTTTCACTACACGCAACACTGAGTTCTAGCGCACCATGACTTACCAAACAAGCCATTAAAAAGCTGTTATGAATAGAATTAACTGAATTTTGAACTTTATATAATCCTTAATATTTTAGAATCGATATTATGAGTTTCTTATACATAATTTAAGAACAAATTCATTTTTTTCAGATAAAAGAAGTATTTTTCAAAATATGCAATTTTACCGCCTTTTTATGGTGAAGCCTTTTTAAATAAAATATTTAAAACTTTTATATATTCAATTTGACAAAATAAACTTCTTATTTAGAATCGGGACATAATAATTTAGTTTCAATAATGTCTTGGTGTTTTTCTGATAACTTTCATATTTTGGTGAATAGTGAAAATACTATATTTTAACTGAAAACAACTTTTTTAATCAAAATAATTTATATTGTTAAATTATAAATTTTAATGGTATGGATGTATAAATATATTATATTTTTTCCATTTAATCCAATGATGGTAATTGTATGTAATTTCACTTTGAAATTGGACATAAACAAGTGTCAATCTTTTGAGATTTATTATTTCTTAAAAATACACCTTTTGGTTTTAATTACGGGAATTAGTTTTAAATTAATAAATGAAACTTTTCTGTTTTAAATTTTGTAAAATAGACTTAATTTTTTGATTCAGAATATCTCAATTACCTTAGGGTGAAATTTTGGTACATTTCTGATAACTTTCATATTTTGATGAATAGTGAAAATTACTAAATTTTAATTAAAAAAACTTTTTTAATCAAATTAAATAATAGTAATAAATTATTAATTTGAGTGATTTTGAAATATAATTAGATTATAATTTCAAAATTTAATCCAATTTTGGTCATTGGACATAATTTCATATTTAAACTGGACATAAAAAAGTGTCAATCTTTTGATAGTTATTATTTGTTAAAAACACGTTTTTTGTTTCGACAACGGGAATTAATTTTAATTTAATTTCTGCCAATTATGTGTTTTAAATTTAGAAAAATGGATTCCATATTTATAATTAGGAGGTCAAAATTTTTTAAATAGCTATATTTTATTTACATACATTTTGAATAATTAGTTCAATAAATATTTTATTTACCATGGTTTTAGGGTAAATCTGGTAAATAACGGTAAACAAATAATATTATAATAATACTAAATTACCCTAAAACATGTTCTAAACCTATTGGTTGATATATTTCCGACCATGGGAATCTTTGGGGTCAATTTTTGGACCCCATGGATCCACTTGTAAGTGATAATGAAACTTTATACTAATTAAGTTAAAGTAAATGCAAAAATGAGATAAGCATATATCTTTTTGAAAAACAATTTTTACATAGGGATATATATGTTGGATTTTCTACTATAAATATTAATTAGAAATATAAACATATTTCATACATAATGGTATTTTATTTATAATTTTTAGACATTTAATAATAGAATTTATTTATGACACAATAATGATGCAGTATTTTCCATATTAATGCAAGAATCAAATAATTGGTATTATAAATGTTAAAATAAATATAATTTGAAAGTTTTGATGACATACACAAATTTTATTGGTTAATTTAACTTGTTAGGATTTCTTAAATATATTTTTTAAATTAATAAAGTTTTTAAGACTTTAACAAAAATGAATTATTGAATAGTGTCAAAATTGACATAAATGAGTTTTCAAAACAAATATTATATTATTAATTGATATTCTATTTATAAAACTATAGGGTTCGTCCAAAGGACTTATATCATGATAGGTGTATCATTAATGGACCAATTGGGGGTCGTTTGGATGTATATAGTATGTTTATTAACAATATAATATAAAACTACAAAGTGACATGGTAAATGTCAAACTAATTATCTTAGAGTTAAAACTAAAAGAAATGGTTAACATAGTTACCCATACCTGTATAAAATATATTTATTGAAAGGATTTAGACCCATACCAACCTTATACTTTTAATAATCCACTTTTCTGCCATTAGAAACCGAATATGAATTTATTATAAAATAATACTTTTTGTTTTTCGTAAAGAGCCCCTCCTCCCCCTTATAAAAGGACACCACTTCTAACCAATTCTTCACACCTTCAAAGCCTTTTGGTTCGTCCAAACTCTATCCACATATCCTCCCCAATTCCCTAAATTAAACCTATAGGCCTTATTTGGATCAGAAATACAACCTAAGGATCCATTTTGATCAAATCACAAGGAACAACCCAAAGAAGAGGTAATGATTTCACCACCCTCTTTCAAGTTCCTTTCTTTTTCAACTTCTTATTTCTTTTTTATTTCTATTATAAAATAATAACTCCAATATCTTCTATATACTGTTATATTATTATAAATATGGTACAACGAAATTCATTATTCTATCCATCCCTTGAATGACATGTCACCATACGTGCGTACGTACGGATTACCGTCTCCACGTCGTGGTGTAATTGTTATTCAATACATTATTATTTGGATGGGTATAATAATGATGTTTAATTCATGTAAATAATAAATATAACATGATAATGATTTTGTATATATGATATACCATCCAATTATATATTATTTTAATATCAAAATAATGATAATGTCGCTCATGCATACGTACGGACTACCATCTCCACGAACGCGTTGAGATCCATTCCACATCGTATCCATGAAAGTATAATTATCATTTGATGATTAAAAATAATGTTTAAGGACTTTATATCATTATGGATATTAATAATATACAACCTATCCATAACAAACATGACTTATGTAACAAAACATATAAAAGAAAATGAGTAAGTTAACACCCGAAACGACAATAATACTAGAATATTATTAACAAAGCAATGTTAAAAGATCATATATGATATCACATTAATGTAAATGATTCTTTTATAATTTAATAACAATTATTTCACCATTATACAGGAGGTTAATCAACCCTCAACAAAGGAAAAGTACATGGTAAGGGTTAATTTCACAATCTCTTCATTATCCGAGGTTCTTTATACGTAATTATCTACTGGCACCTCTTTATCATCCACATCAATGTTTCTTAAAAATGTATTTCAAAACATTTTTACTATTTACAAGACTATGGGTTAAAGTAAATTATACCCTTGTTTGACTTTTTATAAAATGGGTTGAAAGAAATCTTTCCGTCGTTTTCCAAACAAGGTCCTTTTAACCATTTCAACAAAATTAAGGTATGAATGTCTTTTTTAACTTATACAGCGGGTGTGGCTATTTTACACCATTATAAAATCTTCTAAGATTCCCTTAAAATCTTATAAGGGTATTTTCAAAGTAAATGTTTTATTTTATAATTATATGACTCTTAAATGATTTCAAAAAAAGAGATATTTCTCTCAAATAGTTTTGATTTCATCTATGTAAACATCCTTTGATGGATTTTAAGTTTATTTGAAGATGATTTATTACGATACAAAACTTCCATATAGTATTGAAGGTTTTTTGATATGTTTCAATGTGGATGTGTTATTTTTATACCATTCATGGTTTATGGAGAAAGTATTGACATTTCGTATTCTATTTTTAATAAGAATGTTTACATTATGTTTAAACCTGTTCATATGAGGAATGCATTGGACTTAATAAGTGACGGTTGGAGCCCGCTATAGATTCTCGATGCATCGGTAGGTCTCAAGAGACAAACTAGTGTCTTGGCATGAGGCCTTGACAAAATATTATTTTTAGTCTTGGCATGGGGCCTTGGCTACATGGTAATGATAGTCTGGCATTATGCATTCCATCATTATGAAAGTGGTTATTGATATTGCATGTGATTATTCGATTAATAGAATATCCATGTGAATAAGTAATTGGAATTATTTCATTTTATCTTTGCCATATTATGTTGAAGTTCATGTTTAAAAGGATTTTGTTTTAGGTATACACTAACTTATATATTTATGCTTATTTATGACTGTTTTTGCTATATTGTTATCCTTGCAGGGCATCTGAGCTCACAACTTTCTATGTTTTATTTTTTCCCAAGATGTGAAGAAGTATTTTATGAATGACGTGCAGGGATAGTGTGTGGGGATATGAGTGTGGACTATGGAGACTATGTTGTTGTAGTTTTCATTTTTAATATGTAATGTAAGACTTATGACTATATATAGTGTTTCCAAGGCTACAAAATTAATCAGTCTTTCGTGTTTTGATCTTTCTTGTGATCATGCCAATGTTATGTAATAATGCACCGACTCTGGGTAACTAGGGTCGGGGCGTTACAAGTTTATAGAAATATCATATTTTTACCAATTGTTGATGTTTACATTGAAATAAATGATCCTTATAAAAAACTATACATTCTTATATAGAATAGTTGATGTTTACATAGACATTTATCAAGTTTACATAGTGGAATATGATATTTACCCAAGGTAGAATTGTGGTTATATTGACACTAGATCATCCATTCTCTGAGGGATCATATGTTTATGTAGATTTTGGATGATTTTTACATAGCTATTACATTTTCATTTTTTCCAAAAACACTCACATGAAATTATGTTTATATAGATGAGAAAGTTGATATTCACACAACATTGATTTCAGGATTACAAAACCATTCCTTTTTCATTTTCATGAATTACAATATTTCATAACAAAATTCAAGGCTTATTAAATTTAGATCCAACCCTTCTGTATCATTGTAGATAATATTAGAAAACATTAAAATAATTCTAGGATCTATAATAATGATTCTAAAAAATATATTTGATCAATTCAAGGCCCTTAGCAGCATGTGAATACTAAAATTTGAGTACTTCAATTAACTCACATTCCTCTTCACTTTAATCAACAAAATGTTTCTTCCAAATACATGTTTTTACATATTTTTATCACCCTTAAATATGAACATTACATGGATGGATTTTCTAATAACAAGTATTGATTCCTCCAAAAAAATTTATCTATTAAAATATATTTTATATCATTATTGTAGTGAGAAATTTAGTAGCCAACATAACAACGTAATTCTTCTTCTAACAACTTGTAACAATTTTAGGCGGTGCACTAAATCTAATTACTTGTCTTTGACATTAATATATACTCTAAAACTGATTAGGGATTCCCTTTGAATATTTATAGAAATATATTCAAGGGTTCCTTGGCCATATATTCATTATTAAAATAACTTATTTCATATAACCATGAAAAAATGTTATCTATTTAGCTTTGGTGGGTGAATACTCACACCATTACCCAAGACATCCTATACCTATATTGAAATGATTTTTGATGGAAATAAAATCCTAAACAAAAGTATAATTTAATACCCCCTTTTAAATTATTATTAATTCTATGAACGTCCAAATAATATAGAAACATATGAACATTTCTTTAACATTTCACTCTTTATCACCCTATTTTTAAAATAAATCAAATTGAATGATTTTATTTCCCTTATTGGAACTACGGGTGAAAGGTAGGCATTTATAATATCTAAAAACACTTATAATTTTAAGAAAGGAATATTATCCCCATATGTTTTCTATCACTTTAATTGTTCTGAATTCATTCCATAAAAGAAGGATAGAACCACATGTTCTCTTATTAAAGATTCATCTGCTAAGCAACTCTTATATTTATACACGAATACCCTTTGTAAAAAACAATAGTGACTAATTGATACAACAATAATTCCCATTAAAAAAACCCCTCATTATTGTACCAACACTAATATTCACTTATTTGGGGTTTCTCAAACATATTTCATGGGGATTTTATAAACCTACGCTTCACGTAAAAAAACAAATAAACCCATTTAAGTGAAAGTTATTTTTTCTACTCTTTTTTTCCTAAAATCACTCCCCTTTAATAAAAAAGTTCTATATAGTTAAATATGTAATGGGAGATTGAAAATAATACCTCAAAATCCAATAATTAAGTGGTTTTCTAAAATTATAGATTCAAAACAAAATTAAAAAATATCTAATGGCCTTGACTCTTTTGATAGATCCCCCTCAAAGGATTCTCTTTAAACTTCTTGACCTTTAATTACCAACTTTGGAAATAAAAAAGCAATAGACTTGGGAAAAAATTGTATCATTTAATGGATAGTTAATGTGAGATAGAGGGGAAATATATATTTATCAACATAGAGAGTCTTATCTTTGATAGTCTAAAATTTTTATACATCATTATTTTTTATTCATGTTAGGCTTTACGTAACTAAACATCACATAGAAAAATGGATTTCCTATTGACTTCACCTTTATTCTTCGCCAAATTAAGATATTTTACTTATGGAATTAGGGTATGTTTATATTTCTCATATCGATCCATTTTCTTAGACTTTTCTAACCTAGATAACCATATTTTCAAACATTTTTTCCTTACCATGCACAACCCTTATTTATGTGTGATGAATCCTTTTTTGTAGAAACATTCTTTGTAGTTGGAGAAAATTTTGTTTTCCATTTGATTATGATTTTTATAGGTGAAAAAATAATACATTTTATATCCATGTTTCATTTATGGTTTCACCTTTTACCCACTTCATTAAAATCCTTTAGAGTACCCTTTTTGGTCACCCTTTCAAACTCATCACTAGGAGTGCCAACAAACATTTCAATCTTACTATCTCATTCGTGGATTGAACTTTTTTTTTATTTTTTCCATATTTATCTCTTTTAATTATATGATCAAAGATACATTTTAATGGAATATTATGTGTCCTAACTTTCAATTATATAACAATTTCTTTCTTGTTGGTTTGGAATCCTTCTTATCCTTCTTTTTCAAACCACTCAGTAGTAGTCTTTTTTATTCTATCCTATGGAAAAACTATTTCATTTAATTTGTTTCTTGTCCTGATTTAGTGTCATTATCATATAATCATTTAAGAGTTTTTTGGATGGTAAAAACCATAACTCCTTATCATAGTGTCCAGAATTGTTTCAATACGCATAGAATTTATCCATGCTGTCATATTAATTCTTCATGTCCATATTATGTTTCATTTGTTAGCTATTATTCAAACTAGTTGGTTTCTTTTGAATTTATATTTACTCCAACTGAGTTAAATCATTATAATATATCCTTGGATTTATGCCCAAACCTCCAGTGGAACCAAAATCTTGTAATTAATCTCTTTCTTTTGTATGTCGATGTAATATATCTCGATTTTGTTCCTTACTGATTTTGGGATGGAATGCCAAGATTTTGGGATCCATTTGGGGGGAAATATTTCTTATAAGTTTTTTGTATAAATACTTAACATATAATTGGATATATAACCATTTTTTATATTACATATTTTTATAGTTTTCAAAATTTTTAATACCAATTTTAACAAAATAGTTTCAGTACATTCAGAATTAACCCAACAGTGGGTTTCCCTTTTTTATGATTTGATTGTAGGAAATTCTTGAGATAGTTCCAAGATATTATTTCCATCAATTAGAGTCATTTTTGAAGAAATAATTCATCCATATTTTATTATGGTATAACTTATCTTTTTTCCTTATAGATTTTGATGTTATAGCTTGGATGCTTTCTAAATGTTCCCCACTTAATATCCAAAACAAGACTTTTCATGTTGATAATGTGTTTCTAGTATTTATATTCCTTCAGAAATTATTCAGAATATATTTTTAACTTATGTAATTTATTCTCATAAACCTAATGTGTCTCTTTTAATGAACAATTTAGGTCAATTTTCCCCTTTTACACTACTTCCACTTAAGCATCATTGACATTCCGGGAGACTTGATAAATCATCTCCAATGCATAGAACACTTATTTAACAAGAACCTTGAAAAATTATTTCTCAAAAACTATATTTTTCAATTCTTCACTAATCATATAAATTTTATCAATAAAATGTATAGAAAATTCCCCTTTAGCTTTAACAACCATTTTGAGTGTATTACATCTACCCACACTCTTTTTTGATTCATATTTCATAGCATAATTATCCCATTCTAGATATATATTTTCATTAATAAATCCATTAATATATTAAAATATTTATGATACAAATTCAATGGGAACTTTATTCAAGTAATATTTAACATTAAGGTATAGATCTTCCATATATTCAATGTTACATTTCTAATATCTTGAAATCATTTCACTAGAGCAATAATAATCAATGGATTTAACTTATGAGACCTTACCATTCTAAAAAAATCTATCTAATGATATTACATATATAATATTAGATCCTTTTATATAATTATTTTCATTCCGATTCTTCTTATGTCTCATTGACTTCATTGATAACTCAAAATATATCTTAATAGGGATGGAACCAGATTCTTCTATCTAAGAAAATTTTAAGATATCTTCAAATGTGCACTTCATATATTAAATAAAATATATCTGGAAAAAAATAATATTGAACTAGTCATAGATAGACCATTTTTCTCTGATTTAAATTTTGAAATAATAATAAATCTTTTCATAGGAAACCTATTCTCTGATACCAACTCTAACTGCTAGTGGATCATGAAGACACACCTTAGAGTGGGGGGGGGTTAAATCAGGTGTTTTCATATTTTTACGAAATCACCAATATTCTTTATACATTTATAAACAATTATACTTTGATCCTTTGATGCTGGTTAACACACTTGGGTGTTTTATTTTTTTCCTAGAAAATATATATATATAACGCAATATTAAATTTAATGTCGTTCACAACTGTTTTTATGAGCTTTAGACCCTCATGATAATATTATTCCATGTCATGTTTGGGATGTCCATGTCATGGATTCTCCAATAAAATATTTTTATCAGTTTATAAGTGGATTTTAGAATGTTTTAACCCTAACCAAATCTCACCATATTACATAGTGAAGGGATCACAATATTACACATGTGAACATAAGATTAATCACATAATCCTCTTCAAATTGGTATCCCAACAACTTGTTTTCTCAATTTTCATCCTCAATTTTAAGTAGATCACCAACGATATCCCAAAATTGCAATACACCCAATAATATTGATCTTTTTCCTCAAACACAAATAAATTTTGTTTGCAAGAAAATACAAAAAAATTGATTTAGAAACTTTTACTAAGTTCACTTCCTAAATTTTAGGTTCTTATTTGGAGACTTAAAGTTAAAAATTCACAACCAATTCTTCAAGGAACTCAACTTCCTATAGATGTTTTTTTTTGTATTCTAGGTTGGTTGAACATACTTTTTGGTCTTCGAGAACATATCCCCATATCAAACATACCTAGTTAATCACATTTAAAATAGACAATAAAATCTTAGGACTACTCCATCTCACTTAGTTATTCTTCTCTTCTTTCTCAAACCACATTAGCTCCCTAGTTCTTATCGGGAAGACTTTGTCAAAATCATCTTCCTATTCTACTTCACTTATTATTCAATTCCTAGACATTTTATATTTAGTATTAATTCCTCCTCCCCTAATTCTCTATATCTTCTTCATGTAGTGGTCACATATTGTTATTCTTCTTCTTCTTCAAGTGGTGCTCTATACTATCGGCTAACTCAATTCAACTCCTCACACCAGAAGGGGCTCTTCATAATATTTTTTTTCTTTTCCTCTTCCTAGATTTTATTATATTCTCACATGTAGGATAGGATGTATTAAATCGATCATATTATATAAAATATCAAAAAAATGGGATACTTTGAAATCTCTTTTCCATAAAAAAATTGTTATTAAACAACTATATTTGGGTTCCCATGATGTAATTTTAAACTAAAAGTATATTATAAAAATATCCTTAATTATTACTACGCACATGAAAAAATAAATCATTTTTTTATTCATCTAGTAGGTTTGGACTGTTCTTCTTCAAAATGAACTCTTTTAAACAACTACATATAAATTTTCATAACTATATTAAAATACACAGAAGCAGAAGTGGTGTTGCTCATTCCCATATATTAGTACTTAAATAAAGACTTATATAGGTTCCATTTGAACATATAAACATTAAAACCATCTCAACCATTCATTTTCTTCCTCACACAACTCATCTTGAATCACAAATAAAATCTATGATATTTAATATTTAGAATCACAACACTTAAATTTGTAGATTCTGTTTTTTAATTTCTAGATTCAATGATATATGGAATATATAATTTTAACGATAAAACAAACTCACTAAATTTTATCCTTACATGGTGTTCTTCTCAACATAACAAATCCTAAAGATTTAATATTTAATATATAGGAAATTATATGAATTATTTTCAACTTTATTATTCTTGAAAACCGATGAGGTTTCTGAAGAATATCATCCATGTGATTTTACTAAAAATAGGTTTGAATCATGGATAACATTGAATCATTATTATTTGAACATGAATCTCAGATCTAGAATCATTAACCTTTATATTCATTAGAATAGTTAAATTCCAAAAAATAATCATTTCATAATTAATAAATGTCTTAAAATATATCTTTCTTTATTCTTATTTATTCCCAATTCAATGATCAGCTTCTCCAAAAGGAAGATATTGTATCACAATTAATTTTTTATATTTTTATGGATGAAAAATATTCCTAGAATCATATGGATTAATTTTATTAGAATATTTGAATTCTAGAAACATAGATTTTATTCTATAGAAATATTTGATTCTTCACTAAGTTTTAATGTTTACATAGCCATACATGATGATTATGTTGAATGATTCATGATTATATAGTAAGAATAATTCTTACTCTATCATATATAATTTTTATACAGGGGATGATGATGTTTACATAGTGTATAATGATGGTTACACATTCACTAGATCATCCATACAAATAGGGTCTCCATGCATATGAAAAAGTTAGATGATTCTTACACATCAATAAATTTATAAATTTTCCTCAAAATTCTAGATAAAATAATGTTTATGTGGATGGGAAAGCAAGGATTTCAAAATAAAATATTTCTTTCTTACACAACCATGAATTTTTAATTTCCATGAATCTGTATATTTCCTAAAGTGAATTCAAGGTTCCATTAATTCATCTCTATCTCTTATAGATCATTTCAAATCATCATAAAGTAACTTCACATAATTATAAGAACCATTATAAAGATTCAAAAGAAATATATACTGACTTTAAGGACCTTAATAGACTGTGAATACTCAAATTTGATTACTTTAACTTACTTAAAACTCTCTTTACATCATCCTTATAAGATCTTTATCAAACTGTATGTTCTAAATAATTTTCAAAACCCTTAAATATCAAAATTACATATATAGATTATCCATCAAATAGAATAAAATCATTCACAAAATTAAATATGTTTTAAGCTTTTCAACATATCTTATATAAGTTTTCTTGTGAAATTTTCAACAGCCAACATCTATTATTAAATTTATTTCCAAATTATTATAATTGTTTTAGACAATGAGATCAACCTCAAAATGTTTCTTTGACATGAAGACCATATCTCCAATATAAAGATGTTATGTATTCCCTTTTAACATTTACAAAAACCTATTGAAGTCAATAATTTTTTCATTCATCTTCCTCATTCAAATATTCATCATGTAATCATCTTATTTTCTATACCCATGAAACTATGGGTGGTTCACTCTTCAGCTTTGGTGGGTTTATAATCACTCCATCACCCAAGGAATCTTAGGCTTATATATACATTATAATGGAAAAAATAAAATAAAAAATGAATGAAACTTCAATTACTTTTTCAAATTAATCAATAAAACCCATTTGTTTCCAATAATATTTTTATATTCCCTCCTTGAAGAAATATTCCACGTATGATTATTCTCAATTTCATAAATATCTTTATTCATATCATTTTTTTAAATCTAATATTTAATATCCTTATAAGTGTTTTAGACTCTATTTGAGATTAAATCATGTTTTATATAAAGGATTCATCCTTATTATTTTCATCAAGGATGTCCAACCGTTAATGATGTTTAACTTATCAATATCTAAAATATGTATTTGTTTCCTTACTATTTATGGACTTGTTCAAATTTCATTATCATTGTTTCTTTCATCCAAATAAACATCATCCTTTTTTTCTACCTCTGATTTATTGAACTCAAGTAATCTTTCATCTATAATTTATTTACGAGTTTATTAAAGGTTATTTTAATTCTCCAAAATAGTGAAATATTAACTTTCAATAATTATTCATATCCTTTTTTTAAAAAAATTATATACATTTTTCTTGGATGATTATCTATGAAATATTAATTCATCCCAATGAGATTCAAACATTATATGGTAATTTTTCTTTTGGAGAATAAAACATTTGCATTCAAAGATTCATAAGTATTTCAATATAATATTTTCCCATGTTATATATCATGTGGGGTTTTATTTTGAAATAGTCATAACAAGGACATATTTATAATGTAGTATAATTTCAGTACCAATACTTTCTAAAAACAATTATTAGGTTTTTTTATTGAGGATCATCTGATCCATATTATTTATTATCTTATTTATCCTCTCAATGAATTTATTTTTTTGGGGATTTATCACAATTTAAACATGATGTTTTATCATATTATTTTCAAAATATACATCCACTTGGTTATTAATAAAAATGTTTCACAAACTATTTATAATTTCAAGATCTTATTTACAAGACTATTCTTTATCAACCTTTGATACCATGTAATGAAATTAAATTATTTGTATTTATGAGATATCACAAGTAATCATGACATCCTAATATAATATAATAAAAATAATCTTTCTAGATTAGTAATTTCCTTTAATTTACAATTATTTAAGTGTTATTTTTGTGTTAATTTATTTTTTAGTAAGTTAGAAGGATAATAGATGTAGGGGGAGAAAATAGAGGTGGGTATATGTACAACAGAAGCACCAACTACCCATTAGACTTATACCAGGAACCTGGTTATAAAAAGGGTTATATATAAGATTCTATCAGTATTACTGTGTACCTAGTATCCCTGTACTGTGTAACCAATAAAAATATATGTTTTTTTTAATGGAAAAGGGAATTTTTTCTTTGAAAACCAAAAAATTTACGCTTTAAAATTGTTTGGCCCAGAAATTTCCCACATTTTAATCATAACTCTTATCCTTTTGAACTCCCAATCACTTCATTTACTCCCTAAGAAAACCCAAATTTGATTATTGTCTAGATTTGATGTTTTAGTATTGTGGGAGTTGTCCTTTGGATAGATTAAGGTTAAAAAATAATCTACATTTTTCTTTTTCTTTCACTATCATTGTTTTAATAATCTAAATACCTACATTTTTATTTTCTCCATTTTTTTAAATTTATCCATTTCATTGGTGTTTTTTCCACTATTGGGTAGTGGTGCCTAGTTCTTGGTGTTAATTTGGTTAGGCTGGTTTTTATCTAATAGATTTATATTTATTCCAATGGAACCTACTTAAATAAACATTCATTTTTTAAAATTAGACTGAAAACAATCTTGTTGTGGAATGTTCTCCTTCCCCAAAATTAGGGATTTAGTTAAACACATGATTTAGTTGGTGGCCCTTCCCCTATCTATAATTTATATAGTACACTAGCTAGAAGAAACATAATGTTGAGAAAAATTAAATATAAATCGCATTTTCTACAACTATTCGGGTTTTATCCACTTAAAACTCATTATTAACTATGGTTTAGGTAAATAGTGTGTATTTATATAGTTATAATGCCATAGATATTTTTCTTTATATTTTTTATAAATTATTTCATTTTTTAGCATGTATCCTACACATGGAAACATAGATTGTGTTATATTTTATTAAGTTTGGGGTTTCCCATACATTTATATGCATTGCGGATTATACATTTCAAGTAGGTGGAATGTATTAAATATTGTCTAATATATTTATAAGTTGATTATTGGACTAAGGAGAGTTAATGGATATGTTAGGAAATTGTTATATAGATATATTTAACCATATCTACTATATATTTCACAATATATTATCATTCATGATGATGAATCGCAATTCCAAGGTGTATTTCCTTATATTGAGAGGATATAAACTGGATGTATGTTCATATTCCCTCTTTAGGGTTTTCCAAGAGGATATAATACCTATTTCTAATTATAATATTTTCTCAAAGTAGGTATACACAAGTCTAGGAGTTTCCTAGTATAGGTAGTTGTTCATTATAGCTTTTATTTATTATTAGTAAGCATATCAATTATATATATTTTTATTCACCTTCCATTATTTATACAACATGAATGTAGATTTATAACATATTAGTAGGGGTCATGTGATGACTGCCTACAAGGTGTGATATACTCACACCCTATACATCTCCTTTTTGGGATACTCTTAGATGTGTTTTTTCATACTCTAAGGAATGGAACACAACCAGAAAATAGAGATCCATATGGATTAGAGAATAGATTTATATAGGAATTTTTGGGTATTATTTGGGATGTCTTGAATGAGCACACCAAGGTTATTAATTAGATTCAATGACTGTGTTTTATTCAATAATATCTACAATAAGAACCTTTTTTAGACTTTTTTGTTTCATGTGGGTTATGTATATGTTTTTTATGTCCAGTTTCACAAGATTTATGGTTTGTAATATTTTTCTGTAATGTGTTTGTGTGGAATAACAATTACATATTGATTCATTTATATATAACTTTCTACGTACAAGAGGTATCTCTAGGGTTCTGGTTACTATGAGGAACACATTTCTATTTTTTCATTATCTATGTGCTTGTGAAGATCCGGTCAGTTTTTTGATGGGATCCTTCGATGACATAGTTTAGATCCAAATATGTAAACTCCCCTCCCAAATAAGTCTAATAAACCCTCTGTATTTATGGATGCCTTTGGAGATTGATATGTCCACATGAGGAGTTATGGAAACCTAATTAAATTATTAATTGGATATCCTATGTTTGGGATCATTACATAAAAATTAATTTTGCGGTGGGTCAAAAAACCACCATCAAATGGTTTATTTTTATTTTATTAGAATTATTAAAAAACGACCACTAAATAAATTATTTTATTTAAAAAATTCAATTTATTCTTATTATTTTTTATACAATCTTCCATGAATTAGATGTCATTTAGAAAAAAAACACAACTAAATTCGTGGGAAAAGTATTAAATATTAAATATCTATTTACGATTTATTATTAATATTTAATAATAATTATTTAAAATAATTAATTTTATAATATTTAAAATTTTAAATATTTATAATGTTTTATTTATCAATTATTTATTGTTATTAGTTAGTAATTATTTGAAACATAAATTAATTATTTGATAAGTTGAAAATTAGGCTTCAACATTAAATGGTGATAACTTTTGATTAGTGTGTCAATATTAACTAAAAACAAGTAAAATTGAAGCTTTTGAAATGTGATACAATGAAATCAGATAATAATTTAGTAATAATAATTAGAATAAATTTTATTACAATTTTAAGAGAAGTTGAGAATCTAACTTCAACTTCAAATGGCCATAATTAATGATTTTGGTATCATTTTGGGCTCTACCTTATATCAAATCGAAGTTTGTGATGATATAAGTTACAATTTTATTGGGAGGGACATAGTAAATATTTATTAGAGATCAAAGAAAGACCAAAAGTAATCCAAAATACAGTTTTTGATTCAAAAACCATGTTTTTTAACATTTGACAGCATTTCATCTTCATTTAAGAGTGTCTTTATATGCTAATTAGGTCTCTATGATTTTATTCCATGGATTTACCTTAATAATGATTTTACGGTTTCATAATTGTTTAATTTTCCCCCTCCTTTAGTGATTTATTATCTATTATATATAGGTATTTTTATATATTTATATTTATTTATTTTTAATATATATATATATATATTTATTGATATTTTGTTAAATTTATAAATAATTTTACCTCGAATGGATATTTATATGTATTAATGATATTTTATTACATTTATATACATTTTAAAATATTTATATGCATTTATGTTTATATATGTTTAGATTAAATATGTTTATATATATAATTGTGTCTGTTTATATTTATGTAGATTTAATTATATATATATATATATATCAATATGTTATTTTTTATTGATTAAATTTATTTTTTTATTATTAATTAAATATTTATTTATTTATTTATTGTTTTTTATTTTACACATATTTATATTTATATATTACTTCTTTGTTATTATTTATTATTTATTATTTATTATTTATTATTTATTATTTATTATAGTATTATTAATTAATTAACTAATTAATTAATTTACCATTTTTTATTTATTATTAATTATTTAGTACATATTTATTTTTTATGATTTTATTTATTTTTTATTGCGTATTTTTACTCTTAAAAAAGATTAATAGTTTTTTATCCATATATATATAAGTATATTAAATTCTATTTACTCACCACATGAAGAGCTTATTAGAGTGGTAAAATCATTATATAATACCCAAGAGGTAAGGGGTTCAAATCTCACTCAATAAAAATATTTGTGGAATTTATTCAAGGAATGAATGGCATGTGCATGATAATAATTAATAATTAATTATTTTTAAATAAAAAATAAAAAACACTATGAAATGATTTAGAATCAGCTTAAACCACCACTAAATGTTTCTCAGGGTTTTTAAAAATACACGACTATGTCATTTCAAAGGTGTTTTGAAAGCTACCGCTAAATAATTTGTAAAACATGATTTAGAAGTAGTTTCCCAAAACCACGTTTAAATGTTTTAGCAATGGTTTAAAACACTACTAAAATTTTAGTTTGTCATATAATAATAAATTAATATTATATAGTATATCTTCTCATTAATTTTCCTTAGTGATGTTGGCCCAAAAACATCAACATGAGCCAATTCCATGAACTATAATGAATTATTATTTTTTAGAATATATGTCTTCCAAATAATTACTTGTATTTAGAAAACATGACATATTTAAATACAATCACATGTTATTCTATGGATATCTCATGTGCCTTTATATTTCAAAAATCCTTTTAATTATTTTTGGACCAAATTGATAATATTTTCATGACATAATATATTTTCAACCTCCTTAGTAAAAAACCATCTTCTCTATTGAAAAGATTGAGACCCCTTTTGTTTTCATCTGTATCATCAAAATTTCACCATATTTTCATTTTATAATTTATGAATTTTTTTAATTAAAATTAAATTTCCTAAGTGAAAAAATTGAATTAAACATAATATATTGTGACTATAGCCTTAAATAACAAATAAATTGAGCTTTATTTTATATTATACTTTAATTTTAGACATTATAGATATCCTAAACATCAAGATTTCAACATATCCAAATAATAAATACCCTTCATTTTCATAGTTGATTTCTTTCGGAAGATCCTTATTTCTCTTCATATGGGTGGTACATGAGATTCCAAGAATCTAAACTCTAACATTATTTATTTCACGTAAAAAAATGATGCTACTATAACCATTTAATCTTATTTATTTTATATTCAAACATTTCTTTACACAATTTATTGGTTTATATAAATGTTCCTCCTGTGAATATGATGGATCCTCCTCATACTACAATGCAATAATTTTTTCTAGAGTTTTAAAATTTTTGTATTACTCCTTGAGAAAATGTACAGTATAGCTTTAGGTCTCCTTTGGAACATTCCATTAGATCCTTAATGATTGACACATGGATTTAAGTATGTAACCTTCACTATAGAAACATTACCTATCAAAACAAATACTGGGAGTATATAATTATTCTTACTTATCTACTTTTCTCATGTTCCTTAATATACCTCCTTACTATATAACACATCCTTTATGTATACCTTATCCTTCCACATAAATAATACCTAATTTAAGGTTCATTTTAGTGTTCCATCATTGGTACATAAATGGTTATTTCGGTCTCTATAAAATTAATATTTCAATTAATATTGGTAGTTTCTTTTGATGCATCCACAACAATGATCTTTTCTTTACGATCAATCCTTATGTCTATTCATATTATTGTCCCAATAAGTGTTTCAAAATAACTAAAGATGGTGGGGTTGAGTTCTTATATTTTTACCTCAAATAAGATATACCACTTTAACACTTAATTATAACATATCCATAAGTCTTAAATTAAATATGAAGTTGAAAATAAATAAAAATTAAAAGAGCATGAAAAATATATTTGTAGTGGTTTTTCATAAGAGGAACTTCTTATAATCCACCCCACTAACACTCAATGTGATTTTTATTATTTTAACCAAACCATCACTTTTACTAGGTGATTCCAAGCTATGTGAAATATGGTATCACTTGTTACAAAGGTATAAGATATTTTAGTGAGGTTATCCATTTATAAGACCTATACATGACTTTCACACACTCAGTACAAGGATTATTCACTTTTAGAAAGAAAAATGATGCCGAAAAGATAGAAGATTCACCACCAAATTTCCAGAAATAATTGAATGATAATAAACTTATTCATGGAATGGGTAACAGTTGAATCAACTCTAATGAAATTCATTTACTATAGATATATCTTGAAAATACACAGTAAAAATAGTTTTTTCCTTTCACATTAACACAATAAGAATGATTTTAAAATACGGCATCTGGTTATTATTTTCTGGAAATAATCATTTGTTATTATTATATTTAAAATATTATCTATAACAAAAAAATTCAAGAATAAACAACATAAAACTCATAAAATTAATCTTATAAATTTTCCATGTGACCTTTTTCTCCCGAAAATAGAAAAAATAGGTAGCTATTTTGAGAAACTGTAGCCACCATTCGAACTATATAATTTATTGGAAGTATTAACATTAATTAACATGAAGTTTCTTTATTCAAATATCTATACTTTTGATAAAACTAAAACCATACTGGACATATCTTAAAATATTGAAATGGTAATATATTCCTTAAAGCTATAATAGAAAATCAGAAAATATCCAAATTCATAAGTCTTTAACTTCATAAGGCTTAATTTCACAATTCTATGGATTTCATATGAATTTTTTATAAGAGTAAGTATTTAATGTTATAGTTTCTTCTGGCCATATGAGATTTTCCTTGATTATAAGGCTTAGATTCTGTTTTTATAACTTTAATCTAATGGTATGAATTCATATCGATGATAAGACTTCATCTCGATGATACGAATTCATCTCAATCATAAGAATTAAAATAGGATCATAAGTCTTCATCTAAGTCATAAAACATCACTCTAATCAAAGGAATTTATCCTTATAGTAAGACTTAATAGTGCTCGTAAATATTAATCTCAATCATGTGACTTCAATCTAGTCATATGAATTCAGTGTATCATAATAATCCCTCAATATCATAAGACTTCAATGAAATTTTTTTGAATCATATTTCTTCATCGTAAAACATTTGTTCAAACATTATACTTTAGAGTATGACATAAAAAAATTTTAATGAATTTGAGACTTAGAAAAAAGTACAAAACCATAATGTCATATGAATTCATACAAAATTTATGAATTCAACACTTAAAATAATTCCTTTAGATAGAATATGAACATATTATAAAAATATATTTAAAAATTTATAACAATGTATACATAAATAAAAAAAATAATAAATAAACTTTATGGTTTTAATAAGCATAAAAAAATCATTATTAAATATGATATATTGGATCAAGTCCAATAATCTCACCCTTTTGTATTGTTACAAAACCCGTAAACCCTTAAAAATTAATTTTTTTATATTTTTATTCAATTTTAAATCATAATTACAATAGATTATATAGTAAAACATATTAATGGGTTATAATTTTATAATTTTATGTTTTCCATATACCCCCCCCCATTTTGTGATATATAAATAAGGTATAAAAAAACTAATATAAATCTTTTTTTATAGCACACTGAAATAGTATAATGTGAGAATATAACTTATTGAAATGAATAAGATTTGGAATCAAACTTTGTGTTGATAAACAATAGAAATTTATCGATCAATTATAAATTGAAGCTTACAATAGCCATTAAAAAATATAGAAGAATGTTAATAATTTATCTACTGTTTTTTGGTACCTAATGGTTTATAATATTTAGATTTTGGAAAAGGAGGTGGTTTCTTAAAAGAAAAAGGTAAGGAAAAAAGATGGTCTAGAATCCTTTTGATGCACCTGCTGATAGAATGTAGAAGAATCAAAGGTGTCATGTATCTTCTACTTGGTGATAGGATTACTATTAACTGATGTAAGTCCTAGGTATCTTTTTTCATCTCAACTGAAAAAGTGAATTAGCATACACGACAATCCTTTTTTTGATAAATTCTATTTAAAAATATTTTATGATAATGTAACCTTTCAAAAGAGCATATCTAAACACGTTAAAATTTTGTTGAATATATAACATTGTTTCACATCTTGATAGTAGATTCCACAAGATTTTCACTTAGGGTTTTTTAAACACTTGAGCAGATATAAAAGTTTTATTGGATGGATATGATTTTCTAGAAACAACAACCTATTTTTATTTCAAATTTTCTCTCTATTTCTAAATAGGTATATTCTAGGATTTATTAGAATATGAAGATTCAGACTTTAAATATTAGGAATGTTATGAAATTTCCAACCTCAATATGGGAGGGTTTTAGCATACATGGATTTATCTCAAAGTTATCAATTTGTGAAAGAGCCCATTATTTCATCATGTTAACAGTATTATCAAAGGATATATGGTTATCTAGTGAATTTTTATTCAAGGAGCTATAACAATCCACAATGAAATCATTAAGAACATATATGGAGTTTTTAAGATTTTGAATACTCTATATATAATAATTTATCACATATTTGATTTCATAAATTAAATACCTTTTAACCTATATCAATGTGTCTAAAGGAACTGATTTACACTGCATTGATTACTATCTTACAATCAATTCATCAAGGTTGATGAAACTACCATAAAGTTGTCCCCCAAAAATTCGAGAATATAATATAGTTCCAGATACACCGATCTTAATAGGTTTAGTGCTATATAAAGTGAATATTGGGATTTTACCAAGTACTTTAACTCATTAAAGTTAGACATAGTGATTTCACTAGGTGGTGTGGTTGGAATCAATTTGATTAATTCAAACTAGGATCTTATCATCTTCTTTAGATGATTAGAATTAGTCCTGTAAATAGAATTATATCAAAATTCATTAAACTAATTATATAATTAATCATCATCAATACTTTATGTAGTTTGGATAAATTATTGAATAGGTTGGATATTTCCAAGAAAATTACTTCTAAAATTCAATACTTAAATCATTATATTGAAATTAATCTTAGAAACTGAATTCTAATTTTCAATTTTATACTCATTCTTTAATTTTTTAACCAAAACATTGTGCTAATAAATATTACCATTAAAGTTATCAAACTCATTTAACACTATAAGATTAATGTTTTGAACATTATATCTAAAATAAAATTGATTTTGATCCTAGTTGACTAAGGTAACATCATATTCCTTTTCAGTATCAAGAGAGAGAAATGTTTTAGTATCACTAGCTAATATAAATTATTCACCTATTTTTTATCGAGTAGGTTTAGAGATATTCTCATATAGAACATGATTATTGGTAAATTATTTAGTTACTTTGACATTTTCACTTTATTAATCCTCTAAATTTTCTCTTAGAATCTAAATAACTTTATATCTAACTCCATCAAAAGGAAATTTAATTATAATCCCATATTTACCACTTGTATCCACCTCAGAAACTATAACCTGATTATTAATTATAGTATCAAGATATTGAACATATTCAACAACATATGTATGAGTCTGATCTCTAGAATCTATAGTAGAATCCTTTTGATTAGTACAATTTACTATCATTTGATTAATAGAATTATCCAAATGGATGATAGGCCTATCCTATCTAACATATGGCCTATGAGTATTAAAAGTCCCAAAATCCACTCTAGTTTCATTAATAGTAATACAATATCAACTATTCTATCTATTATTATCACCTCCAAAGGAATTATATCCTAAGGATTACCTATTTTGGACTGTTTCCCCTAAGTAGTTGTAGCATTATCCACTTCCTCGTTATCTTCTTCAGTTTCCTTCTCTATTTTTTCTTTACTACTAGCTTATGAGGGGATGAAATTTAACATAATAACATGTTTTTTAGTAGTCTATAATATATTATATGATTCGATAAGAACTTTATACCCTTGAATTTATTTGGATCCACTTTATTCTTCTCAAAACTCAAGGTCAACATCCATCTATAGGAATAGAATTTGAGCCTTTCTTTAGATTGACTGCAATGATGTATATAATTAATCTTATATCATTGTAATTTTACCTTATTTTCAATCAAATAAAGATATATTATGTTGATTTCTTGAAATATATGTTTATTAAATTCACGATCACCATGAGCTATTCATGCCTGAATAATCTTTGGTAGAACCCTTCAATCAAATTCTATGAATTTTTGATATTTTCTTTCAACAAAAGCAGAACCAAACAAATATTTTATAATGACTGAATTTATTATCACATCATAACATATTTTAATTAATTTATAAATACCTAACATCATGTGAAAATGGGAAATATTTAATTATCTTTATAGAATAAATGGAATGTTTTTCCATTCACTTTTTACTGAACAACATAACCAACTCGGGTGAAAAAAATGAGAAATTTTGTAAAAATCATGAACTTCATTTTCAAACACAACTCTGATATTCTTCTAAAAAAACCCATCCTTAAATAATCATAACCTTTTTCAGAAAAGGAATCATCTTATTCAACCAAGAAAATTTGATATATTTTATAGGCATTACTCGTTGTTCTTTACTTCTTAACATTACCTTCATTGAGCTTCATAACATGCTATCTTATGCCCTTTTCAGACTTCACCATCTCATGGATGGTAGATGGTTTAGGAAAATTATGATTTTGGATTTATATTCGAATTTGACAGAAGGAATGTGCTCTAAATTTTTACTATTGTGTGAGTTCAATCCAATGCATTGATCAACATCTAAATCCTTACTGAAAAATATTCCCTTGCATTGCTCACGTTATTTGGAATGTGATGGTCTAAAAAAATAAAATAAAAAAAAACGAATAAATGAATAAGTAAATTATAATTTAAAAATAATGAAAACAAAAAATATCATATAAATAATCATATAAACAAAAAATGAAATAAATTTTAATACATAATTAATATTGAATAAATTTAAATTCATTTGAAAATGATTTCAATTCAAATAAAGCTAATTAAATTTTGATGAAATAAAATTGGCCACCTAGAAGAGTTTTTTAAGATATATATGGAATATAATTTTAGTATCAGTGAATTCAAGAGAGGTATCACATTTTTTTATAAAACATCACAATAAATGATTCCTTAAATCAATATGTTTCATTATAGAAAGGCTTATAAATTTTTTAGAAATATTGACAAATTTTTTGTTATTATATTTTATTGGTATATGATTGAAATTGAACATAAATTTCATCATGGATTGTTTAATCCACAAAACTTGTTCAAAACAACTACAAGATACAATGTATTCAGCTTCAGTTGTTGATAATTCAATATAGTGTCGCTTCTTACTCAACAGTGAAACTAAAGATTTACCCAAAATACTGAATGGTCCTTAAGTACTTTTTCTATCTATCCTACAAACTCATAATTATTCTTCAGAATATAAAATTAAAACAAAACCAAATCATATTAGGAGAAGAAGTGAATGTGAATAAATTCCTTTTAAACACATTAAAATTATTTTTGTTGTTGTGAAATTATATTATTTTGGATTTTCCAAAAAATTTAGCACAAAAACACATGACAACAATAATGTCTAGTTTACTAGTAGTTAGATATAGAAAAAAAATCTGATAAATCCACTATAAATATTTTTTTCACTAGTTTACCATATTTATGAAAATGATGTTTTATATTATAACTCATAGGAGTTACATAAGTCTTACTATTTTCATGTATAAATATTTTATGTAAGTAATTTTGTATTTATATTTGTTTTAAAAAATTAATAACAACTTTTTTTATAAATATTAAATCCTATAATAAATGTAAACCCACCAATCAGGCACATTTCAAAGAGTTTAGGTTTTTCAATCCTATAAATAACTATTTGATAAAAGAAAGAAAATTAGTGTTCCATATAAAGCTCAAGAGGATTGTTTAGAGTATAAATATATTTTGTGAGTTTGATAATAGAATTTTAAAATTTGTGAGTTTTAAAACAATGTGGTTGTTCTACATAGACTTCTTTTATATTAAACCCTTTTAGACAAATAAATTTAGCATCCATCCTAAAAAGTTAAATTTTTTTATGAATGGAATAAGCTAGAAAGATCCTAATGGATTTAATTTTAGCTATAGGTGAAAAGGCTTACTCATAATATAATATTTCTTCTAATGATAATCTTTTGCTACTAACCTGTGCTTATTCCAAATGATCTGACATGATCATCCTTCTTACTTCTAAAACCCCATTTAGTTATAATAACATGGTAATCAATAGAACTGTCATATAATTCTAATTCATTTATCATATTGAAAATTTTCTCCTCGTCTTGTGTTTCTAAGAGCCAAATGTCATTACACGTGGTTTCTTCTCTAGTTTAAGGTTCACTATGGGATATAAAATTTAAAAGAAAATACATTTCTTCTATTTCTTCTAGTCGATGATTCTTCGTATCGGATTCCTGTAAATGTCTCTAAAGGTATGTTTTTAAAGGTTATGGGCTATCTATGTTGCACACATTCAGGTTTGGATGAATTTATCATTCCAGGACTAGATTGAACAATATTATGTTTTCTATTATCATCCTATTTTTCATCGTAAAGTGTTTCAAGTCTCATGTTATCCAAATTCCCACTAAGATCATCAACTTGAATTTTATTATGATCAAAGTGGTCAATTTTATTAAATTTTACAGGAGTATATACCTCAATAATTAATAAAATTTTATTGAAAACTATATAGAATTTTAAAGTGGTATATTATATAAGTATAATTCCATCATTGATATTTGTTTCATGTTTTATAAGATTGTATTTGTTATTCACAATATAAAATTTATATCCAAAACATTACAACATCCAAACATTGGTTTTCTATTATTACACATCTCATAGGGTTTTCATTACTATTGGGATTTTTATAACTATATTTATGATATATTATGTTATTTGAACATCATTATCCAAAAAAATAATAGTCATTCTACATTAACATAACATTGTTCGTGTAATCTCTTGCAATGTGCCTTTCCTACTTTCTACAACACCATTATGTTTAAGTGTTATAGGGGAAGAGAAGATATATTTAATATAATATTTTGAGAAAAAATGAATTAAATTCATGATTCTTCTACTCTCTCACATGGTCACTTCACAATGAAACAATTTTAAAATATTTTTCATTTAATACTAGATTAAAAATTTATTAAAATAGAATAGGGTTTAATCTAAAGATTCAAAATATCAAATAAAGGTAATTAAGAAAAATCATCAAAAAACACATAAATAAAAGAATTCACACCTATTCTTGTAGTTTTATTGGTTTAAAAAACATTTGAAAAATCTATAATAGTATAGAATTAGAAAAATCTTTTATTGGTCTAAAAGATGAATTTTTTTCCTTTACCATTTTTCATGAATCACATAACTTCTTTTCACCCAATTAATTTTAAGGAAAATCAGAAATCATGTTTTTATTAGATAATTTCTATAAATAATAAAGGTTTCAATGTCCAAGTGTCTTATAAAAATACGAAAATGATCTATTTAAACATTAAAATAGTCAACATTCTATTTATAAAAAATAATTTAGACTTATGGTGTAAACATTTTCAGTTCTAACGTATCTGAACTTAAGAAACATACCTTTAAAAATAGAACATGAAATGTTAAAAAAATAAATTGAAAATACATATAAAAAAAGTTGAGAGATAATTATTAGTTTATGTTTCAGCCCTTCAAAATAAAATTTTTTATTGATAAGCACCAAATCAAGATCCCCAACCGAACGAGTTCCAATTATTTTTCTTTCTGCATCATCACTAAAATTAATAGAACCCCTATTAACATTCAAGAGTGAGTGGATATTTTAAAAGTATCAACTTATATCTCTCAAAAAACATTTTACATGTATGATTTTATATGTTTATCCCTATCTATTTTTCCTTAAAAAATAAATCAAAAAATAAGATTTATTGGAACATATATTATCCTTGTTCTAGTAATCTCAACAATTAACGATTAGGGAATCCAAATATGATTATATTAACCTGAAATTATATCATTAATTTTAGAAAAGTTCTTTAAAATAAAGTAATTTTTACACCACAGAATTTGTTTCTCTAAGGTAGAAGACATCTTCATATTGTTCATGGACTCCACAGTGAAACCAAGTGGTAATAGAGATGGTTTTCTATTTCTAAATATGAAACAATTAATTTCAATATAGATTAGGCCTTTCAAAACTAATTATTATTCCTAATATATCATTATCATCTGTATTTTTACTAACTAATTGAGGTAATTATTCCCCGTAGAAAAAACACTTGAAAAATATATTAGTTATTTAACCTCATCTTGATAACTCTTAATTATGGTGTCTTGTTCAATACATGTAAAAAATATTTAATTAGTTTTTATTTCTAATCATAAATTTATTTTTTAAGATTTTTTTTCACTAATAACAATATTATATGATTTTATAATAGTTTTTTTAATTTTTACAAGGATTCTTATTTATTTTATGACTTTACAAATAATCATTTATGTATTCAAAGGAGTTGATTTCATTTTAATATATGGGTTTATGCCAAGGAGAATAATGATATTGTACCTCATTATTTTATACCATAAATCAAATATTATCATTTTTATTTAACATATCATCTTAAGATTTATAACTCGAATCACTATATGAATATTTAAAAACACTCCATATAGAAGGATGTTTTTTTGATGTTATGATGGATAGACTCTTTTCTATAACATTTTATTTTTCATCCATGTATTTCAATTCACTAGAAATTTTTTTATAAAAAAATATTTTGATTCATCAGAATGAGGTTAATTTGGGAGGTACTCATTTCTTACTATTTATAATATTTCATGGAATAACATTTAATAATTTTTTTAAGTTTTTTTTAAATGATTTTCATCTGATTAAACTAAAAAAATTAACAAACATTAAAAAACATCAAGATTTAAAATTTTATATATATCTTAAATTTTCTTTGACATCATTTTAGAAAACATATTTTCAACCTTCAGATCAATGGGATGATATTCTATATCTCTCTCCGTACCTATAAATAGTAGGATTGGATGAGTTTTTTCCTTATTTATATTCAAAACCAATAAGAGATCTTGCAATTTTGTTTTTATTCATACCATTATATTTATTGGTTCATCTAATTCCTTCTAGGTTTATCTGACTAATGTCCATAACTACATTAGATTATTTCACTTTTATAAATTTTCTAAAAGAAATGTTATTATATTGAAGCTGGTTTATGAGGTATGATTTCCTTCCGAAATCAGTTAACCTATTTTATGGTTTGGAGTCTCTTTCTATACAAAAATATGATTTTGAAATACACTATCAATGAAAAGTGATAGAGTTATATTTAAACACATATAATAATTAAATATATGTATTTAAGAATATATCCTTTTGAATTTTTGAAAACCTTTTGATCTAAATATTACAAATATTGATGATATGGTGGGGGTACCTCTAGAAGGTGAAGAATATTTTATGACACATTATCTTCAAGAAATGATTGGTTATTTTGAAAAAAAAATTCAAATGAAAACTTATTTGTTTTATATTATAAGATAATTAAATTATCACACATTCAATGCATGAAAGGATTGTATCCTTATAGGTTAAAAAATTTATTATTCCAAGGAAATGTGACTGGGGAACATTAAAATTTTAGGATATCTATGTTATATATTACCTTTAAAACATGAAATGTTCAATATAGTGAATCTTATGTTGATATATATAGGGTAAATCAAGACTAGATCAATAATCTAAAAATATTTCTTTACAAATGTTTAAAAAAAATCATAGTTTAACATTGTGAAGGATCTAAAAGGTAAAAATGTAGTAATTTTGGTCAGAGATAAAATATCTTCCTTCAGTGAAGAAATAAATGTGAAAATGATGATATTTTTTATATTTGGATTAAATTTTTTTATATAAATCTAAAAAATAGTATACCTCTAATTATGTTGAGATATTTAAGAAAATATTTCTTTTAAAAAGTAAGGCAGGTGTGTCTCCTCATAAATCACTATATTTTCATTGAAATAAAATGTAATCTATGTCTGATGAATGTGCTATTGATTTCATGAAGAAAAATAATGATAAAATGGATAGAGATACAGATTTTAGTTTGGATAAGTTTGAGTCAAAGTCTTTAAAGTATAAAGAATTGGATAATTTTAAATAAAAATAAATGAATAACAAACAGGTTTTAAAAGATAAGAAAGTTAAAATAGAAAGATATTTCTTATAGTAAATTGATGAAGCTCAAGATATAGTCATGAAAAATGAGTAATATGTTCCTCCATATGATAATTTTTTTATAGAAAAATAAGTCCTTATATCGATTGATCCATTTTCTATTATCTCTCAAACAGATAATCAGGTAGAATCTTTGGTTATTCATGATGAAGTTAATCCCTTTTTAATTAATAAGGATAAGGAAAAATAAGTTACTTTAGATGATAAAGTTGGTGTTTATCAAGATAATGATAAAGTTGTTGAAGAAGATATTGAAAAATATGAGAAGTTTTATAAATTTATTATAATCCAATATAACATTCTCAAGAAATAGGAAAGGAAAAAGTGTAGAGAAATTGAAATTTGTTTAGGCTTTTAAAGGATTTTTGGATATTAAAGATTAATCTACCTATAATTCAACTTCCTCATCATATCAATATAGATAAGAACAATCTTTTATTGAACTAGAGGAACAAGAGTCATCAGATGATGAAAATAAAGAATCTATAATAAATCCATTAGAATAAGATTTTTTCAACTGCAAATTACATATTATAGAAATATATCATTCTTATTTTGTTGATATAGAAGATCTTATAACTATAAAGGTTAGAGAATCAATTCTAGAAGAAGTATCTTGGATCTCTAACAATTATACTCTTAGTATCAAATCCAAAAATATGGAGATGAAAATAATTTAATTCAAATAAGTTATAAAAAGACTTGAAAGTATTATGGATATATTTATAGAAATCCAAGATTTATTACAAGTATATTCAATGAAAAGTTTATGTTTTTGAATGTTCAATATCTCTAAAAACTATTTGAAACCATTATTAAAAATGAGGTATAATTTAAAGAATTAAATTAAAATACTTAAATGTAATTTATGAAGTTTATGAGTATTATATGATGGATGAATAATACAAAAAAAATAGATGTTGTTTTTTGAGAAACGTGTTATTAGAAGAAAATGGGAAAAGAATACCTTTTGAAAGTATTATGATAGCACCAATATTAAATTTAAAGTCTATAAAAGTGTTATAGATAGCCTCAAATATTTCCATGTTTCTAGAATTTGAACATTCTAAGAAAAAAAAGAAGATTGAGGTGTTGGATGATAAATTAGAAAAGATTCGGTTATTATTAGAAGATTCATAGCAACCCTAAGAATATTTAAGAATGATAAAGGATATGGTAAATAATTTTTGAAAGTAATAATAATTTTTCATGAACTATAGAAACCTTATATTATGTTTTTCTTAAACTATTCAGATGAATAATAAACTATGTAGATTCAATATTATTCTTAAACTCTTTTTATGTAATATTTTATTTAGTATTTTGAACTCTAATTTTTTTGTGTGGAGTATTTCTCTAAAATATCAAGAGATTATTCCTATATAATATCTATTTCCTAAGAGATCTTTTAAAAATTAAAAATGGGGAGAAATTGAGAAATTGAATGATTTTTAATGTTAGTGGGAGATAAATGGTAGAAACTAAGAATACTAAAACATTATATATGTAAGGGGATGTAAGTCATTAAACTTTTTCCTTTAATGATTTTTTTAGGTTTGGTGTATTTTTTATTTTCAAAAGGGGTGATTTTTTAGTTGAAATTCATCATTATAACCTTCATTTTGATAACCAAAATTCAAAATTTATATTTTTTTCTGTTCCTAATAGTTGTCTTGCCGAAGATTAAGTGGTAAGAACTCTGTAATCCTACATGAAAAATGGGGGTTCAAAACCAATGGGGTACAGGATGGTGGCGTTACTGTAGTGACTATAACAGCGGCGTCACTATAGCAATAGCGGGAACTATAGTGGCGGCAGGTCACTTAGTGGTGATAGGGTACGGTAGAAGTGGTGGGTACTGTGTGGTACTATAGTAGGCGGGTACTATAGCAGTATTATTCATAAAAGGGGCCTTGGGCCGAAATTTTGGGACTAACGGCCATGTAATGGGCTAAATGCCCACTGGCCCTTCAAGCTATTTAATGGGTCTCCCTCTACTTAGTTAAAAATAGGACTTTTCTTTGGTTTAATAATAAATGAGGCTTCGGCCCCAACCATTTAAAAAAATTAGTTATCCCTGATGAACAATAATAGTTATATCAGATAGATTTATACCAAGTATAACTACTAAACAAATAGAATGTACATTGAAGAAATTTATACATATACCATTATATAGAAGGTTTAATGAATTCCATTATATAGAATGCTAAAAATTCCATTAAATGGATTAATATAATTTCTACTACACAAACATCATCAGATGAACACATTCAAGTCTACTAGTTGAACATTTATTTTTTCCATTAGATGAAGATGTATAATGTTATCAAATGAAACCAATCCTACATACCAGATGTAATATTTCATTCATTTTAATGTTGATACATCAAATGACCATTTCAAAAAGTTTAGAAATATTGATAGTTGAAGAAGGAGTGTTTGATTCCATTGTGACTAATCCGGAGAAAGAAAGAACCTGACCATTTCAGTTCATCTATAAATAGAACCAAAACCTTGAGGGAGATGGAGTGGATGACATATGATTGGAATTTTTTGCTGAAGTTTTGTAACATGTTTTTACTGAGAGCACTTCACTTTTAATCTTTTGACAATTTTCTTAATGAGTCGTTTTTTAGGTTTAATTTATAAATTTATAAATTTATAAATATTTATTTTGGTAATTTAATTTGTCTAGTCTATTGGATTGATGTATATTGGGGCTATAGAGATTGATTTTATCTGTTCATCTTGATCGAGGGTTACCAGGGCTAGGGAAATATTGTTTTTATGGACATTCTAATTGAGGAATTTTATGTCCTTGAAGACAGAACTTCTGATAGGTTAATTATTTTATACCTAAATTTGGGCATGGTGACTTTATTATCACTTGAGGTTAAGTCATATAACTTTATTAATAAATTTTCTGTTTTTTTATATTCTCTAATAAAAGTTATATTGCTTTTTTATCCTTATTCTAAAAAGTATTATATATTTCCACTATGAGTGTTTTAGAAATGTTTCTATTGTTTTTTACAAACCATTTATTACTCTGATTAAGAAGTATATCACTTAAAAATTTTGTTTGATAAACTTTTTAAAAGTTAATGGAAAAAATTATATGTTTAAATATTTATAAACTAAAATTCACCCCCTATTATTGTATTGTTATTACTCTTATGATATAATATGGTTGATCAGAAATTCTATTTAAAGGTTCTCGAGGAAGAGTAGTTTATTATTTTGATGTATATTAGAGATATAATATTTGGTGTCAACAAGAAGAATTATGTTAATAAATTTTCAAAATTGATCAGTTTTGGGTTTGAAATGTCAATAATTATTGGGTTGAAATACTTTCTAGGGAAACAAGTTCATCATTGATAATATAAAAAAACATTTCATAAATAAAGTATGTAAAGGAATTGTGAATAAATCCATAGTGGATGAGTTATATCTTGTTTCAGTTCCAATTTAGTTGGAACAAAATTAGGAACACATTAAAATAATGTGGGTCTAGATATTCCCATATACCAAAGAATAATTGGTCATTTACCATACCATATTGAAACTAGGCTATATTTTTTCTATATTTCATGCTTAGAAGCAAGGTTTCAATGTTTTCCTAAGAATGCGAATCTCATGGTGGTGAGAAGAATAATGAAGTGTGTTTAAGGAAATTTTCATTATGTTTTACTTATTTATTTAGAAGTAACACATATTGGTTATCATACTCACATGTTTATCAAACTGGTGACCATGTGGATAGAAAATACCGAACTGGTGGTTTTTTATAAATTGGGAGTAATTTTATTGTTTTAATATATTAGAAATGTGATTATGATTTATTTTTCACAAAAAAGGTAGAATATGTTTCCATTAGAAAATACTGTACTCAAATTTTCAGGATGTGGAAAAAATTGGAAGAAACATGTGAAAATTTGAAACAAAAAAATGATGATTCAATGTTGAAATAAAGTTTTATTGAAATTTCTAAAAATATAATTCACTATTCTAGTACAAATAACATCTAGATATGGTACCATTTCATAATGTAAAAAGTGGAGAACACCATAGTAAAATTGGAAATCATTAGAACTCAAGATCAAGTGTTAGACATCTTCAGAAAACTATTAGCATCTCATGTATTTGAATTGAATAGTTTGAACATTATAGTTCAACCAATTTCTTTAAATTATGATGATTTAAGGTTTCACCTATCCTTATTATATCTAATGATTTATCTGGTATTTTTTTATTATTATAGTTTTCTGTGTTTTATTTGGTGCCAATGACAAGGGGAGATACTATCCAGGGGTATTTTTCAAGGAGAAAGAGGCTGTATTATAATTATTTAACAACATTGCATCTCTTGATTCGTTATCTTATTTAGGACATCGATCATTATCCTCTGTAGTCATCGAAAACTAATTATATAATCAATGCTTATTAATTTAAGTAGTGGAATGTTATAGGTCACTTCTAATTTTATTTCAAATGTGGGGGGTGAAAGTATTATGATTTGAATTTCCAATAAAATCTAAAGGGATAGTATATTAAGAAAAAATCCCAAAAAGGAATGCATTTTTTGATTGGGGTTTTGTTAGATGTTTACATCTTCACAAAGAAATGTTGAATGTATTTTAAGTTTCTGGTAATATAGTTTTGTTTCTGGGATTCTATAGGAGACTAAAGATTCTAGAGAATTCTAATGAAACATGATGTTTCTATAGTATAAGACCCTTTATCACACCATAAGAGTAAGAATATTATTGCTTCCCCATGAAGGATATAGCTATATCATAGATATTGGGTATGAATATTTCTAGTCATGCGATATAATTGATAATATATATTCCAAAATCACTGGATACCCTAAAGGATGCTTGGAATACATTCCACCATGCTAAAAAAATCTCATCATACATTCTTCGATCCATATTAAATAGATTAGAGATAATATAGATATTATTAGTTTTTAATATCTAGAGATGCCCAGAATGTAGCATCAGACTATTCTATAGAGGGTCTATATTTAATATATCAGAGAAGTTCTTGATTTTTTTATTTTTGAGTTCCTATAAAAGACCACACCACATCAATCATTTATATCATGGATAACCTAGTGAGTTGATGTTGTTTACATCATAAATTTAGGTTCTATATTACAACTCATATGAAATTTGAGGAATAGTTCATACAAAATTTATTTTTCAAAAGGGTAAGTTACACCATAAAATTGTGTTTTGGTGATTTTGAACTACTTTTTGATGTGTCTTTATCTTAAATATTTAGTAGTTTCTTAAAATTCTTAAACTAACATAGTAGAAATATATATGTGATCCTTTTGTGATATAATCTAAAGGTCTATATTTAAGTATTGTCAGCTGTGTAGATCTTAATCTTTGAATTTCAAATTTGAAATTCAAACAGTTCAAAATATAGATAATAGATCTTATATGCATGAAGAGTTCTCAAATAGAATAGGAAATATATATCCCTTGATGATCCTAAAATAGAGGAGTGTGATTAGGAAGAAATATATTGAAGGTAATGATTAAAAGAAAAATATGCTATGCATATCCTTGAAGATATAGAAATTAAGAATTTAAGAATCATGGAAGAGAACCCTAGTTGTTTGGTGTATATCCCAACGTAAAGATAATATAAATAATTAATTAAAGAATATGAAGCCGTTTTATCAACCCAATTAACCCCACACACATAGAGTGTGTTTTGGGAAAAGGGTGTCATAAATATTCCCCTATAAATAGTAAAATAAAATAAATAAGTGTTATTCTTTCTTTTAGAATAACGTTTAAAGGCCCCATCAATACCAAGTGTATCACTAGTTAACAATAAATGCGAGCGATATAAAAAAACTATAAAAAATAAAATAAAATATATGAACATATAGTAAGATACAAAAAAATAATCTATAACAATCTAGGTAACCTCTAAATTATTTTATCCGGACAACAATAACATGAATTTATTTTTGGTGATACAAAAATTCCCTAAGGAGTAGGATTGGAAGCTTTATTAGTGGAACCATCTTGGTGAACAACCCTTATACATATACTATGAAGTTTTATCATATTATCCAAAAATCACTATCCAAACTCTCAACACCCTTTGGAACTAGTTCCCATGCTCATATAATCTACCCTTACCTGGATCACAGACAAAAGGATCTATATAAATACTACATGGGACCAGTCAGGGAGTTATTATAACATTCCAATATGAAATCACCACCTACCCATTCCACCAATCATTAACCAATGTGTATGAAATAAGTGTAACAATATAATATAATAAAAATTAGAAAAAACATGTTGAAATAATATCCCTATACACTCTGAGATGGGATGGGTGAATTAGGGTGTCACATTACTTTTCTATTCTTGAATATTTCTCCCGAGTTAACATGATCAGTAAAAACATAACATTATTTCATGAAACATAAAATGTAGATGCGAGGAATGTAAAATGTGGATGTAGATATTTTACTTGGTTCACCAAAAATGGAGAATCTAAAGTGAACACATAAACAATTTGTCGATGTACTAGGTCTATAACACTTTACTCTAGTGTTTTTATAGGATTAATAAGGGACCACAATGAAACTTAGGTGCAATTACTCATCTTATAATCTCACTCACTATTCAATACAATAAAATATAAATGATTTTAAACTCTTAGGTTTTATAAAATAAATTTCAAAAATAAACACCAATACGTTGAGGGTGTTAATTTTCTGATTATGCTCCTTCTTATCAAGAAAACTAGATCTTGATTATATTTTCTCTCATATTTGTCTTCCAAAAATTTATTTATTTACTATTTATCTATTCACGTAATTCTTCATTTACTTCCATTATCAGAGTAATTTAAACCATGTTCCTATATATTCAATGATCAATCCATGTTCCCATAAAATAGACCTACTTATTTCCTAATAACTAATCTGAGAATTTCCCCATGATCCCTATTCTTAAAAATATAAAACTGCTTCTGTTATATTGATTACATTATAGATATTTAGGAATTAATATACTTTCCAATTAATTTTTTACATTTAATTTTTAAATATTTAATTACTTTAACAATAACAAGATACATCTCATCTCATAGTAAGATGCATCTACAGATAAAATTCCAAGTGAAATAGTCATCACTATAATCACTTATCATTGTGGTTTTTAATTTTAGAACCACTGATGAAGACCATGCCTTTCTTCATGGTATGGTGTATATCACTTTCATTTTTCTCTCCTCAATTAAAAAACACTCAATATCATCCATGTACAACACACCAAAATTCCATATTATTTTAAATGGGGGTTTGTCTAGCTTACTTCTTTAGATTACCTTACACAGGTCCACCATAGCTTCAAAAATACTCGAAGTGGCCCCCTTGTTTTACACAAGTAATCCAAACTCTCAAATCATCAAGTTCCGTGATGTGTCCTTCCTCGATATCCCATTTTGAGTGAAAGAAAATGAACTTTTAATTTATTATTCATTTATAAAGACACATGCTTCTACCAAATCAACTTAGTCACCCAAACATGGCAAACCAGTACTATATAGAAGATCTTATTAAAAAACCATCCTTCATGGCATGTTGAAAATCATTTGATTATTTTTTCCTATTCATTAACATATGAAATTCTTGTATTTCCCTTACATGATGAATTAGATGAAATTTATGCAACAGAAATGACCCTTACATTAATCTAGAATTACCCTAACATTATAACATTACCCTTATTCATCTAATAACTTCCTTTATACAATGGACTAAAATATATATTACCATTATTCAGTAGCTATAATTGTATCATACCATAATAAAGCTTTAATATCCTAGATATACATTTATACATGTCATCCTTTCTACATTTTTGCCTTAAAAAATTTAGATTTTACACCTTTACATAGAAATAATATTTTTAGGTATTCCTTTATTTAGATTATCAATTTTTCCTATGTACCTTTACATAGCCTACTTCTTCACCTTTCTTTATCCTTTAAAATATTCCAAAATTAGTTCCTTCCACCTCCACCATTCGCTATATCATGTTTAATATTAATACCAATGGTAACCCTAAAATATACATACATATAATTTTAAAAAAATAAAAAAAACTTATAAATATCATAGTTCAAAATAACAATCATGTTTTTTAAAGTTTATTTGACATGAAAATTAAAAATTCAAAAAAAAACCCTGTAGTGGGGGGATCCATTCCATCACAAACCTACTTCCAGAATATCGCTCATAATATTTGAAGAACTAGTTAGAAAAAACATTATTCACATATTATAGTGACTATAAATGGTATTCATGGTATGGTACCGATCCTACGAGAAGGGTAATAGTGTATAATGACCTAGAGAAACATTTTTCCCATCCTAGAGGAAAGGGTAAATAATATAATACATCACGGAATTGTGACCCCATCCTAACCATTAACATATTCATCAGAGATAATTCTGTCAATGGAATCTTTGAATATAAATGGAATACCCATTCTAATATGAATTTACATAACACATATTTGTTTTAAAAATAAAGTAAACCTTTTAGTAAAAAGATATATCAGATTAGCACTTTCATTATACCAAATTCAAAAACCTTAAACATAAATTCAAATAGAAGAACCTGGATAGAAAATAATATAATATATCACTAATAATGTATAAAGATTTGGTATAATAAGAGAAAAAATAAAGTAGTATAAAATATATAAGGTGTTAATAGCATGATAACATAATAGATGCAGACCATTTAGATCAAGCATCATGAAAATTTAATTAAATTATTTGTAAAAAATTATATTAGTTAAAAAACCTATTTGAATTTTCTTTATTTCACCCTAAACAATTTCCATCCCAACTCATTAATAGTATTATTAGAATAAGGAGTTATCATATTAATACGAATGATAAATTATTCTTTAGTGTCCAAAATTGGAGATAAAGACAATACAAATGAGCTTAGAGAAAAGTATTATTATGGATATAATGCATTATCTACAACCATTATGAAATATGAAATATATAAAACAAAACATTTAAATAACTTTTGTTTACCTAGAATCATCTTCTTCTATAGCAAGATGAAACATAATCCAAAAGGAGTCAATGGATTATACATAACCTCGAAGGAGGAAGAGAATGATTGAGTCACATCCATAATGGATTGATAAGAAGAATAAGATTAAATGTGATGTGGACATAATCCAAGCCATAAAATATCATTAGTAATATTATAAATAAATCATTAACTAAGGAGGTGGGAATATCATATGGTATTGAAGAGGGGATAGAGGAAGCACTAATATTTTATCCATAAAGAATTAAATAAAATGAACCATGAATTTAAGGGGGTTTGTAGTTAATTTTTAGGATTTAAAACATTATAAATTTCTCTTTGTTTAATAGATTTTCCCAATATTCTATTGTGAACCTAGTACAAGGGAATGATGGACACAGTGTATCGTAATAGTTACCCCAGTAAGACCCAACCCTCACTAAGTACCCAGTACTAAACCACTGGAAAATTGATAGCTTCACATAAATTCTCCCCCTTTTTATTCATTTTATTACTCCTCTTCATAACCCTCTAACCCCTTAATACATAGTTTTACACTAATTATATGTTCAAGGATATAATTTAATTTGAAATCACATTGAAAGGATGAATTTTATTTTCTTATCACTATGATTAACTCATCTTTCCTTTCTCCTAAAAGACCATATATAAAAGAGAAAAAAATAACATGAAAATGAGGTTCATTATAGAATATGAACATAATTCTCTCCATTACCAAGTAATAATGTGATAAGGAACATGAAATAAGAAATTTATGCTTGGCTTATCTTCACAAGGATACATCAAAGGACCAAGAACCAATGATGTGTCGATGTACTAAGATTCACTTAATTTCATCACTTGTATGTGGTTAATAGTGAAATATCATTCCCATGTTGGTTTAAAATCACATAAAATGTTTGAAATATCACTAATTTATCATTCAAGAAGGACCTAATATTGACTAAGCATATACATTTGATTAACATAAATGAAAAAAAGGATATAATCCACCATTACTGTAGTAATCTATTTTATCTTCATCACATGGATAATATATTTCATCATCTACAACGCCTTCAGATTGATGAGTAAGGGTAAAACAATATTTTACTAATTTATATAATTTAATATTTGTAATTCCTCTCTAAAATATCTGAGCTCCCTTATTAAAAAAATCTCCATAATTATTTCTTAACTTATTGAGATTTGATCAATGGTTTTGATCTGTAACACCCCAAGGATTTAGAAATAATTTTAATATTGAATGCATGAAACACTGAGTCTCTGCAAAATAACACTTTGTTATAACCTATCTAGTGAACATAATTTCTCCCCCCTGTGATTTAAATTTTGAAAAAAATGAAACACATGGTTGCATTCAGTAAGATATTTAGAGTTTGATAAGACAAAATTAATTTTTAGTGAATAATAACATACATTTATGAATAGCAATATGAATAGTAATAAGACCTTTATGAATAGTAAATAATTTTTTTATTTTATTGTATTATGGTTATATGATAATGAGATCTTGATTTATTTTTCAAGTTGATATAAAACGAATTATAGTTTTAAAATTGGTTTTCTTGAATAAATTATGATTTTATTTAAAAATTAACTTAATCAAGTTTAGAAAAGTATTTTCAAAAATTGAGTTTATTTTTTAATTCTAGACATCAAAAAATGGTTTGGGATATGTTTTGGGATTTTTCTGAAATACTCTAATTTTTTATGATTAGTAAAATATAGTAATTTTCCATATATATACAATATCGGTTAAATTCACTATTCCTAGAATCATGGATGATGTAAGAACACTTAGTTAGAACTCACATTAAATTATTACTATTATTGGTTACATGAATCAACACTATTGGTTATCAAGGGGAAATGATAAAATAATGAATAAGATATTCAAAAATCACCCCTCTCCACCACTACAACCCCCACCCTCAACTCCCTCTTTTCTTCCCTCTTCTTAAGAATTTTTCCTTGTCTAAATTATACTCAAATATCCTCCCATTCTCCTCCTCCATGTCTATCATCCATTTTTCTCATGAAAATACCAAAAACTCTCCCCTAAAGAGGCTCTCATGGGAGATAACTTCAAGAGGTAAATTCCTCTTTTCATTTATTTTATTTTGAGTTCCATTATTTTATTTTTATTTCATTACCTTATTTAACCCTAATGTTATTATAACTAAAATACCTTAAATGTAATGGAATTTTGTTATGATAATTTAATAATTCAACCTTATATCTCCTTTACCCTTCTTTTATAATACAAATGAAAACCCCATCTGAGATGTGTTAATTTATCACATTTAAGGACGATGGGTTTTCAATTTCTATTACCGTATTCAATTATGGTCATTATACCATTTCTATGGTTTAAAATGACTATAATAAATGTATTATTACTCATTTAAGTTTATAAAAAAATTTTTACACATGATATTAATTTTTAAATCATAATGAGTTAGTTATGATCAAGAACCGCCAATTAACCCAAACAATTATCATTAATTTTTTCTATAAAGTTTCATCTCAATTCACAATAACCAAATGAATTTTATAAACATGTAATATTATAGATATTAACAATTAAAATAAAACTTATATTCTGTAAATCCATTATCATATTACATGTATATTACTAAACCGACCATGAATACCAAGGAATAAAACACTCCCAAACAATAAAATTGAACCTCTTAAACCCATAAATAATGCCATGAATGAAATTATTAAGGCTATAATAAATCAATTAAATAAATAATAAGTCACTAAAATATTAATTAAAGAATTTATATTGGTTATATAGGACACTAAGATCAATTGAAGAACACCATGAGGCTTAAGGTAAGAGTTTTCTACCCGAACCTCCATTTTCATTCGGGTTACACTTATTTTATTCGTACCAATAAGAATTTATTATTTATTCATATGTAATCCTCGTAATTTCTTTGTGAATGATTTATATATTTTTACCAACCATAACCCTTATTTCATTTATTGTTAATTATATGTTTTAAAATGTTATTTCAAAAATTATTCTTGAAATACAAGCCCGATTTTAGGGAATTTCTCAAATTCTTACCTATTTTCAAGGGAACTATACAATATATTTTCACAACCATTATATTTTTTAAATCAATAATTTTATTATGAAAATACTGTCTTACTTCACTTCTAGTTTTATACAAATATTTTCCAAAAAGAACTCTTCTTTTCAAAGTAAAAGAGTATATATCTCAAGAATTACTCGCTGATTTTATAAGAGTATATTTATCTATTTCCACACTCTTGTTGATTCTCATATATTATTGGGATTAATATTTTCTAATATCATCTACCATATTGAATTCAATGTTTTATGATTAGTTTGACTATGGATGCACTAACTTAAAACCGTTCACCAACTTACTCTGAATGGTTAGTGTTTATGCTTAATGTTCGGGGAAAGTTATTTACATTTCATATGATAGTTTCAATATGAATGATTATGTTTTTATGTTAATTCCCATTAAAATTTGGATTGAATTGGTATAATTAAGTGATAGGTGGGGCTTGATATATCCCTTTAATGCATCAGTAAGCCTCATGAGACAAACTAATATCTGGGCATGAGGCCTTGACAAAATGGTTATTTATGGTCTTAGCATGAGGCCTTAACGATATGGTTATGATATTAGACATTATTCATGGAAACATTTTGAAACTAGTTATTGAAATTTCATGTGGTTATTCTACTATTAGAGTACCCCTGATTATTCTTTATTATGGAATTATTTATTCATCACTTATTCCGTTCATAATGTGTTCCAATTTATTTTTAAAGGTATTTGTTTTTAGTTATTCACCATGACTAATGTTTATGTTTATGATATATTTTTATGTATTTATTACACTTACTGAGTATTTGAGCTCACCGATTCCCTATATTTCATTTTTTCCAGGGCATTAAGAAGTTTATTATAAATTACATGTAGGGATTATCTAGGAGTTATGGATTCTTTTAAATGAATTTCTATATTATGTTTCCTATCAAATTTTAATGTTGAACATATGTATGTATCTAGTTTTCCAAAACTACTAAACTATTCATTCCTTTGGAATATTAAACCACATTAGTGCATTATAAAATAAATATCAATCCACCATGATCATCCCAATAATCATATTCTACAATTAACCATACTTAACAAATCAAGGTTCAATTAAAATTATCCCATACAAATAATCACTAAATCCATTAATAACCATGTTTTAATGATAAACCCCTTAATATTCGACCCTACACCACATATATTATATTATAAAACAAAAGGAATTATAGTATAATATTTCTTTTAATGACGAAAAACTTTTTAACTTCGTATAATCATCCTGAAACTACAAATAAAATATTTCAATTATATTTTGATTCCTTTTGAAGAATTTATGACCCTGATTTTTAAATAAACATAAAAAAAATTTATACTTGGGATTGTTTTCTCCAATAACCCTTTAAGGTCTGTTGAAAAATCACAGTTTATTTATAAATTAATTCTTCAAAAACATATTATTATATAACAATCTACACAAAAATCAGTATCGTTCTCTAGAAGAATTTGCATCACATTGAAAACATGTTCAATGAATAAAAAATCATTCACTCTAATCCCATATGTGCAATGATCATTAGGAGAAATTGAAGTTAATGAAAGTTTATCAGTTGAAATGCATTTCTAACATCATGCATCAAATGATCTATCTTGAAAATATTTAACTTCACATTCACATTATTCTCCCCTTGATAGAATATTTGTGTCATCTTCCAAAATATATCTTCTCTTTCAAGTGTGATATCTATCTATTGGGAAAACTTTTTGAGAGTATCACATTACTATCCATCATACATTAAATTCATAAAAAAAATTTATGTATATATTACCCTATGAATATGAGTATATCACCTAATTTTTAAATGAACACAAATGGAAATTATTAAATGATGATAAAAGGAATCAGTAACTCATTAAATATATTCATTAGATAAAATACACATCTTCATAAATATATTATTCATTTTAACAACACTTTCTGATATTTTTAGTTGGTAATATTGATGGTTGGAAAATAATATTTAAGTAAAAAACACATTTACGATATTGGTGTCCTTCTCTAAACCATTAAGGTGTTAGAGATGGTTATTGTCTATGATATAACTAATTATTCTCAAATCATTCCATGTATAGTTTCTTTTTCATCATATTTGAATCATATTCTTGGGTAAACACATAATCTAACACTTTCTGAAATTTATCCTTGAAAATAGATTACTCTATCTTAATGTAATTTATCCTTGAATGATGTACTAGACTTTTATTACTATTTATATAACTTGAGTGATAGAATTTAATTACAATTTAATAATACACCAAAAAGGAAATATCTTCATGTTGTTATCTCATCGATAATTTTTTGTACAAGATTGACTAATAACAATACGTTCAACTTCTAAAGTAATAAATTATATTCAAACCTACTTCTTATCTAGGAAATAAATAAAAAATATCCGAGGCATAATCTAATACCCAATGTTGACTTCCTAACATCTCCTAAACCGGCACTATTGGAATTTTTTAGATCCCAAAAACTCCTTTAGTTTTATACTTTAATGGAACTATATAAAATCCCTCATGATTTGGATATATTAAATTATAATTAGCACCAACATAAATTCTATTTATATAGTATTACTTGGTAATATCATATATAGACATATATCAATCATAATATTAGGTCTTGATGGTATTAGATTAACAAATTTATATAATTTTCCTCTAATTCATGATGTTGACTAGTTTTCAGTCATCATCATTTAACATCTTATTCTTTATTGGAACACTTTTTCTGATGGAATTGTTTTTATCTATGATAAATATTTTTAATAATTATTTATAATATATATATTGATATTAATGTTCTATTATTTCCCAATATTACATGTAAACTAATTAAAACCATCAATTTACCAATCATGGGAATTTTTAATTCTATCCTTCTGATTTTTTCAAACTTTTCACATTATGCTTTAGTAAATCATCTAAAAATGATTTCATCTAAAACAATTATTGTCATCGTCTTTCGATAATACTATTTATTGAAATAAAAATTATGATTAACCCCTTCACATTAGAATTTGATATTTCCATATATTTTCCAGGCCTCTAATACCCAGCATTTGGTTCTTTCTTTATCCCATATATTCTTTTATTCAAATGAAATATTTTTTCTAATATTCATATTTAAAAATTGATATGGTTGATAAATCTAATCTTTTTCATTAATAAATCTATTTGGAAAACTTGATTTAAAATCTAGTGAAAATAAATTGAACTTTTTTTCTCCAATATGGCGAAGAATGATAATATTTTTTTAAATATTTATTTGCAAGAAAAACTTTCATCCATGTTAATTAATTATATTTATGATTATCATTTTCCAAAAATTATTAAATCAATGCACCTTCTAGTAAGTAATATTGAATTATGTAGACATGCTTTAGAGATGGTGAATTAGGTGTTTTAATTTTTTTTCCAAATCCCAAATAATATTCAAGACTTTTAAAAACATTAAACTTTAAACCCTTGATTTCATTTGATAATCATAAATATTTTATCATTTAATATAGTATAAACCAATATGCAACACAGTGTTGAAAATAAAGTTTGGTACATGTGTTTTTATATGGTTCAGTCCCTCTTTAGAACCCTACTCATTATTGTTATTGGAATATCCATGTCATAAATCATCTATTAAAACGTTTTTACCAATTTTTTTGTATTAAAGGAAATTTTTAACCTAAACCACACTCAAAAATTTATATATGTAAGGGTTAAAAATATTACACATGTGAACATAAGGTATATCCAATAACTTCTCTTTTAAATTAGAATCCCACCAACTAGACTTATCTGTTTTATTTCTTTTTTTTAATGTAGATCACAAATGAAATCTAAGAATTTCACTCCACCCAAAAATAATTATCTGTTTCCTTAAACAAAGATAGACTTTGACAACCTAAAAATATCAACACAATGTTTATACAACTCTACCTCTGTTCACTACCTAACATTAAAGTTCTTCTTTAGATACCGATTGTTGGAAACACCCAACTCATTCTTTATGGAACTCAATAACATTTAGTTATTAAATAGGCTTCATTTTATCTCTTCCACGATCATTTTTATTTAATAAAAAATCCCCATATCAAACATATTTGTTTAATCACCTAAAAAATGAAAACTAAATGCTCAAGTTTACTAGTTATAACTCACTTCTTCTTATCTTATTTCTAAACCTAAGTTGATTTACTACCTTTTTCATTCAGTATAGGTTTGAATATTATTCATATTAACTTTATCATCTTCTTTAAAACCCATATATTTTTCTATTTAGTGCATGTTCCATTACTCCTCCTTCTTATTTTCTATTGTGTGCACTATCTATACCTTGTTCTACCTCGAGAGATAGAGATATGTTCTCTACACTATTGACCAACTCAATTAAACTCACCTCAAAAATAATGACTCTACCTTATATTTACTATTTTCTTCTTCCTAGGTATTCTCATTATCTCACATATAGGATCAAATATATTAAATAGATCCTATCAGTTATAATATCAAAAAATTATATACTTAGAAGGATTCTTTCATCCAAAAAGATTGGTTAAAAAAATAAAAATAATTAGTTATTATTATTTTTCATTACAGAAAAAAAGATATTCCAAAATACCCTTATGTATTGACGTCACATGAAATAATGAATATTTCTTTCATTCCTCCATTAGGATTAGATATTACTTTTCAAAATGAACTCTTCACAAACACTATATATATTAATCATCTTTTCTATATTAAATTTCATATAATAAACAATTGATTTTATTTATTTTGGCCATGAGTCATTCAATGAAGACCAACATAAATTCTAGTTGAATCTATATATAATGGTAGTAGATCATCCGTTTATTCTCTTCATCATAAAACTTGAATTCAATTAGAAATAAAAATGATTTTATTTAATATTTGAGAAAAATTCACCTTCTTTAGAAGATTTTTCTATTTACGAATTGAGTGAGTTCTAGAATCTCTCATTTTTAGGATAAAATAAATTTCATAAAGTTAACCAAACCTTGATCTTCCTCCCAATAGATTTTATTACAATTATTTGAGGTTTTTTGAAGAGGGAAATCTTTGAATAATTTTCTAATGATTTTTTCTCACAAAAACATTCGATTTCCCAAGAATCTCATCCAGTTTATTTAAAAAAACAGGATTGAATTATTTCTTACAAAGAATTATTACTATTTGAACTTGAATCTTAAATCTAACACCTTTCACATTAATATTCTTTAGAATACAAAAATTTTGGAAACTCATAATATATTACTTGAGAAATCTCTCAAAATATCAATTTCATTAATATTTTTTATTATCTATTTGAATATCACCTTATCCAAAATTTAAATCTTATATCACATTTATTTTTTATATTTTTGATACTTGAAAATAATTTATATCATCATCTGAATTTATTTCATCATAATCTTTGAATTATGGAAACTATGATTTTAGTCTATAGAAATCTCCGATTTTTTACTAATTGTTGATGTTTACATATAAATACATGATCCTTACAAATATAAACTAATCATTACATAGAAAATATAATGTTTACATAGAAATTAATCGTGTTTATATAGTGTAATATGAATTTTAACCAAGGAATAATAATGTTTACACAGACACTAGATCATCCATTCCTTATGGGAGCTCATGTTTATGCAGATGTTGGATGATAATTATATAGCTATTCCATAGAAATAAAACCGAAAAATAGTTCTTGAAATTATTTGTAAATATATGAAAATGAATATATCAACTCAACTTATATTTTATTCTTACACAACCACACCTTTTTCGTTTTCATTAATTTCCGAATTTCACCAAATGAATTCAAGGATTATTCAATTTATATCCAAACCTTATGGATTATAATAAATAATATTATAAAACTCTAAAATAATCATGGGAACAACAATAATTATTCAAAAATATATATATCATGAATCCAAGGTCATTAGTAGAATTTGAATATTAAAATATGATTAATTCAATTAACTCATATCCCTCTTCACTTAAGACCTATAAATATTTCATCTAAATACATGTTCTAACTTATTTTTAGCAAACATCAAGATCAAAATTCCTTGTATGGGTTCTATAATAACTAATATAGATTCCTCAAAAACCTTTATTCTATTATAATAAATTTTATATAATTCATATAGTGATAAATCTAGTAGCCAACATCTCTTCTTCAAAAATTCTTCCAACTGCTTATAATTGTTGTTGGAAGTGCACTCAATCTTAGTACTTTTCATTGAAATTGATAGCTTCTCTCAAATTGATAGATGTTAGGTCATCCCATTGAATATGTCTAGAATGATATTCAAGGGTTCCTTATCCATATATTCATTAAGGAAGAAAAACATTTCATATGAACATGAAATTATGTTATCTCTTTAGCTTTGGTGGGTTGATACTCACTCTATTACATAAGACATCCTAGACATAAATTGATGTGATTATTTTAAAAACACTATAAAAAAAGGAATATTCAATATCCCCATTTGAAATTATTTTCAAAAATTTGAACTATGAAAAAACATATACACATAATTAAATTTCTCTAACTATTCCCTCTTTTTCTATCCATTTTTTATAATTAATAAAAATGGAATGATTTTATTCCCCTTGTTGTAACTAAGGGTTACAATGAGTTCTTTATTACCTCCAAAAACACTTATAATTTTATTAAATTAATTTCCTCCCCATATTTTTTCCATCACATTAATTAAGCTCAATTCATTCTATAAAAGAATGATGGAACCACATGTTCTCTTATAAAAGAGGCATCAACTAATCAAATATAGGTTTACATGTGAATTCCCTTTTTAGAAAACAAGAGTGACTAATGGAGATAACATATATTCCCATTAAAAACCCCTCAATATTGTACCAACACAAATATTTAATTATTTGGGGTTTCTCAAACATATTTCCTAGGGATTTTATAAACCTACACCTCACTTGAACAAAAAATAAAACCATTTATGTATAGGGTATTTTTCTCTTTGTTTTTTATTATAATGACTCCCCTTTAATAAAAATGTTCTATATAATTAAAAAAGTAACAAGAGATTTATAATAATATTGAATCCTTCAATAATGATGGGGTTTTCTATAAATTTATATTTAAAAAAATCTCAAAATTTTCCAATGGCCTTAACTCTTTTGAACGACCCCCCTTCCCTAAGGATGATATCTAAGCTTACTTACCTTTAATTCCCAACATTGGAAATACCAGATCAAGAGGCTTGGGAAAAATGTGTTTCCTTAAATGGATACTTAATGTTATATAGAGGGTCGAGACAACTTTATCAACCTTGATACTCATATCATTGATGGTCAAAAGTGTCTAAACTTTTCATTCTTTATTCATATTAGGATTTCTATATATGAACATCACATGGAAGCATGGATTGTTTCTGTATATCACATTTCCTTATAGCCAAAGTAAGATCATTTACTTGATAAAGAAATTTATGTTTATCTTTATCATATTTATCTTTTTCCCTAGACTCCACTAGCTAATATTACCATATTTTCAAACAATTTTTCTCAATATGTACGGACTTCCTTACGTATGAGGAATCATTGTTAATAGTAATGTTCTTCATAATTGGAGAAAATTTTGTTTTAAATTTTATTATTATTTTTATAAGTGTAATAATAATAAATTTTATATCCACATTTCATTTCTCATTTCACCTTTTACCTACCTCTTTAAAATCCATTATAGCACCTTTTAGGTCACCCTTTCAAAATCTTCACTATGAGTGTCAACCAAGATGCCAATCATACTGTCTCTTTCATAGATTGACCCTTTTCCTATTATGTATATATTTCTCCATTTTAATTTTATTTTCATATATATTTTTCAATGAAAGATTGTGTGTCCTCACTTAGCATGATATAATAATTTCTTTCTTGTTGGTGTGGCATCCATCCCAGTCTTCTTTTCAAACTACTTGGGAGTATTATTTTGATTTTTTTCCTAAGGAAAAGATATTTATTATACTTTTCTTCTTCTCCTGATATTGTTTATTTCTTATCTAATCAGTGTAATAGTTATATTGGGATTGTAAAAAACATCACTCCTTGTCATTGTGTCCAACATTGTTTCGATACTCATAAAAGTTCTTCAGGTTCTCGTATTTATTACTCATGTGCATATTATGTTTCATTTGTGAGGTATTTTTCAAACCATTTGGGTTTCCTATAAATTTATATTTACTCCCACTAAGATTAATCCTTATATTATATCACTAGATCTATGCCCAAACATCTAGTCTCACCAACATCCTCTAAATAATATCTTTATTTTGTTTATCAATTTAATCCATCCAAAATTTTTTCCTTATTGATTTTCGGATGGAACGACACATTTTTTGGATCCATTGGGGGGAAATATGTCTTATAAATTTTTTCATACATTTTTAACATATAATTGGATATCTAGTTATTTTTTATCTTCTATATTTATATATTTTTAATTTTTTTCTAAAACTTTTAACAAAATAGTTTTAGTGCATCCAGAATTATCCAAATAGTGAGTTTCCTTTTTATATGAGCTGGTTGTGGGATATTCTTGAGATGGTTCATATATATTCTTTAAATAAATTAGATTCCTTCCTTAATAAATAGTTTCTTCAGATTTACTTATGGTAGAATTTCTCTTTTGTTTCCGTATATTTTGATGATTCATCTTGGGTGCTTTCCAAATTTCTCCACCTAATCTCAAAAAACATTCTTATTGAAAATGTGTTTATTATCTTCAAGTACCTTCAAAAAGTATTCAAAATATCTTTTATCTTATTTAATTAATTTTAATACACATAATGTGTCTCTTTTAATGAATATTTCAGCTCAATTTTCCACTTTTACATTACTTCTAGTAAAGCATCATTGACATTCAAGGAGAGTTGATAATATTTCTCCAATGAATGGAACACTTCCTTATCAACATATATAAAAACATATTTTTCAAAAAATATATTTCTAAATTCTTCATCAATCTTAGAAAAATTATTATTACATTGTATGGAAAATTACTCTATACCTTCAACCATGTTTTAGAGTGAATACATCCACTCAGATTCTTTGCTAATATGTCCTTCGCAGCATCAAAATCCTATTCTAACTATATATTTTCATTAATAATTCCATTAATATATAAAAATATGAATGATAAAACTTCAATGGGAACATTATTCAAATAATATTTATCTTTAAGGTAGATATCTTTAGTATATTCAATGAATCCTTTCTCACATCTTGAACTTGTTTCACTAGAGGAATAACAATCAAAGTATTTAATTGATAAAACCTTACCATTATAATTATCATTATATAATGGTATATTATCTATAATAATAGATCATTTTATAATATTATTTTCCCATGCCTTATTTTTCAATTTCTATTAGGTACACTAGGTTGAATACTCTGAGAGGGGGGGGGGGTGAACCAGGGTATGGTAGATTACAACTTTCTCCCTTTTGGATCTTGTTCCGTTGTTAGAAAAAACTCAATTCTCTCTTCCTCGCATGAAAATATACAGACTAATACGAAATCATGTATTGGAAACATTGATTTTTACTTGTCTCACCTTCAGTGGGAAATGTCTAAGGAGTATACAATGGCAATGTGCTGATGAACCAAATTCACTAAGGCTCACAGACAATAATCATTACATTGTTCGGGCCATATCTTCTATACCCAGGCTCACTACCTTTACAAGGTTTAGGGTCTAATCACTAAAGTCCCAAGGTTCACTCCATATTCCTCTTTCTCTGGTTCACTTCTGGTGGAAAGGGTTACCATCTTCCTCTTTCTTTAGTCACTGCTCTTGGAATGGAATCCACTCACAGTTTATGGACGTGTAGTTCAAACACAGTTTATAAAAATCTAAGTCCCTTTATTTTCATGAATTCCTTCATCATCAACTATAAGTAGATGCTCTATTGATGTTTCTTTTTCACCCATAGAAGAATTCCACCTTCTCGGGTACTGCTAGGTACCAAGAAATACTTTCGCAAACTGATTTGAAGCTTTCGAAAGCTTCATTGTGAAAATTGTGAACCAACTTCCTCTTCCCACATACTATGTACCAGGTTTGGTAAGCAGGACACCTTATTCTTATACAATTGTCACTGTCGCGAACCGCCCTTTGTCTATGGATTGTCTCTTCCTTCGCAATCGTGTACCTCTACCACGTAACGACTCTACAAACCTCCTCTGTGAAATACCCTATGTCCATGAACTGTTCTCTATTCACAGACTCCCTTCACTTCCGCATACCAGAGCTCTCCATCCGTGTACCACTTGTATAAATTTTCCTTCTCGTGTACTGAAGACTCCTCCTCCACATACCGAGTCTTAAGCGAAAACATATTTCTGCTTAAGTACTTCAGTGGAAATTCTTCCACGCAAACCACTATAGCCATCGTGGGATTATCCCTCATGAACTTGTTTCAGACTTCACCAAATTCCCGAAGCATAATGTATTCTATAATAATGATCAATATCTAGAGTAATCATTTTGAATAGCAATTCTTGTATAGGAAAAGATATCCACTTAATCTTCTAAATCAATATTTACTTAATCTTTAATCAAGCCTTCACCACTTATCGATCCTTCTATCATCGTGAACCGAAATCCATATGCGAGACGTTTAGCTATGTGATCCGTGTACCGCCTTTTCTCCTACGTGGTAGATCTCCTCCACTAACTTTAGTGCATCAGCATACCACATCTCCTTCTACTAAGAACCTTTTTTGGTTTCACAAACTGCACCCGTGTATTATTTCCGCCGCTCCATGTACCGTTCCCGGAACATTGTATGCGGCCTCGGTATTATAGTACACATTTCTCACCCTTTTCCAATTTTCTTAAACATTTTTCATAGAATTAACTCATATGAAGAAATACTTCCTTTTACAACATCAAACTCTTTATTTTAAATCCACATAATTTGTAAAACACTGGGAGACTGCGCCACCTTAAAACGTGTCTTCAGAAAACACCAACCATACTCACTTGCGGTTATCTATCTTTGTCAACAAACACAACCACACCCAAAAAATATAGAGAGGATGCATTGTGGGACTTTGTCCCAACAATTTATTCACTGAGAACCCCAAATCTATCTTGATCGGTATGGGCCCAGATTCTTCCATATGAGGAACTTCAAAGATCTCTTTAAATGTGCAATTTATATATTCAATAAAAATTAATTTGGAAAAAAATAAAAAACCAGTCATAAATATAAAATTTTTCTATAATTCAAATTGGGATATAATAATATATATAATCAAGGGAAACTGTTGCTCAGATACCAACTCTAAAGACCAATGGATCATAAAGGAAAACCTTAGAGGGGGTGGGGTAAATCAAGTGGTTTCAGATTTTTACCAAATCAATAATATTCATTTAGAATTTCTAAAAAATTATAAATTTATCATTTGATGTTGGTTAAGACACATGGGTCTTTTATTTTTTATCCGATAACACACCTATATATTATGTGGTATTTAATGTAATGTGTAGAACAATTGTTTTTACATGGTTTGTACCCTCTTGGTAATACTACTCCTTATCATGTTTGGGATGTCCAAGTCATGGATTATAAATAAAAATATTTTTTATCAATCTATAAGAAGAATGTTGGATGATTTTATCCTAACCCAATATCACCATATTGCATCATCAAGGGTTCATAATATGACACAGGTAGACATAAGCTTCATCCTATAGACTCTCTTCAAACTGGTATCCCACCAGGTGGACTTTTCAGTTTTCTTCCTCCCTTTTCAGTACATCACCAGTTGTATCCATAAATTTCAATACACCCAAAAAAATATTGATCTTCTTCCAAAAAACACAATGAAATTTAAATTGTAAGAAAATAAAAAAACACTACTTATGAATCTATTCCTATGTTCACTTACAAACTTTTATTTTCTTATTTTGAGACTAAATATTAGAAATACTCAGCCCATTATTTAAGGAACTCTACTTTAGGTCGATATTTTTTTATTCAATTCATGTTGACCATGACTATTGGTCTTCAAGAACATATCCCTAGAACAAAATTACCGAGTAAATCACCTTTAAAATGGAAATTAAAATCCTGGGTCTACTTCGTCTCACTTAGTTATTCTTTTCCCCAAGAAGATTTAGTCAACATCTTATTCCCAGTATTCTTAACTTATTCTTAAAGTTGTAGATATTTCTATATTCAGTAATATTTCACCCTCCCCTAATTCTCCATCACTATTGGGTGTAGTGTCCACACATTGTTATACTTATTCTTCTTCGTGTGGTTCTCTATATTCTTAGCCATCTTAAATTTACCTCCTCACACCAAAAGTGGATATTTATTACTTTTTCCCATTATTCCTCTTATATATTATGACATTATCACAATTACTATAACAGGTATTAAATGGATCATATTATATAAAATATGAATAAATGAGATACTTTGAAAACATTGTTTTATCCAAAAAAACATAGTTATAAAACAACTATATTTTCATTACTATGTTGTCTTTTAAACTAAAAGTATATTCAAAATATATCCTTTATTATTAATACTCACATGGGAAAATAAATCATTATTGTATTCCTCCTGTAGTCTGGGACTCTTCTTCTTCAAAATGAACTCTCTATAGAATCTGTAAATAAATTTATAAGCTATATTAAAATACACAAAAGAGGATGTGTTGTTTCTCATTCTCATACATGAGTGCTTCGATTAAGACAAGTATTGGTTCCATTTGAACATATACCCAATAGAAGAATCTAAAATATTCTTTTTATTCCTCATAAAACTCATGTTTAGTCCCAAATAAAATCTATGATATTTAATCTTTGGAAACTCAACACTTGCATTGATAGATCATGTTTTTTCATTTACATATTTAGTGAGATTTTGAATCTCTAATTTTAAAGATAAAATAAATTAACTAAATTTTATACTTCCTTGGTCTTCTTCTCAACATATGTAATCCTCAATATTTAATATTTGATGAATAGGAAGATATTTGAATCATTTTGAGCTTTATTATTCTTGAAACCCCATGACGTTTCTCAAGTATATCATCCACTAGATTTTACACAAAATAGGACTGAATCATGGATAACTAAGAATAATATTTATTTAAACTTGAATATTAGTTCTAAAATCTTTAAACATCATATTCTTTTGAATAGTTATATTCCAGAAACTTGTTATTTCAGACTTGAGAAATATCACAAAATATCTCTTTATTTGAGAATATTTATTCTCAATTTGAAGATCAACTTCCCCAAAATGAAGATATTGTATCCCTTTTAGTTTTTGATATTTTTATCCATGTAAACAAATCATTGAATAATAAAGATTTATTTTGTCAAAATCTTTCAATTCTGGAAATATATCTTTTAACCTGTAGAAATATTATTATTTTAACAATTGATGATGTTTACAAACACATACACGATGATTATGCAGAAGGATTCATTATTATATAGTAATAATGATTCTTGCACTAACATATATCATGTTTATAAATAGGGTGATGAAGTTTTCATTGTTTATAGTGATGGTTATGCATACACTAGATGATCCATACAAATAGGGACTTCATGCTAAGGAAAATGTTAGAAGATGATTACACATATCTGAATATAAAAATTTTCCTAAAAATTACAGATAAAATAATGTTTATGTTCATTGGGAAGATGGTGTTCACAAAAAAAAATATAACATTATTACAAAACCATGCCTTTTTAATTTCTAAGAATCTCTAGATTTCTCCAATTGAATTCAAGGTTTCGTCAGTTTTACTCCAACTCTTCTAGATCATTTCAAATCATCATGATCTAAGTTCAAAGAATTTGAAGAACTATTATAATGATTCCAACAAATTTATATTGAATTCAAGGCCCTTATAATAATGTGAATACTAAAATTCTAGTACTTTAATTCACTCAAAACTCTCTTTACATCATCCTTATATGTTATTCACCAAAGTGTATGTTCTCACTGATTTGTTGCACCCGTAAATATTGAAATTCCTTAGATAGGTTGTCAAAAAACTAGGATGGCTTCATTCACAACATTAAACATGTTGTATGATTTTTAAAATAGTTTATATAAGTATTCTGTTGTAATTTTAAGAAGCTGACATCTATTATTAAATTTCATTACAAATTATTATAATTTTTAAATACAGCGAGCTTGACCTCGACATGTTTCTTTGACATGAATACCATATATCTAATCAAAATATGATAGGTATTCATATTAAATATTTAAATTCAGTTATTCAAGTTCATTAATTAATCATTCATCTTCCTTTGCAAAATATTCATCATGGAATCATCTGCTTTCATGTACCCATGAAACTATGGGATGTTTACTCTTCATCCTTGGTGGGTTTATAATCACTCCATAACCAAAGGCATCCTATAATTATATTGACATTATCATTGAAAAAAACAAAAATAATCAAAAACTGAAGGGATCTTTACTTACATATTATACATAATTTATAAGACCCATATGGTTCTAATAAATCTTTTATATTCTCTTCTTGAAGAAATATACCATGCATGATTATTCTAAATTTCATCAAGCTCTTCATTAATATCCTTTTTTAACTCTAATAATGAGTATCCCTGTAAACTGTTTTAGACTCTACTTGAGATAAAATCTTTTTTTCTATAAAGGATTCATCCTTCTTATATTCACTGAGGTTATCCTATCACTAATTATGTTTTTTTCATCAGTCTCTATAATATGTACTTGTTTCCTTACTATTTATGGACTTATTAAAATGTCCTCATCATTGGTTCCTTCATCCAAATAACCATCATTATATTTTTATCCCTATGAGATACTTAACTTAATAACTCCTTCTTACATAATTTCATTACTATTTTATTGAATATTATTTTCATTCTCCAAAATAGTGACATATTTACTATAAACAATTATTCAAATCCATTTCTAAAAAACTAATATAATTTTTTGGATGATTATGTAAGAAATATTCATTCATCTCATTGATATTCACACTTTATATGATAATTTCACTTTTTTAGAATAATATATTTGCATTCAAATATTCATAATTATTTAAATATAATATTTCTCCTATGTTATATATCATATGGGGTTTTATTTTTAACTAGTCATAACAAGGCACTATTTATAATGTAGTCTAATTTCATTTATAATACTTTCCAAAAAAATATTATGTATTTCTCAATGAGGATCATCATAGCCATACTATTTATTATATGGTTTATCCCCTCAATGAATATATTTTATTGAGGATTTATCACCATTAAAACTTAATTTTTTATCTTATTATTTTATATATAACCATCCACTTGGTTATTAATAAACATATTTCAATATTTATTTACAATTTTAGGATCTTATTTCCAATACTATTCTTTATCGACAATTAATACCATGTAATTTAATTAAATAAATTTTATTTATGAGGTATCACTATTAATTATAACTTCTTGATATAATATAATAACACTCATCTTTCTAGATTAGTAATTTCCTTCCATTTACAATTATTAATGTATTGATGTTGTGTTAATTTATTTTTGAGTAAGATATAAGAAAAATAGAAGTATAGGGAAGAAAATTGAGTTAGGTAAATGTAGAATAGAAGCACCAACTACCCGATAGACTTGTACTAGGAACCTAGTGGTATCTATGGTGTTATAGGTGATTCTATTAGTATAACAGAGTACCTAGTATCCTTGTATTATATAACCAATAAAATTATATGTTTTTTTAAAGGAAACGGAAATTTGTTCTTGAAAACCCTAAATTTAATGCCATAAAATTATTTGGCTTTGGAATTTCCCACATTTTAGTCATAGATGTTCCCAATTGATACTCTCAATCATTTCCCTACCTCATCAATAAAACCCACCTTTGATTGTTTTTTAGATTTTATGTTTTAGTATTGTGGGAGCTTTTATTTTGAGAGAATTATGTAAGAGAATCATCTCTATTTTTCTATTTCTTTTACTCTCAGAAATCTAATAATATAAATACCAATATCTATATTTTCTATATGTTATTAAATTTATCCATTTAATTTGTATTTATTCCTCTATTGGTTATTGGAGCCTATTTATTTGTGTTCTTTTGTTTAGACAAGTTTTTATCTAATAGATTTATATTTCTTCCTAGGGTATATTTTTAAATCTACTATTTTTTTAAAATTGTTCGAAAAAACTCCCTTGAGGTGGAATTTTATCCTTCCTCAAGATTAGGGCTTGGTTTTAACACATGATTTAGTAGGTGACCATTACCCTATCTATAATTTATATTGAACACAATGTAGATAAAACATAAGGATTAGTAAAATTATATATAAATCAAATTGTTTATAAGGATTTGGGTTTTATCCAGTTAAAACTCATTATTGTATATGGCTTGGGTAAATGGTGACTATTTATATAGCTTGTATGACTTGGTTATTTTACTTGATACAAGTTATGAATTTTTTAATTTTTTATCATGTATCTTAGGCATGTAAACATAGATTGTGTTATATTGTATTGATTTTGGGGTTTCCGATACATATATATACATTGTGGCTTGTACATTTCAAGTAGGTGGAATTTATTATATATTGTATAATATATTTATAGGTTGATTATTGGACTTGTGAGAGTTTATGGATATGTTTGGAACACATTATATAAATATATTGAACCCTCTACGTTATATATTTCCCAATATACTATTTTCCAAGAGGATGTATCCCCATTCCTTTATACATTTTACATCTATTGAGAGGATTTATACTAGATGTATGTGAATATTCCCTCTTTGGTTCAGTCAAGATAATATAATAATTAATCTGATTCTGATCTTTGATCAAAGTAGGTATATGCGTGTTTGAGAGCTTCTTGAGATATAGATTTATTTATTATAGTTGTTATTTATGATTTGTAAGAATGTTAATTATATATATCTTTATTCACCTTCATTATATTTCTACTAAATGAATATAGAATTATGAAATATTAGTAGGGGTCATATGCTGACTGCTTACAAGGTATGATGTACTCACACCCTATAAACCCACTTTTGGGATATTACTAGACATGGTTTTTCATATTCTATGGAAAGTAACAGAACCTGAAAATAGAGATCTATATGTATAAGAGCATAGATTTATATTGGACATTTTGGGGATTTTTTGAGATGGTTTGAATTGGAACACAAAGGTTATTTATTGGATTTGATGATGGTGTCTTATTCCTTAGGAGCTACACTAAGAACCTTTTTGAGACTTTTTGTTTCATGTGAGTTATTTATATGTTTTTTATTGTTTGTTTCACAATATTTATGGTCTGAAATAGTTTTATGGAATGTGTTTGTGTGGAATTAGATATACATATAGGTTTTTTTAAATATAACTTTCTAGGTACAATAGGTATCTCTAGTGTTCTGGTAACTTTGACAAATGCATTGCTAATTTTTTCATTGGCCATGTTCTTATGAACGTACAATCAATTTTTTGATAGGATCATTTAATGTCCTATTTTAGACCCTAAGAGGGTAAATCCCATCCCAAATTAGTCTAATCACCGAACTATTTTTATGAATGCCTTTGGAGATTGATAAGTGAACATAAGGAGTTATGGAAACAAAATTTAGTTATTCATTGGGTATCCTATTTTTGAGATCATTACATAAATATTGAATTTAACAGTGGTTTAAAAAACCACCACTATATAGATTTTTTATTTTAGCGAAATTGTTCAAAAATCCCCGCCAAATAAATTATTATATTGTTAAAACATATCAATTTAGTTTCAGGGTTTTTTTATAAAATCATCTATGTATTTGAGATTATTTATAAAAAATCACCACAAAATTAATGGAAAAATTTTAATTTTTAAATATTAAATATTTAATTACATTTTATAATTATTATTTATTATTTATATTCATTAATTTTATAGTATTTAAAATGTTAAATTATTATAATTTGTTAATTATTAATTATTTATATTACTAGTTAGAAATTATTTGAAACTTAAATTAATTATTTGATAAGTTGAAAATTTGACTTCAACGACAAACTATGATAAATCTTGTTCCATGTATCCACTTTAAATCCAAAACAAGTAAAATTGATGATTATTATATGATCTATAATGAAATTAGATAATAATTTGGAAATAATAAATATAATAAATTTTATTACAATTTTAAGAGACCTTTAAAATCTTACTTCAACTACAAATGACCATAACTTTTGATATTGGAATCTTTTTTCGCTCAAAAACATATCAAATCAAAGGTTGCAATGAGATATATTCCATTTTGATTGAGTGGACCTTGACCACTATTTTTTGAGGTAAAAAAGGACAAAAATTCCTCCAAAACAGAGTATTTGATTCGAAAACCATGATTTTTTAACATTCGACGAGATTTCAAATTCATTTAATAGTGTCTTATTATTTTCATTGGGTTGTCTATGATTTTATTCCATGTATTTACATTACTATTGATTTAATGGTGTGGCAATTATTTTCCCTCTTTTTTATGATTTATTATCTATTATATATATATGTAGGTATTTTAATAGATATATATATATTTTAATTAATACATATTTATTAATATTTATTTGCAGATATAAATAATTTTATCTAGAATGGATATTTATATGTATTGATTGATATTTATATACCTTTGTAAATATTTATTTTCATTTATGTTTATATATTTTTAAATCTTATATGGTTATATAAATAATTGTGTTTATATATATTTAGGTAGATTTTTTTATATGTATCTATATTTATAGATATTTATATAGATGTGTTATTTTTTAATTTCTATATTTTATTTTTTATTTTTTATTTTTTATCTTTTTTTTTATTTTGTATCCTTATTTTTTATTTTTTTATTTTTTTTATTTTTTATTCACTACATATTTATTATTTATTCACTATATATGCATTTTATATTAATTTTATCATTATTATTATTTATTTATTTTTAATTTTTAATTTATTAATTATTAATTACTAATGATTTTATATTTATTATTATTTACTATTTATTAAAATATTTTTATTAATGTATAAGTTAATTAATCATTTTTTTTATTAATTATTAATTATTAATTAAGTAGTTCATAATTATTTTTTATGAATTTATTTATTTTTTATTACTTATTTTTATTCTTTAATATTATTATTAGTTTTTTATCCCCATATATATATAAGTATATTAAATTCTATTTACTCACAACATGAAGATCTTGTTGTAGGGGTAAAGTCTTTACAGAATAACTAAGAGTTAAGGGGTTCAAATATCACCCAACCTATATATATGTTGAATTTCTTCATGGAATGCAAGACAGGTGCATGATAATTGTTAATAATTAATTAATTTTTTATTTAAAAATAAAAAACATTGGGAAATGTTTTATAGGTGGTTTAAACCACCTCTAAGTATGTCTCTTAATTTTTTTAAAAATGCCACTAAATCATTTCAAAGATGTTTTGAAAACTGCCACTGAATAATTAGTGGCACACAATTTATAAGTTGTTTCCCAAAACCACTGTGAAATGGTTAAGAAATGGTTTAAACCATGACTAAATTATTATAATGGAATATAATCATCAATTAATATTACTCAGTGATGTTGGTCAACAAACATCAACATGAACAAATTCCCTGAACATTAGTGAGTTATTGTATTTTTGAATATATGACTTTCAAATGATCTGTCCCTTTTAGAAAACATCACATATATAAGTAAAATCAGATGTTATTATATGGATATCTCATCTAAAACTATGTTTAATGAAGTCCTATAATGATATTTGGATCAATATGATATGTTTTTTATGACATAATCTATTTTCAACCTCAAAAGTAAAAAATAAAACAATTTCTTCTCTATTGAAGAGATTGAGATCCCATTTGCTTTCTTCTAACATCAAAAAATCACCATCCTTTTATAATCAAAGTATTTTGTTAAATATGTTAGAACTTCTTAAGTGAAAAACTGACTCAAATATAATATTTTGTGATTATAGCCTTCACCAAAAATAAAATTCAACCATTTTATATATTTTCCATTAATTTTAGCCTTCATAGAGATCCTAAACTTCTAGATTTCTAAATTTCAAAAATCATAAACACCCTTCCTTTTCATAGTTGATATCTTTCAGAAGATACTTTTTTTAATCATATGGGATGCACACTGGCTATCATGAATCCACACTCCATTATTATTCATCGAAGTTAAAAAAATCTATTACTATAACCGTATAATCCTATTTATTTTATATTCAAACATTTTTCACGTGATATATTTGTTTATATAAATTTCCCTCAATATAATATGATAGAACCTCTTCATATTACAAATCCATAAATTTATTTTCAGTTTTTAAATTGCATGTTGAATCCTTGAAAATCTGTATAATATAACTTCATGGTTCATTTGGATCATTCCTTTATATCCTTAATGACTAACACATGGGTTTTTAAGTGTGTAACGTTCACAGTAGAAACATTACCTATCAAACAAATATTTGTAGTATATAATTATTCTCACCTATATACTTTTCTCAAGTTTCCTTATGTACCTCCTTACTATAAAACACACTGCTTATATATACCTTATCATTCCATAACAATAACCCCAAATTGAAGGTTTATTTTAGTGTTTCTTCATCTGTACTTCATCAGTCATTTTAGTCTCTATCAAATTAATCTTTCTCTTAGGTTTGGTTGGATGATTGTATATATCTGATATAATGATCTTTTCTTTGTGATCAATACATGTACCTATTCATCTTATTTTCCTAATAAGTGTTTCATAATAAATAAAGAGGGTGGAGGTTGAGTTTTTATTTTTTACCTCAAATAAACCAAAAAATTTTAAAACTTATTTATAACACATCCATAACTCTTAAATCAGATATGAATTGGAAAATAAAACAAAATTAAAAGAGCAGAGCCAATATATTTATAGTTTTCTAGGGAAAGAGAATCTTCCTCTAATCTACTCCACTAACACTCAATGTGATTTTTGTTACTTTAACTAAACCATCACTTTTACTAGGGGATTCCAAGATAAATGAAAGCAGGCTTCACTTTTTATAAAGGTACAAATCCTTCAATGTGTCTATCCATTTATATGGCCTATCCATGGTCTTATCACACTTAGTATAAGGAGTTTTCACTTTTAGAGAGTAAAATTATATAGAAAAGATAGAACATTCAATACAAAATTTCAAGCAGTATTTGAAAGATAATAAAGTTATTCATAGAATGGGTAACCATTGAAGTAACTCTAAAGAACATAAATTACTATAAATAAATCTTGACAATACACAGAAACAATTTTTTTTCTTTTCACATTAACATAATAAGAATGATCTTTAAAAAATTTATGTGGTTATTATTTTAATGAAATTAGGTTTTATTTTTATTATATTTAAAGTTATCTCTACAAATCCAAAAGTAAATAATAAAAAATATAACACTCCAAAAATTAATCTTGTACTTCTTCTATGTGACCTTATTCTCCGCAAAATATAAAAAAAGGTAGTTATTGATATCAGCTAAGTTCACCCTTAGAACTATATAATTTATTAGAAATATTAGCATTAATTAACTTCGCCTTTACTTATTTGGATATCTATACTTTTGATATAAATAAAGAAACAATGGACTTCTCTAAAAATATTAAAATGGTAATTTGTTCCTCAAAACAGTAATAGATTATAAAAAAATATCCAGTTTTATAAGTCTTTAACTTTATAAGGCTTCATTTCACAATTCATTGGATTTCATATGAATTTTTTCTATGAATAAGTCTTTAATGTTAGAATTTATTCTAGTCATATGATTTAATCTCTGATTATATGGCTTAGATTATGGTTTTATGACTTCACTATAATGTTATGAATTCATGTTTATGATAAGACTTTATATTGATCATATGACTTCACTTTGGATTGTAATATTTCATCTTGGTCATAAAACATCACTCTAATCATAAGAACTTATCATGATTATTACACGTAACACTGATCATAAGAATAAATCTCAATCATGAGACATCACTCAAGTCATATTAATTCATTAGAATAGATAGATCTAATATTATCTTTATTTTTTAATATGAATTTCAATTATTTTAATCATCTAAATTTATCAATTTATGGTTCTTTGTGTCACATTTTTAATTATGGTGTGTTTTGGGTTAAAATGTTAAAATTTCATATTTTTGGAATATTATTATATTTCAATCACTTTGGTATTTTGGGCATAAAACATAAAATATTTTTATAATTTGGGTAATATTTTTTAATGATCCTTTATTTATGGGCATCAACATTGCCTTATGGACAAAGATCTGATTCATAAATCTGGAGTCTTGCAAAAATGAATAAATTTGAGAAATTTTTAAGGAAGATAAAGTAGAACCCACTTCATAAATGAGAAATAAATCATTATACACCCCTCCAATTAAGGTTATTCTAACTATATTCTAAATAGGTCTCATATAATGATTTAATTATTAAATTTGATGTAGGTATTCAGTCATTAATGGGGACATTAGATACCAATATTTACAGGATGATTTAGGATGTATTCTTCCATAATAAAAATGTGGATTAATTTGGATGAAACATATTCTACACATGGGTTATTAAGAGAAAATTTATATGGAGAATGAAAAAAAAATTGGTACAATTGTATAGGATAAAACTTTTCCATATTTGGAAAAAATTAGGGAAAACCATGTGCAAATGTTTGAAGAAATAGTTATAGAAATGAAATTTCAACCATTGATGACCATTATGACCTAAAGAAAATTAAATGGTATGTTATGAAACCTTTAATTCTCTTCTATACTTAAAAATAAGAGGATAGTTTTAGATTGAATAGGATATTTACTGGACATGGAAGTATTAGATGAATGCCTCGTACAAATATATTTGTCTACTTTATTCATCTTTTATTTTTTTATTTTTTAATGTCTCCTCTATCCCATAAATCTCTACTTCCCAATCCATGGAGGTGTAGTTTCATTGAGTGATCAAGAAAGGGTAAGGTTAGACCTATATGAGTTTTTGGATCTTTTAATACAATTTAATAATATCCCTTCTTCTTTAATTTATTTTCAATTAATAATTCATTTTCAAATAAAAAATGGGGTTGTGTTGGGTTTTGATTCTCTTATTTTTAATTACTTTAGTAGATGATACATATCTCCCTCCACCCAATTATTTTCAATTTATTTTTTAACTAATTTGGGTTTGGTGGTGAGTGCATGATTTTAATTTTCACATGTGTAAAATTTTATGTTAGAACATTGGTTTATTAGGGAATAAAATTTCCAAATTAATCAATGGAACCTATTGCAGTTCTATGCACACGGGATGGAAGGTAGACCTACTTGAGTTTTTTGAGAAGAATAATATCTCCATAATCATCTATCCAAGTTAGAGATATAACTTGGTAGATGAATCTATTTCTTACCAATTTGTGGAATAAAATGGAAAAAACATAGAAACCATGATAGCATGACACTTGGTCTCGCCAAACCCACTCCTGTCACCATCTTTGTCAATTTTTTAAAACCAATCAAATCAAATTCCTTCTCCCACTTTAATAAAAATTTATTAAAACCAATAAAATGTGACAACTTTCTTTGTATTCACTCCTATTAAGGATACTTCTTTGAGTTAACTAATATATTATACTAAAGAAATTTATATATTTTTTCACACACCCCATTATAGGTGTACATTAAATATGGTGTTGTTTCTATAGAGGCAGGGCCTCAAAAACCCAAGAATTTAATTTTATTTGAATGGACTATAGTTTAAATAACCATTTAATTGAATTTAATCTTTAATCTGAATGAATAATAACCAAATTCCAAAAAATAATTTGAAAATATATTTTGAATAAATACATCCCACAGATTCAGGTGACATATTCAGCGATCACTCTGAACCTACAATAATGGATGGCAATCCCAAACATACCTTGCACGATCTTTGCACCCCAAAATTCACTAAAAAAAACAAAATCAACTTTCTATCCTTGATATAGAGAATAATTTTTAATTTCACATTAACATGATTAAAATTATACCTAAATTCCATGGTATTATAAGAGAATACCCTAACAGACATATTGATTAATTTACAAATGTGTGATGTAGTTGTATACTCCAAGGAGTTGTAGAAGAACATGTAAAGTGGAGGGAATTACTATTACCACCTGAGGGAGTGGGAAATGAATGGTTGTAAGATCTATAACTAGGAGGGGTCCAAGACTAGTAATAGCTTAAAAGATTCTTCTTGAAAAGGTTTTTTCATGTATCCAGGGGAACAATGATCTTGAAAAAGATCTATAAAAATTACTAATAAACTGATGTGACACTTTTTGAGTACTAGGAGTGATTTAAGAATATCCCCACTAGCTACCCTTTTAAAATTGTAGAGGAACACCATTTAATTGTTTTCTTTTATCAAGGAATACTCTAAAATGATCAAAACTTGTTAGATGCCTCATTTGAAAGATCATTGGTTGAAAATTCACTAACAGATGTTGGAGATCTGGTTGAGAAGTTTTCACAAAACTATAAGAAATTTGGAACTGTAGGTATAGTAACCAGAGTCATCCGTGAGTTAAGGACTTATAATTATATCTCACCCTTATATAATAAAAAAATTAAGGAAATGAACAGTGTGATGAGACAAATTGTTGTGAACCAAGGGAAGGAACAAAATGTTCCAACAAAAGTATATGGTTTATGCTATTATACATATCATTGTATTAATCACTTCCCAAAAGTGAAAGGGGCTGACAGTTGGGAAGTTTTTTTTCAACAAAGGCAATTCATTTCAAATCAACCACATCAACCCTAGACCCAACCAGGATATTGATTCCCGTAGTACCAAGACAGACCTCCTTTTCAGAATCAATAACAGAATCTACCACTATTCTAGCAGCATCAATACCAGAACTCTCCATAATTATAACAAACCAATAAATATCCATTTCTATATAAACTATATAAAAAATCCTAAAAACATTCTCATATAAACTATTAATAAATTGAAATTGAAGATTTAACGAAGATAATGAAAAATTTAGGCAATAAATATGAAATCCTTATGGACATTCTGACCAAAAATCAAGGAATAATCCCATCACAAATAGTTCTGAATCCCACAGAAAACATCAGCATCAATACAACATGAAGTGGAAAAGTGATTGTGCCACCTAAAAAAATTTAGGATGATATTTATGAGAAAACTTTTGAATCTCACCCCATCCATCCAAAATAAGTTTACCAAAACAACAATGGAGAAAGAACCAGGTTTAGAAATGAATGTCCAAAACTCCTTTGAAAAAATAACAATGTGGGAAAACAAATATCATATTACCATTCCCATATGAATTAGTTTAGTCGCATAAGGGTGAAGAATAACAACTTCAATTTGAAATTCAATAAACCTTCTATAAAGTTGATATCAACATCCCACTACTGGATCCAATCCAAAAAATCCCTAAGTATGGAAAATTTATGAAGGAAATATGCACTAAAAGAAGGTGGCTATATGGAAATGCGAGAATAATCTTAGTAAGAATCATCTCAACACATATCACACCACTGATACGACAAAAATTTTAAGATCCAAGGACATTCTATATTCCTTGCACCATTGTGTCTTTAAATATTACTAATGCACTATGTGATCTAAGAGATTCAATAAATGTTATGCCTCACTCGGTATTTTCATCCTTGTAGATCACATAACCAAACCCTAATTGAGTTGTGGTATAATTATAAAACATATCCACCATTTTCCCTGCAATAGTTGTAGAGGATGTACTTGGGGGAGTAAGAGGATTGATCCTTCCAGCCAATTTTTATGACCTTACCATGGAAGAAGACTGAGCATCATGCCTCTCTCCCGTCATCCTGGGGAGACCCTTTTTGAAAATATTAAAGACTATCATCAATTTCAATAAAGAATCCCACACAATGGAACATGGAGATAGTACAATACACTTAAATATTCTTGATCATCCAGTAATCACTCACTTTTTGTGATCTCCCATTTTAAATGTATAGAACCAATTGAAGACTCATGTATGCTTTGTGACTTATTATCATCAGGAGAACATTTTTCATTTGAATTTTATAATTTCTAGAAATCTAAAAATTTTGATCTCATGTTATAAGAAGTGGTAAAATATGATTTTGTTTAATTATTTTTTAAAAGAGAATAATATTTTACCTGAGATTCTAGCCTTAGATGTGGGAAACTTAAATTCTATATCATAACTTGAACAACCCCTATTTCTGGAACCTAAAAAGATTCCATGTGATTTGAATTAGGATTATGTAATGAAAGGGGATAAATTACTGGTAATAATTTCTAATAACATATTCCATTCACAAGAACAAACTCTAATTTACCTTCTTAAAAGATATGTCTAATCTATAAGATGGTTTTTAGGTTATATACTACAAATTAATCCAAAGGTATACTCTCATAGAATAGTTTTAGAAATTTATTCTCAATTAGTTAGATAACCTTAGATAATACTCAATCCAACCATCATGGAGGTTGTTAAGAAAGAAATAGAAAAATTACTTGTATTTGACATCATTTACCCAATATTTGATTCTCAGTGGGGCAGCCCCATTCTAGTAATCCCAAAGAAAACTAGCCTAACCACCATTAAAAATAAAATAAATGAAATTATCCACATGAGAGTACAAAATAGCTAGATAGTGTGTATGGATTACAAGAAGCTGAATCTAGTTATCCAAAAGACCACTTTCCTTTCCATTAATCGACCAGATGCTATGAAATTAGGTGAAAAATCTCATTACTATTTTTTTTATGGATTCTCTACATATTTCTAGGTATCGATTACACCAGAAGTCTAGGAGAAGATTACTTTCACCTATACTTTTGGAAAATTTTCCTATAGAAGTTTGCCTTTTGATCTATGAAATTCCTTATGAAAATTTCAACAATGTCTAGTGAGTATTTTCTTAGGTCACATTGAGGAATTCCTAGAAGTATTTTTCTATGATTTCATAGTTTTTGGAAATTAATTTGATCATTTCCTAAGAATTTTGGAAAAAGTTTTGAAAACATGAATTGAAAAAAATATTGACTTAAATTTAAACAAAATGTCATTTCATAGTTGAAACGTGAATAGTGATGTGCCACATAATTTCAAAAAATGAATGAGGTTGATAAATTAAAATATGAAGTAATAAATTCTTTTCCATATCAAACTTTTATAAAACATGTTAAATCCTTTTTAGGACATGAAATATTTTACTAATGATTCAACAAGGATATTAGTCATATTTATCTCGATCTCTCAAGATTATTACCACAGGATTCATACATTAATGTAGATTATGTAAGCCTGAAATAATTTTATGGATTGAAGAAATAGTTGATCACACCTCCAATAATTCATCTACTCAACCAGTTGTACCCTTTCGAGTTACTTTTTGATGCATCTAACCAAACGGTGTGAGCAACTCTATAACAAGGAATTAAAAACAAGCCTCAATAAATTTCCTACACATCAATGAAATTGGATACCACACAAATAAATTACATTATCACTAATAAGGATTTCATTATTTTTATCTTTACACTAGATATATTCCTATCATATCTTATAGGTACTAACGTTTTTGTTTTTTCAGATCATAGAACACTCAAGTATTTAAAGAAAAAGGAAGTTGTTAACCCAAGTATTATGAGATGGATTCCAATATTATAAGGGTTTAATTTGGGAATTAATGATAAAAAGGGAAATGAAAATATGGTTGTAATTCATCTAACTCGACTACCCCACACGACTCAAATCAAAATTCTAAACCAAAACCCACTTAATGTTGAGCTTCTTAGAGAAAAAATCTACATCATTAACAGTAAATTACCATGGCATGACAAAATTGTTAATTATTTGGTCACATATTAGTCACCCTCTCATATAATCTCTCATAAAAAACATATGCTTAAATATGGATTGAGATTTTTTATTTGGGAAGACCCATTTCTGTGGAAAATTGGTAATGATCAAATCATAAGAACATGATTACTAGAAAATAAAATTGAATAAATGTTTGAATTCTATCATAAATGTTCTTGTGGAGGCCACTTTGGACCTCATATTATAGACCTAAAAGTTTTATAAACTACAATTTATTGGCCCACCTTATTCAAATATTCATATGAATTTTATAAATGAAGAAAAATGATGGTTTTCTAGTAATATTTTGAAATGACAAAAAAATATTCAAAACCCAATAATTGTTTTTGAATTATTTTAATTATGGGCATAAAATTCATGGGACTATTCCCAATTTCATTTTTAAATTCATATATTCTTTTATATTTAGACTATGTTTCAAAATGGGAGGAATAAAAAGAAACCAATTCTAACGATTCTAATGTTGTTTGTGATTTTGTCAGGGCTAACATATTATATAGGTATGGGGGGACACAAGAAATCATCAATGGATAAGGAAATCATTTATGCAATCATAAAAATGGAAGAATTTCTAAAAATGTATGAACTACATCATAAAATTTCAACACCATACCTTCCACTAACAATTGGCCAAATAGAAGTCTCTAATAGAGAAATTAACAAAATTATGGATATTTCCATTAAACCCAACAAGAAGGACTGAAGACAAAGGTTAGATGATATGTTATGGGAATACAGAACATCCAACTCTACACCCCTAGGTATGATCCTATATATATTGATTTATGGAAAGCGTTTTCCCCATTATGTGAAATTGTATCACAAAACCTATTGGGAGGTAAGAGAGATGAATATGGACCTTGATAAAGCTGGGAAACATAGAATATTATAGTTTCAAGAGAAAGAAGAAATCAAGAGAGAATATTTTTTAAATTCAATGATCTATAGAGAGAGAAAAAGGATATCCCAGAACAAGTTGATTCAACTAAAAACCTTCAACCTTGGAAATCAAGTGATAGTATACAAATCCATGCTTAAACTAATGCTAGGAAAACATCATTCTCGACGGGAACATCACTTAAATTTTATTCACATATACCCCTTTGGTGTTGTGTAAATTTAAATGGATGGAGGATAAAAACCATTCATTATAAATGGGTAGAGGCTTAAAAATTTTCAATGGAACCAAACCTCAAGAACTAGTGGAGGAGATCACACTCCTTCACCCTGATTACTAATAAATACCTACATGGTTGCAACTTTCCATTATAATTGATTAAAATAAGTAATTAAATTTTTTAATATAATTACATAAAAAATAAATTTAAATGAATTTAGGACACTATATCAATTTAGTGTGGGGGATGGAATCTTGTAGTCTAGAATTTTACAAAAAAATCAATTTTTGAGTTGAGCCAATGACATTAAACAAAAGCTCTACCAGAAATAAACCCACATTTTTTTACTTTGTCTGATCTTCCCGTCAGTCATAATCTAGCATGACTTAACAGGAATACACTATCATTTAGTTTCTAAAGTTATTTTTCAGGTCCATTAATGAAGATTTTTCAAGGCTTAAAAAATAGAAAACTAAAAAAAACACACATCATGAATGTGTTTCATAATATAACTAAAGGAACAAGACTTGAACCACCCCACTACATAATAATTTCTAAAGGGAGTTTTCTTTTACATTGAATATCCTTTTAATTACCCATATTTTTTTGAATACATTTTCACTAAATTTCATGGTAAATTGCATGCCAACACATGGATTTATGTTTTACCTGTCTTATCTAAGAGACATTAGTTTCTTATGAATCCTTTGATTACATATTTTATATTTTAATGTTAATGTGATTGAATGAGTAAAATAGAGAATTGAAATTTTTAAGTGAATCATAGATATTAAAATTAGGACTCCTGATTTGAGGGAATTAGTTGATTCAAGTAAATGACATTTTCTAATCCTTTTCCATGCATTTCATTTATGGAATTTATATGAATTGATTTGTTATTATTAACAATTCTATGAGCGATGGTCCAAAATCATATTTCCTATTCCAGAGAGTATTTCTATATCAATTAATTCCTATTTTTCTTAAGCATATTTCTTAAGTGATCTCAGGACATGTCACCTACTGAAACATACATTGGATGTTTTCAAAGCTATGATTGTGAAAAAACACATTGAAAATGATTTATCCATATTTTGATAATCCAATTTATCTTAAAAGATAACCTTTACATTAATAATAATTTATCCCATATAAAAAATTAACGACCTTTATATTAATGATCCATGTATTAATCCATTTTTTTCTATTACTACACTCCACTTAGTATTTTCATAATATTTTAAATTTTATGTGTGGGGGTAAAGGGAGTCAAGGTGGAAGGGATGAAATATATTGTAAAGAAAAAGTGGATGGTTTATTGTTATTGTAAATTAAGTTTGTTGATACATTCATGAAATATCATTATTTTCCCCTCTTGAAATAAAAAAATTAAAAATGAAAAAAAAACCAAAAATGAGAAAAATTCGTTGTGATTTGGTAAAATAAAAACTCACCATTACTATACATATTATTTTTTACCATAAATGGTTAGGTGGTGGGTGTGAAGTTTAATCTAATCATTATATTTTAATAAATTAAATAAAATTAAAATTTTCCTTGAAAAATAAAAAACTATATAAAATTAAAAAATATATTCAAGAAGGTGCACAAATTATTCATTATTCTTTATTTGATAACAAATTTTAATTTGAGTTTTGGGGAAGTGGGAGTAACTACTTTGAAATGGGTAATTTCTTTAAAATTTTATTTTTGATATCATAAATTGTACTTAAGAGATAAAACATCACTTTTAGACTTATTTTTCAAACATCAATTCCTACCATCCTCAATCCTCATAGTCATTTGAACCATTAATGAAATCCCTCATGATTTTATGTAACATTTTTATTTACAAAGTGGAGAAAGTAGTTTCATTAAAAGCCTATGGATAAGGATAATGTTCTCATGATATGAGAATAACTCCACTTGAATATTAGCATGAGTGATGAGATAAAATATTCAAAATAGAGGTAGATCATAATTTGGAATGTTTAATAATAATAAATTGAGGAGCCTTATTGAATAAAAGGATAAAATCCTTCAATTTTAAAAGGAAAAAAATTAAGATAAATGAATTGATTAATTAATGGAAAAAATGGAAATTGAATTGATATTTTATGTGGAATTTTATAATTTTATTTTACATTGATGATTGTTTAGTTTTATTTTCTTGAAATTGGAGAAATGACACCATTGATGCCCTCTAAATTCCATGTTGAGATTTTATGCTTGAGGAAAAGCATGGTTTATGTATGAAGGAATTGATAGAGATAATATTTCCCCCATTTTGTAGTATGTATTGAAATTATTTAAACACTCCTAATTTATCAATTTAATATTATTTTTGTCACTTTTTTAATTATGGTGTGTTTTTTCTCTAAAAGTATAAATGAGTTTTATTTTTAATTTTAACAGATTTTAATTAATTTGGTATTTTGGGAATAAATTTTAAAATATTATTTATATTTGAGTGATATATTTTTAGGATTCCTTGTTATATGAGGTTAAAAGTTTTATTCTGGACCAAGAACTGATTCAAATATCTAGAGGCCTAAAAAATCAATCACTTTTAGAAATTAACCAGGTAGATAGAGTCGACCCCACTCCATAAATGAGGCATAAATCATGATAAAGGACTATAATTGAGTTTATTGTAGCATTACTTGAAGGAGAACTCAATGGATCGTTTCCTTATTAAATTTGAAGAAAATATTCACTCAATAATGGGGCCATTGAATTCTCAACATTGAATGATTGTGTAGGATGATTTCATCTAGAATAAAATCCTTCAGTAATTTAGATATAACATCTTCTATATGTGCCCAATTAAGATGAAATTTGGAGGTATAATAAAAAAATATTTTGGAAAACTTTCTAGAAGATAACATTCCATGATTTGGTAAAAATAAGTGTATACCACATGAAAATATTTGAATAAAAATTTATGGAACAAAAATTTAAACCATTGAGGACCATTATATCCCGAAACAAATTAAATTGTACGTTAGGACACACCAAAGCCTCTTAAATTCCTATAAATACTATTTTTGGATTGGATTGAAGATGATATCGAATAGTGAGGGAATCATTAGATTATGGCCTCCTAAATATTTATTTATCTTCTTTCCTTTTATTTTATTTTATTTACTTTTTAAGTCTCCCCACTCATTCATCATCTCAACTTCACCATCCACAGAGGGGTAGTTTCATTTTGTTATTGGTAATAGGGTAGGCTGGACCTAGGTGATTTTCTTGAGTTATTGTACTTATATTTAAGAGGATCTATTCTTCTTTCTAAATTTTCTTTCAATTCACAATTCACTTATAAATTCTGAATGTTGTGGTGTTAGGTTTTGATTCTATTATTTTTAATTTCTTTGGTTGATGATCCATATCTCTAGACACCTAGTTATTTTTTGTATATGGTGTAATAGATTAGGTTTGGCTGGAGAGTGTTAGATATTCTTTAGCATGTGTGTAACATTTTATGTTGTAACATTGGTCTATTAGGGAATAACAATCCCTAATTAATCAAGAAAACCTAATACAACTCTACACACATGTGATGGAGGGTAGACCCACCTATTGTTTGGGATATCAATATTCTCATCATAATCAACATTCCAATGGAGGGAGAGGACTCAGTAGATGAATCTATCTATTATCAGTCATTGGAAGAAAAAGGAACAAAACATTAAAACCATGATAGCACGACACTCGGTGTATCCATAACCATGCATGTCACCATTTTTCAAAATTGTTTAAAACCAATAAAATAAAACAGATTCCTTCTCAGACTTTATTCAAAATTTATTAGAACTAAATGTTTAAAAAAACCAATAAAAAGTTATAAACATTTTTTGTGTGAACTTATCTTCAAGACACTTCCTTTAGTTAACTATTATACAATAATTAAGTAATTTAAATATTGTTTCTCCATGCTCCACAACAGGAAAGAATCACTAATAATAATAATTCATCAATATCATAAGACATCATTGTAGTTTTTTAAATCTTATTTATTCATCATAAAAATCTGGTAACAACTTGATACTTCAGAGTATGACTTCAAAACATTATATGACTTGAAAAGTTAGAAAATTTGAAAAAAAATATAATTTCATATGTCTTCATAAAAAATTATGAATTCAACATGTAGAAAAATTTATTTATATTAGAAAAAATATTATAAAAAACTATATATATCTTTATAAGGAAGGTCTGTATACTATTATAAAAACAATTATAAATAAAAGTGATGGTTTTGTGAGTATAAAAAATACATGATTAAATATTATATTTTGGATCAATAGTATTATGTTGTTGGCATCGGAAAATACATCCATATAATTCATCGAATGCTGAATGAAATGATCTTAGAGGAAATAATGTTCAATAGGCTTTGATTTGACTAGTAGTGGATCCCAAATGGAGTTAAAGATCAAAACTTATGGCCATTAGAAGGCAGACTACTGGAAATGGCCATCCAAGATGATTTTGGGGTAGAGTATGGATTTGCACGCAAAAATGGAATCATACGCACAAAATGGATTTGCGTGAAAATGTGGAACATAATTTTATGTGCACCAAAATTCAAGGTTTTGCCTATAAATACAAGTGCACCACCTTCATCTGGAGGTCCCTTGGAGTTTGGCCACCACTCTAATGCGCGTAAGTCTGCATCTTCCACACATGCATGCAAAACCCCTGATTTTGTGTGCAAAACATCACTTTTGTGCATAAATGTTCCAACGTACCCAATTTTGTGCGCAAAACATAATTTTTGTGCGCAATAGTTCCACTATGCCCAATTTTGCACACACCAGTGCTGAACTTGTCCAATTACGTGCACACCTCCCCTATTGCGTGAAGTCCTTCCCAATTACGTGCAAACCATCCCTATTGTGCGTAATCCTTCCCTATTGCATGAAAAACTACCCTATTGTGTGCAAAACTTCTAATATTGTGTGAAATAGTGCCATAATGCCCAATCCTACACACACCTGTGCCGCACAGCGCAATCCTACATGCAACCCATCCTGCATATAGTACATTTTACATGCGACAATATCTGGGCCTGTACTTGCTGGTCTATACCACAGAATCTTGCGCGCAACCCATCCTGCATATGGTGCATTTTACGTGCAACAGTGTCCAGGCATGCGCCTACTAGTCCATACCATGGGGGATATGCCCTCACACCCCTTCTTGAGTTTAAATCCGGCCTGTGGTCCCGACCCTCCTTGCCGATCACTTCGCTTCTGTCACTGTCCCCCATGATAAATGCAGAGTCAAACCATGAACTTTTCGAGCCTCGACGTCAACATTTCCCATTGTGCCCTTATGCGCTTCCACCTATGAAATACCAATATTTGAGATACTCCTCCACAAACCATGAAACACCCTGAGTTGACATATTCCTCTTGGTTCATTTCCCATGTCATGATTTAAGATTCTAATAATCAATTCCTTGGGTACCTTGAGTCGAACCATTCCTCAAGTAACTCATCCAAACCCCATCACATGGATCTTATGCCAGGATCCACCAAAAAGGGCCTCCCTTGCGTAGGTCCCAACACCAACTATTTTTAGGTTCCTTATGCCTAATAGATCTATCTATATGATTTTAAACATTTGTACACCCTATATTCCAAATATAGGATGCCTCATGGTCCAATTAAGAGATTCCGTATGCGCTAACTATAAGATGCTAATAGTCCTATCTATATGACTTTATATTTTAGTAAACATTATATGCCAAATATAGTATGCATCTTACTCCAAAAAAGAGATTCCTTATGCACCAACCATAAGATGCTAGTAGTACTCTCCTCATGACTATAAATTATATTACACCCTATATTCCAAATATAGGATGTCAATTGCTCCAAACAAGAGATACCTTATATGCTAACCATAAGATTATAATTGTCCTCTCTGCATGACTTTAAATTGTAGTACACCCTATATTCCAAATATAAGATTCCTCTTACTCCAAACAAGAGATGACTTATGCTCCAATCATAATTTGCCAATAGTCCTCTATACATGACAATAAACTGTAGTATACCCTATATGAAAAATACAGGATACCTCTTTATCCAAACAAGTGATGCCTTATACGCCAAGCATTAGATGATAACAGTCCTCTCTACATGAATATAAACTATATCATTCCCTAAAATTCAATATTATGATGCCTCTTGTTCAAAATAAGTGATGGATTATGTGACAATCATAAGATACCTCATTCCATGATTATAGTGGCATGATTTCAAGAGATTTTGAATCCTTTCAAACATTCGATCACTCCACCTCATGCTTTGGGTGTCCTTCATTCAGTTCTTCATACTCTTTCAGGTCTGAAGGGGCCACCCTAACAACTTGGTCCCATGCCACCTCAGCTCACCAACCGTTATGGGCCAACATCCCGAAATACTTTAGATGACACTTTAATTCAGGTCCTGTATTTCGAACATGTTCAGTAGTTGAACCTCATTTGTTTTTCCCCATTTGAGACTAACGTGATATGGATGTTGTGTTTCGAACATGGTAAACAGTTTTCCTCTATCATCATTCCACCTTCACCCCATCCCTAATGTCAGTCATGTAATTCACACATTTCATCTCCCTTTCTTCAGACTGATTTCAATGCCCTTGGTGTTATCCCACTTGTGCACTTGGACATAGGTGTTGGATTCAATTATATTTCTCAACTGACTAGTGATTTGGGATGCCCTAGGGGCCAGACACGAGGAACACATTACATATAGCTCCCATCCGTAAGCCCAAATCATCATTGCTGCTTCTTTGTGGCACCCGAGCAAATTACATGCGTAATCCCCGTTCACCATTGTCTCTCCTTAGTGGAACCCAGGAAACTTCTACACATAAGCCCCATCCACCATCGTCCCTCCTTGTGCGCTCCATGTGTCTTCCTTACCCTATGGAACCATGTCTGAGCCCCTCTTATGCGCAACACACCTGTGTCATGCACCTTTCTCCTGTACGACCCTCTAGGTTTGTACGATGCGATTTCAGGCTCCCTTGGATGGTGCTTTACGTTGCGTTTCCTAGCCTTATGATTCTTCACATAGGCATGCTAACGACTATTGGTTCTTCCCATGGACACGCTAACATGGGACCCTCAGTGGATCACTACACGACACCCCCTCACTATGACATTGATGGTTCCTTCCATTCATGAAGGTTTAAAGAGTTCTGGTTATGTAAGTGCTAAGGGTGCTGATTGAACTCGCCTCATACAAGATGTAGGACATTAAACTTCCAAGAAACATCATCCCCATCACATGAAGTTAAACTATGACCTCACCCCATGCATCACACATGGGGTGCCCCATCTTTGACATTCTCTACGCCCACTCATCTCCATGGTAGTGAGATATTCCTCATATGGAATGAGATCCTATCTACTGGAGTAGCGTCTATCCATGGGGAAGGGAAACCATCCTAGTGTATGACCCTATACTTTCTTATAGGAGGCATCTTCCCTTTTCCCCTTCTCTATTCCGTGCCAAATACTAGAGGATAGATGGTCATCGAGACCTTTGTTATCTCGTCCCTCTCCCTCTGGGCTTTGTCTCCATTGGGCCTCCATCAGGGAGTAAGTCCCAATCTCCATATCCTTGGGATTCTAACCACATGTAAGCCCATGTTTCCTCTTCGGGATGCTAACTATGTTTAAGCCCCATTCCACTTACCAAGGACGCACCTTTCATGAAGTGATAGTTAGGTCTTTGCTGCCTCTTATTTTTCACACCAATCATGAATCATGTGGGCTTAGAGTAAGTATCGACCATTACATCCTCTCTAGGTAGACTTAGGGCGTAACCCCAAAACCATTCCTAACTATGGGGACTTTGATCCTTTCCAAGGAACGGTACATAGGAAGGCTCCCTAAGGCTCATGCCCAACACCTACAGGTCCAGACCCCTTCACGTCGGTTCACAAAACTCTTCTGAACTACATGGAATTTGATCCTTGGCAAGGCAAGGTGCATAGGTAGCCTCCCTAATGTTCAAGAACAACACCTATTGGTCATGAACCCTTTATGTCAGTTCACCAAACACTACTGAACTACATGGAAATTGATCCTGGCCATGGATAGGTATATACGAAGCCTCCCATAGGTTCAATCCCAACACCTACTGGTCCTGACCCCTTCATGTCGGTTCACCAAACGCTTTTGAATTACGTGGGATTTGATCCTTCTCCCCTGGATAGGGTACGTAGGAATCCTCCCTGAGTTTCAACCACATTCAGCGGTAAGCCACTATGTTCTCCATTCAGCGATAAGCAGTTTTTTCCCCAATTAGCGGTAATCCATTGTGTTCCCCAACCGACAGTAAGCTATTGTGTTCCCCATTCAGAGGTAAGTAGTTGTGTTCCCCATCCAATGGTTAGCCATTGTGATATCATCTAGCAGTAAGCCATTGTGACCCTATCCAGTTGTAAGCCATTATATCTCAACCACTGGCAAGTCATTGTACCCTCACTAGCGGTAAGATGTTGTACCCCATCCATCGGTAAGTCGTTGTTAGCCCCACATGACGGTAAGCCATTGAAAGATGATGTTTTTGGGTTTGATCCCTTTCCTTGAGATAGGGTATGTAGAAAGCCTCCCTGATCTTCAACCCCAAACACTGGTAAACTTAATAGTCACCATTTTTGAGACCCACATCTCTAGTTCTCCCCCTCGAGCATTAGACAAACCCTAGGCTACTAACCGCGCATAAGCCCCAACATGCTTTTGGATCTTTGTCCTCTGAGCACACCCTAATTCCATTCCCTATCCTGAGCTAAAAATACTTTGATTCCCCACCACAGGGATACGTATGAAGCCTCCCTGAGGTTCAATCCCATCATCCATGTCTTAACATGGTCTCTCCTTCGAGTCTTGGTGTCCTGATAAGATCATGCCACAACTCAAAGGTTCTATTACCTCCAGGACCCATCCATGCATCCATTCTCATAGGTCACCTACTTAGGTGTCCCATATCCCCACCTTACTATATAGACTTTGATTCACAACCATGGTGATACGTAGGAAATCTCTTTGAGGCTCAAGCCCAACATCACTGTCTCCCTTGGGTCGGCTCCATCTCACTCCCCATCCAATCTCAACAGTCCATATCCATCTTAATTCATACCCGAGCCACCAAATCCCATTAAGATCACGTCATCCAATTTCTAGCCACTCCTAGTAGTAATCAGGTTATTAACCACGCCTTATCCCCAACATCAGTGTTCCCTCCAGGGGTTTTACCCATTTGATCCACTTCCGTCGGGGTTTTGATCTATTCGATCTGTCTCTGATGAATGCTAAACTTGTGGCATACCATGTGATAAACATTGGAATCTGAGGAAAACCTCAGAGACATGCCTATGGAATAAAATTCACCAAATTCAATGTGGGATTCCTTGGGCTTCTGCGCCCCCGAGAATCCCTATCATAAGGGGAAGAAACCTAGACGCATTAGTGTTCTAGTGTCCAGAGACACCAACATTGTCCAACGTGACTACTCCCCCAACCGAATGATTCTACCCTAACTAGACCCCTTGAATGTCCTGACTGAATCAGCACAATTAATAGGAATCCATGAAGACATGGCACTGGGATGTGTTTCATGAACAACATCTTAAGTCTATGAGGGAGACCCAGACTAGGAAACGAGTTCCGAGGAGGAATCTGTGGAAGGTGGAACCAACATACCATCATCATGTTTAGATCAAGGAAAAAATGTCCCTAAATAAGAGATAGATGCTTCCTGCCTTTGGAAAGTGGGAATATAGGGAAACAGCTGCACATCCTCCAAAAAATATGGATGCATGCCCCAGTAAAAGCATCATAAATAGAAAGTGTGAACCTGACGTGAAATTATTCTCTTCAATGTGGATATTAGTAGCGTTCGAGACATCAGTGGATTAGCATGTCACTAGATCCATGAATTTGGTGTTGGTTCCCTCCATGAAAATAGTGGGCCTAGCTTGAAACTCACCATAAATTGGGTTAGTTGAACGTTGGGCATCCCAGTCTATGACATCATTTGTGTGGATCGTTCTTACCAACCATATAAGATGGAATGGAACTAGGGAACTGGACATCACTTTACTTCATTTATCAATAATGGTTAAATCTATATGCTTTCCAGGACCCAGGCTATCATCACAGGAAACCGATCACCACCCACCCACCAATGCAGGGGCAGGGGAAATGTCAATGTGGTAACCTCACATGGCCTCAAACCTCCCATGGAAGCCTCTGTGTCCATGGTTTTTGGGCACCCATACCCCATATCCCCTTCTGAATTTTTTCAGAGAAGGGTGATATGTGACCTCGTTCAGTGGTATGAGGAGGAGGATATTATCCTAACTTGGGATATGGCACGTCAATACAGAGAGGCCTCTATGCCTCATCACCAGCACCACCCACAAGGGAAATGCAGGGAGCCACTGCTCCCCACTCAAAAACACAACTGTTTCAGGAGCCTCTCCCTAAAACCCATCGATGAATCCCTCCCCTATGCCGATGAGGTGAGGGATGTTTGGGACAGACTGACTGGGATCCTATTATAGGGGCTCCCAAGGAGGGATCCCACTATACCACATCTACACCACTATCTAGTCCCACAAGCTAATGAAAAGGTAAGATATGCCCCTCCACCATCGACCCCAGTCCAGTTAACACAATGCCAGCGTCAGGCGCTGGCTGAGGAGGACACCTGATGAGGGGCGTCAACATCCATGACTACCATAGACCGTACCACCATTGATGTATAACATCAGTCTCTATTTATGTTGAGAAGAGGAACTCATATGCCTAGCCTAGATCAAGGCCCCAATCACCCCATGGACTGGATGGGTCGACTCTACTGGTCGCCGACGCAGCTAGCACCTATCACAGGCCAACCCGTGTCAATGAAACCTAGTACGAAGGACCTCTTCGTACCATCACCAATGAGAGTGTGGTTTTTCCTACTACCATGTTCAGCCTGGAGGTCCTCCCAATGCTAGCTTCAATCTAGACAAGGGTCTCCCCCACTGTAGTGACGCTCAATACGGAAGCCTTCTTTCGCACCCACGACCTCAGGTATAGAGTCGTTCCTCCTATCATATGTCACCAGTGTGATGATGCCATACATGCGGTCAACCATTAGTGTGAGGATATTTCTCATGTCCTTATAGTAGCTGATGATGGTTCTCCTTGTCCAAGAAACCAGAGAAGAAGAGGGTTTCATCGCTTCATAAACACCCACCACAGAGGTCCTACCTATATTCTACTCAACCAGAATGAGGAACCTCATAGCACTGAATTTTCAAGAGGAAATAAGCATGGAGGCCCTACCCATTCTACCACCATCTCCAGCGGTGGTCCTTCCCACTACAACACTTCCCACAGAGGTTACCTCCATGCATTAGCCAGCAGACATGGAGGTTCTTCCCATGTTCCCTTTGACATTTTTCCAGGTGCTCCTCACACCCTGTCTCACCTATGAGAATTTCCTCTCTGCACCAGCACTAGTTTGTCCGAAGGTCCTCCTTGAGAAAAAAATCTACCATGTCCCAAAGAGCCATCCCAAGTTATGAGGGAGGGTTTCTGCTGCCATAAAAATATTTTTGGAAAGATTCAGACTGAGATTAAACCTATCTTCTTCTCAGATTCTGAGGCGGAATATGATTCCACAATGAAACTATAACCTTGATCCTCTATGTCAGGGGATGGGGTAGGGGCGAGATGTATCATCCTCATACTTATGGAATACAAGGTCCACCAGATCCCTAACTCCCTTAGTAGATACATCTGGGAGGATGAATATTTTTCATCTCCCTAGGGTCTGGCCGTGAAATCACCACCATCATCACCAGGAGCACTCTATTCCTCAACCAGAGATCATAGAGAGTTATTATGGGGACCGATGATAGAAAAGAAACAGAGAGGTCCACCTCCAGCAGCCCTAGTCCCTATGGAAGAAACTATGGTTGCCAGCCTATCATCTCATGATGTGGTGGCTAAGTCACTTCTCTTTTCATAGGATATACTGAAATACGGCGGCTTGTCAGCTCACTCACAGTATTCTCCACTGGCCAGCTGACCATCTCAACGGTTTGCATCAGTTTCACTACTGGTTCCCCAGCCGAATCTAGTCGACGATTGGGGTAACCAAGGGAAAGACCCCAAGCTTGAGTCGAGGAGATTTTATTAAATTCATGGGGAAGACCATTTCTCAAAGATGTTTTATCTAGTCACAACACCGAATTTTAGTTCCCCGGAATCGCTCACCTAGGATGATGTTGGGTGCTTTTTCCAGACCCTCTAGGTGACTCACTTTCATCTTCAAAATCAACAAGTGGCTTACCCCAAGATTCAGGCACACTTTGAAGACATTGGTCAACAGTGTCATCTAGTTTATTTGGTAGCACTCCCCGTGGCACAACATCCTGAGTCACCAGGCCGATATCAGACCCTCCAACAACGATTCAACTAGAGCTTTAAAGTGTTCCACATGATTATCAATGAGGATTTCCTCCATGTGAAGATTCGTGGTTAGCGGCAGTAAAAAGAACTCCATTTCAATTCTATCCGGCTCCAACCTGACTTGCAAAGAGATATCAAGGATATGCCTCCAGGTAGAGTCGTGGTTAACATGGTCGATCTATCACAGGGGTAGAATGAGCTAGAGATACTGTATGGGGACTTACCCCCTAGGGAGTTCAAAAACTATTGGACACATTGGGAAGGATTAATCACCTACATAGAAATCTACTGGGTCTTCTTATGCCCGCTTAGGCATTGGTCCTCAATCGGAATCCCCATAAGGGAAAAGAGAACCTCAGAGTCGTCAAACACTCTGATCCATATAGCTTAGTACAAAATATGTAGGATATTCTTGAAAAAGTTGTGTTTCATTAGTATCTCACAGAGCACAAGAAGATAGATGATGACCTCTTTACTGAGTGTGCCATGGAGCAACGACCATACTATAGTGATCCTCGGCCAGGGCTCCAGGGGAAGACACAACCCCCCCCCCCCAGAAAATTTCTTCCATGTGACCCTGACCAAACTTCCCACACAAATAGGATAGATGTCAGAACATATGGGAAGAGGGTACGGTATATCTTTCCAAATCCACCTGAGCAGTATGACAATCCCTGGGACCCAGCTTAGGTACCCATAGCCACTCCGTAGGTCATCCAACCAGCGGATCCACGAGATGTTGGGCCAACTTATGATGACGAAGAACCCTTAAATGAACTAGTGGTCATGGAGCCTATTCAAGATTAGAATCCTTTCCCAGATGATCTGATGGTGGGGCTCATTACTCACCTCGAAGTGTTGGAAACTCAACAGGTGAAAATCCCTCCTGATGGAAAACCATATCTAGCATGGGTAGATGATATACCAACACCCCCAGGTTAAAAAAATCACACCTTCTCCCCCCTTAATGGGACATGAAATCAATTGTAGAATATAGACCACTTCATCTTCAGTTGCAGACCCATGCTAGGAACTCTAGCACAGTAAGAAGCTGCCAAACTCTGATGCTTCGTACAAATATTGGAAGGGCCAGTGTTTATTTGGTACAACCAGCTAACCATCAGGTCAGTCACTGGATGGGAAGACCTTCGTAGATATTTTCTATACCATTTCAACTCTACCACCTGGAAGAATAGTATTTTAGACCTATTCAAGTTAAAACTGAGTCCTGAAAGAGACGCCACAGACCTTGTCGCCTAGTGGAAAGGCCTCACCTACTTCTTGGATATACCGCTGACACAGAAATTACTGCTAAAAATGTGTGTTGGGAATGTCACAACTGAACTGTTCCCCTCTCTCATTACCCAAAATTACCCTGGGGGATTCCGATACTTCTCTGATAAGTCCCAATGCCTAGAGGAAGCCTTACAGCAGGCAAAGAAGGCACATCAGTTGTCTCCTGCAATTCCCACAATTAGGGCTGCTAAGCCTGAGCCCGCTATGGTGGTGAAGATAGATTCCCCTAGGAAAATAGAGTTATTACCAGTGGAGACACATATAAATCCTTGTAGAATCACTCCACCTTAGGTGTAGCCTCCGGCCCAAAATTTCCCACCTCAGAATCGGCAGGCACCCCCGTGTAATGCGCCTCTGACACCTGGGTGAGATAACCAGGTCCCACATCCTTGACAGGCTCCTCCAGCCACTCGTCAGGGCCAGGAACCCAGATCCCCTTTCATGGATAGGGAAAACCAGGCATACTCATTCAATGTGGCTCGGGTACCTAGTTATTCCCGAAGCACCTTGGAACAAGGAATTATACATTTTCTTAAATGCAAGAGACCAGAAAGGGACAATCTCACTGATCTCCCCAATTAATGCCCTTATCACTGGATCCTAGGGAACAACCTAAAATAGTTATATGTCTATAAATACTAGATTCATGACCAAGTTGAAAAAAAAATAGCCAGGTTTGGCCCAACTACAGCACATGCGGCGTGTGTCTTCATTAAACTAGACTGCTATAGTGACAGTGAAGGTGAGTGGCATCAGGTTTCTAATAGTGGATCCTAGAAGTATGATTACTAGATGGATTATAAGAAAGTTGATCATGCCCGTGGTATTATTTGTGCATGTATGAATCAACCTAAGCCTTCAGAAGAAGCCGCGTCACCCAAAGTCAGTACTTCTACATCAATGGATCAGCCTTCCACTTCCCATAAGAGCAGGAATCAGCAACGCAAGGGAAAACAAATTCCCCCACCAATGTCATCATCATCTGGTACTCTTGGGTACTTAATGATCCCTGAGATGGAAATTCCTCCAAGAGTCCGTGTATTAGTGTAGGTTTTTTCAAGTGACAGTCAAGGGTAAGACGCGGTTAACATCATGGAGCTGGTAAACCCCTACATGATTTCTGACAAAGAAGAATGCCAGATGGATCCTCCCAACATCCCCAGCTACCTCCAGCATCGAAGGGGCCATGGATATAAGGGTTGTCAGAGTTCCTCCATCAGTACTTCCAGCTAGGCTGTGTGTTCCACCAAAACCAGATAGCAGGCCCATCACAGATCTAAGCACGCGCAACCTTATCATCTAGTGTCATCAGGTCTCCCTTCTCCTCCATTTGTGTTTCATGATCTTGTAGAGTTTCCCCCACCTCTCTATGATCATCCATGATCTGTTACAAACCAGTATTAGTCAAGTGGCCCTCGTCCGATAGTCACTCCACAGGTTTCGACTAGTGAGCAGCGGGATATTTCCGGCCTGAGTCAGCCATTGGTTCTGCCGGAAGGGCCAATCATACCCCTGCTACAAAACAATCTCTTATAAGGAAAATTTCACACTTTGAATGGATGTATGATGTTTTTAAGCATCTTTAAAGCATTCTATCAAGGATCTCTATCTTTGAGGCTCTTTTCCTATCATTGGATATGCGTGAAGCCCTTGTTGAGGATTTATGAATCCCCCTCTAGTTTGAGACAGAGTTAGCGACTGCAGAAGCCTTCCTTGTTAAGGCAGTCAAGCATACTGAATGCCATACCATTATTTTGTTCTTCGAAGAAGATTAAGGCTTTCTCATACATGGGATCATCTGCCCATTTTACATCATCGGCCACTTCAATGGCATTGAGTTTCATCACTGTCTTTTTGACACAGGATCTTGGATAAACCCAATCCTGAACCAAACCCTCCAAAATATGGGGCAATCCAAGGATGACCTAAATCCCTTTGACATAAAAATCCAAGGTCATGATAGGATGGAATAGACACTTGTTGAGAAGATCTGCAGAAAATAACCCACTACGATGGCCTAGTTTTTAGCACTGATTTCCTGGTTGTCTCCTAGGACACCACCTATGACACGCTGATGGACGAGCTATTGCTTCACCTTTATGTTGTGGTCCCTTCATCGGGTCACCAGTTCCCCAACTGCTACCTTAATGGTTGAGTGGGCGTACATCAAGGTGAAACATCTCCCTTTGCCTCTTACAAAGCCTGCTACCTGGATTCCAACTATTACAAGTGCAAGGAAAAGTAGATTCATGCTAATGAGGTTGAACACACAATAGCTGTTACTGAACTGTTGACAGATCTGGATGATGGCTACATTTTCCCCATCCATCGATTGGAGGCTATGAACCCGGATATGGGGCAATGCTTATATTTTTTATGAATTTGGGGGAAGAACATTCCCAATTCTTAGCGACAATAGAAGATCACCTTGTATTCCTACACAAATGAAGGTCAGGTGATCCCATATCCCCCAACGCCCATAATGTTTTGGGATGTCTACCCTATGGCAACATAAATATTCCAAACTATCTTTTTTCGCAAAGATGGGATAAACTGACTCCATACGAAACGCCACTACTACTTCAATATCATCATGTGTGGCCCCTAGGGTCGAATATTAGATGGGATCAGATTGACAGCTTTCATTGCTATGGTTTTGACAGCAAAGGAGTCCCCGGATGCATTGTCCACCACCGCTCTGGCTGGCACCAGCTTCCCATCGGGATCTCTTGACTCAGAGGAAACTCCTCCTACTGAGGATTCTCCTCATAATTTGAAGAATATGAATTGAAGGATGCACCTCCTTCATTCAAAGAGGGTGTCTCCACCATGGTCAATGAGTTGGTACTGGTGAACCTCAGTAGCGAGACAGATCCAAAACCCACATTGATCAGTGTCTCTATGCTTGACGAAGAGAAATAGTAGTACGTGGACTTCATGAAATAGAACCGTGAATTATTTTCATTGAGTTATGATGAGATTACGGGACTAGATAACTTAGTATCCATCCACCGCCTTGGTCTCCCAGCAAATCACTACGAGTTTAAGTAGCCTCCCAGAATTATGCACCCTTCTCATGGTGCCATGGTCAAGGCCAAAGATGATAATCTCATTAGAAAAAATTTATTCCAAGAGGGCCAATACCCCAGATGGTTAGCCAACATTGTGCGCATTAGGAATAAGAACAGATAGATCAGAGTATGCATCGACTCTCAGGATCTCAACTGTCATTGTCCAAAGGATGATTTTCCCCTTCTCGTGAAGGAGCTGTTGATCGAAGCCACAGTTGGGTTCGAGGGACTTTAATTAATGGATGGGTATTATAAGAATAATTAGATCTGAATGGCCCTCAAGGACGAGTATTCTACAACCTTCAAGGAAACACAAGGTACTTTATATTACCAGGTAATGCCCTTCGGTATAAATAATAAAGGTTCCACCTATCAGTGTTCCATGAATCACATATTCAGGCCGATCCTTAGGGCATTGGTGGAATTCTAGATAGAAAATATAGTGGAAAAATCTCACCAGCATTAGGACCGTCTCAAAGACCTTGATAAATTGTTAGGCTTCCTCCATTCCTGCCACTTGAAGATGAACCCACTAAAGGGTGCCTTTGGGGTCACCTCTATAAAGTTTATTAGGTTCATTGTCTGATATAGGGGCATTGAGAACGAATCAGAGAAGATCGAGGCCATCATCCAGATGTATCCCCCGAGCAACATTCATGAGATTTGAGGATTTTGAGGCCACATGGCCTACATATGCCGATTCATCATGAATTTGTCCAGAAAGTGTAATTCATTTTCTCAGCTCATGAAGAAAGGAAATGTCTATCAATGGGATGAAGAATGTGAGACTTCTTTCGAGGAAACAAAGCAGTATCTACTCTAACCTCTGGTTCGGATGCCAAAAATTTCTGGAAATCCATTGTTCCTTTATGTGATTGGCCTAGAATGATCTCTAGGCACCCTTCTCGCCCATGAGAACAATGAGGGAAGAAAGAACAGTAATTACTATCTCATCTGCATTCTCCTGAATATGGGGACCAGAAACTTCATTAACAATAAGAGATTCCTGGTGCTAGTATTCGTAGTATAGAAATTGAGACATTACATGCATCACCATGAGGTACAACTGGTGTCCCGAGTGGATCCCCTGAAGTACATCATGAACCGCCCAATGTTGAAGGGCCGTCTAGCTTGGTGGGAAGTGATCCTCCAGCAGTTCGACATCAGTTTTTCCCTTAGAATGCTATTAGGGAGAATGCATTGGCATACTTCCTTACTTCCCATCTAGCCCCTGTAGACCAGTATCTAGAACTTTATTTTTCTAATGCAGAAATCCTCTCGATAGACCAAGCCATTCCTTGCTGGAAGATGCATTTTGATGGTGCTTCCCATAGCCCCACCAACAGAAGGCTCAGTGACCCCAGGATCAACAGAGTAGGCTAGGGTATCGTCTTCATTACCCCAGCATAGGCCATTCTACCATATTCATTACTGCTGTCAGAAGGCTATACCAACAGTGAGGTTGAGTATCGGGATCTCATTACTAGCCTTGAGTTGGCCCTCAAGATTTTCGTTCCCCACTTACATGTGAAATGGGTCTCAAACTAGTCATCAAGCAGATAAATGGTGACTATATAGTCAGAAAGATAGAACATGTACCACTGTTGGAACACACCCTCCAGCTGATGGCCCAGTTCCCATCTCTGCCAGAGGTTACTAGTATTAATCGATCCTAGAACGGTCGAGCTGTCACCTTGGCCAGCCTAGCTGCATTACTTACAGAGCCTGAATAGGATGAATTGTTTATCCACATGGAACACTAGAGATTCATCACCATGGCCACTCTAGATGATGAGGACAACCTACAGGTAGGCCACCTTACCGCCGACGTCTCCATGTTAGGACCTCTAGGTCCTCTGGATGCAGTGATTGATGTGACTCCTGAATGGAGGACCTCCATTGTCGAGTACCTAAAAAATGGTAATCTCCAGATAGATCGATCTGAGCGTGAGTGAATCTGACACTGCGCATTTCAATTTACCCTCCAGAGAGTCCCTGGTCTTGAGAAGATCCTCTACAAGTGTGGGTTTGATGGGGTTCTCCTCCGTTGCATTAAAGGAGTTGATATTTCTCAATTCATGAAGGAGGCTCATGCTGGTTCCTGTGGAGCCCATCAGACATGGATGAAGTTATCTCAGTAGATCCAGAGACATGGGTATTTTTAGCCATCCATGATCCATGACTGCATCTAGTTTTCCAAGATGTTCCATTCATGAAAAATTCATGTCAACTTTGTGCATCAGTCACCAGAGCCTCTCCACACTACCATGTACTCTTGACACTTTACTATCTGGGGACTCGATGTCATGGGACCATATCCACTGGAAATAGCTCGCTAGTTCAGGTTCATCCTAACCGCTATGGATTTCCTTTCCATGTGGGCAGAATCGGTTCTACTCAAGGAGGTCAAGGCTTATTCTATCATTGAATTTGTGAGATCCCACATCATCTACCGATTTGGAGTCCCTCACACCATTCTTAACAATAATGGCACCATCTTTCGGGTAGCCTAGTTGAAGAAATTGTATTCCAAGTACAAAATCCATTCTAACCATACCTTCCGCTATCACGCACAAAGAAAATGGGAAGATCGATGCATTCGATAAAACCCTATATAACATTCTGTAGAAAATGGTTGTTCATAGAAAGAATATTTGGCTGGAAAAGCTCCCCAAATACCTTTGGGATTATCAAAAGATGACTCAAAATTTCACATAGGTGACCCCATACTCTCTTGTGTACAGAATGGAGGCCTTCATACCCGTCAAGATTCTATTGCCTTCTTTAAAAATATTTGTCTATGATCAGCAAGAATTATTTAAGGTAGTTTAAATAAATTTAGCTAAATTGGAAGTTCTCAACAAGAACATTCGTTGTGCTTTACACAATATAGAAAGGCATCCAAGGAAGATAGCCAAAGCTTTCAATAAGATGTTTCACCTATTCTCTTTCTTGCAAGGTGACCTAGTGTTGGCCCGGAGAACTCCAATGATACCTGGTAGGAAACCACCCAAGCTAGAGACCATGTGTGAAAGACCTTACATCATTCACAAGGTTTATCTCAATGGTGTGTACTCCCAGGGATGGCTCTGCACTCCCCCGATCCTATCCTCTCCTTCTCTCCCACGCTCTCTTCTCTTTCTCTGCTCGAGGTTTTCTGGTCGAAACCTTCTCCGCTCCGGGGTTCATTTTATCTTCTTTAGCTCTCTATGACCCTTCCATAATTCTCTTAGGTTTCATCCCCCTATTTTCTTTGACGGCTGGTCCGCTCCCAGGTTATTTCCCTCGCTTCGACTTCAGTGAAGGCAGTTCAGTTTTACCCTAGGGCGCCGCTACCATGCTCTGACCTGGCATTCCATTGCTTCTCTCCATGTCAGATCTGGAGTGATATAATCACATAGGTTTTGGGCTTCAGATTCGATAACTATGGGTCTGATTGGTATCTTCCCTGTTTCCCCCCTCATTTCTTCGTTTTTGTCTCGGTTTGGGCTTCATCCTCGGTTTCTTTGGGGATCTTCCCCATTTTACTCTTGCTCATGTTCCCTCAGGGTTTCTTCCCCGCTTTTCATGCTTTCTCACTATGATGATTCGAAACCCTCAGAATTGAAATCCCTACCCTGGCCTTAAATTCCTTCTTCTTATCTCCAGGTCGGAGTCAAGCGGTGGTCCCTCAGAGGCTTTGGGAGGTGGGATTTGGATTCCTAAGGTGCTCCTCGCGTGATCTGTTTTGATTTTTAGTGTTGGTTTGTTTTCTCCTCTTGATTTTTTGGTCGATGTACTCAAGTATTTCTTAGTGATGTTTGGACGGTGATGACAGTGGCGGTGTTTTCTTTATCGGTGATGATTGTTTATGGTTTTTTTGTTTTTCATTGTTTCCGGTTTCTATGATGGATGGTCGACGATGGAAAGGTGATGATGTTTCTGTGGTTGGTGATGGATCTCAATGATGTGGATGACATTGAAGTTTTTAATTACCTTCTAAAGTGGTGGATGGCGATGATGATGGTACTGAAGATGGCAGACGATAGTGATGTGACCGATATCTTGGTCTCAGGTCTCCTATGGTTGATTTTTGGATTGTGGTGGGTTTGTTCGTGGATCGAGGTGGATTATGGCGGTTTTCAAAACTCTAGTTTTTTATCTGAAATTTGAATGTTAAAATTTTATGTCGAATAGGGCATGGGATAGTTTATTTGGTTATGGGTATGTTCGAACAGTTGGCACATTTGTATGGTTCCCACATACCCAAAAAGTGGCTATTTGAAAATTTTAAAAAATGGTTTTGGTGGTGTACTCCCAGGTTACCATGGATGATGAGTGTGTAACTCCTCCGACCAATGCCAAATTCCTCAATAAATAATTTTCTTGACTATTTTTATGGTCCTACATGAACTTAAACTATTATTTCTTGCATGAAATTAAAATTTATGTCATCCCGCATGGTGTTAAATTGTATAGGTCCCAACATGACCATAAATTATTATGTCTCACATGACATTAAACTTTATTTCGTCCGGCAGGATGTTAAACTATATGTGTTTCTACATGACATTAAACTATTATGTCTTTCATGACATTAAACTGCTTTTTCATCCCACATGATGATAAACTAAATAACGGTCGGAGCTATAAGACCTTAAAATAAGATATCTTCACCACCATCATCTTGCAAGACGTTAAATTTCATCTCAAGAGCTACATATGGCTTGATTCGCATCCTCAATGGATACGTATGAATGCTCGAATTCCTTGTATTGAGTCCAACCCCCAAACTCTTCTCTTTGAATACCCCCCAGTGTAGTTCTCTTGGAGGGTCCTGTATGGTGTAGTGTAGGCTTATTTATCCCCCACTCATGTCAGGATTATGATTATCACACCATGTTCCCTTCCTCGCTCTTATATCCTCCCACGTCCTCACCACATGACGCTAAACAACATGGCCGTTTTCAGAACTATGTGTGGCTTGATTCCCATCCTCATGGGACATGTTGGAATGTTTGGACATTTCATCCATATGTCCATCCCCAACATCAAAATATCCCCTTGGGTCGAAACACATGGTGTTGTGTAGACTTTTTCCCTCATTCATGTCGAGTTCATCATGACTACACCATGTATCCCCCTCCTTGGAGATCTCTTCCTCTTCCATTGTCCTCGATGACATTCAACTATGCATCTATGGTCCAAGATCTATGACTATAAACTAAGATCTATAACATCCTTTCCACATAACAGTAAACTGTATGGCATATCTAGAACTACATGTTGCTTCATTCCCATCCCCATGAGATACGTAGGAAATCCCAGACGTTTTTTCCATAGGTCCAGACCAGGTTAATCTCCCCTTCCTCTTGGCCACCTGGTCGGAATTCTGTCTATTAATTATGAATTTTATGAATTATGTGGTCTTATTTCCTCATTCACATCGGGTTAATCACCATGTTGTACATGTTCCTTCCATCATCATCCCACAAAACGCTAAACTACACCTTTATAACAATGTCTGTCTTGATTCCCATCCTCATGGGATACGTAGGACCGCCCGAACATCTAGTCTCTGGGTCCATCCCTGTTTCATAGAAACCTCCTCATCTGTCTAGACCCTTGGCCGGAATTTCTCAAGAGGTATATGGTGCGGTATGGACTTCATGTCTTCATTCACATCAGGTTTGTAATAGCCCCACCACATACCTCTCCCTCATGAGATCTCCTCTTTCCACTCTTTTACACTCATCTCTTTGAGTCAGTTTCTCCGGAATTGGCCCCCTCGACCCTTATTGGCAGTTCACCAATGTGCCCAAGAGCACTATGGTTCAAGACCTAGAGTGTTAGATTCTACCTAGACATGATCTCTCCCATTTTTTAGGCTTCATGTTCCCCTTGATTTGGACTTTCATCATCTTTCACATACAAAAGGACCCCCAAATGGTACAGATGCTCAACTGAAGGTATATCCTTCCATTTCAAGCCAATGTACTCAAGGAGTTTAAATAAAGAATTGATACATGTTCGTGTTGCAAATATGGTCAGCGGTCGATGCTCATTTTTCATTACCATTTCAGGACATATGATATGGATGTTGTGTTTCGAACACGGTCATTAGTTATCCTCCATCATCACGCTAACCACATCATACCTTAAATGTCGGTCGTATGATTCACATCATTTTCCACGCTATCATTTCTAAGTGAAATTTATACATTCTTGGTGCTATCCCTTAGTGCACATTTGAATGTTAGGAGAAAAAATACACAATAAGGTGTCATTCAATGCTCTGCACTGATTTGCCCTTTCACACATTCCATGCGTTGAAAATACCTTATCCACCCCTGTTTCCCACATCGAGTGCAACTCACATGGTCTTAGGGACCAAATTGAGGTTTGAGCTTGCATAGAAGAGTTTCACTTCTCTATGTTCCAAGCTCTAAGACCTTAAACTAAGATCTCCTTCTACATCCTTTCCATAAGATGTAAGAACCATAACTCTCAGAACTATGTATTGCTTGATTCCCATGCTCATGGGATATGTAGTAATGCCTAGACATCTTGTCTTCGACCCCAGCTTAGGCTATGCTGATCACTTCTTCTATCCAACATTATGGCACTAACTTTCACAGAATTTTGTGGTTTGGCATAGGACTTATGTCCTCATTTATGTTGGGATTTCAATAGATGCAAAATGTACTTCCCTTCTAGGAGCTAGTCTCTCATGCCCCTCATCCCACACGATGTCAAACTGCACCCTCAGAACTACATATGGCTTGATTCCCATCCTCATGGGATACATAGGAACACCTAGACGTTTTGTCCATTTGTTTAGACCCATATTTTCTAACCTTTTATAGCCCTGTAGTATGAGGTTTCTTCCCTGGAATTATGCATGGTGTGGTGTGCACCACGTCCCTTGTTTTGTCGGGTATGCTTTATCATGCCATGTGCATCCCCCCCAAATGGGTTGGTCCTATCACGCAACCCTAATATGTGATACTATCATCCTAGCCACACGACGAAAAACTGACACTGCATTGTGATATCCTCACTGGAGGGGACATCATGTTTGGTATCGGTCACCCACCACACCATTTGTAAAGACCATCTTATGACTTGATTCTTGTAGCAAAGCCTGGACACTTCATCATAAGCTTATCGCTTCACAAAAAAATTCACACACATCTATCCTAAATGAAAAACATGATCTATCAAATGCCACTTCTTTTTGGGCGTGGGAAAGACCTGCAAAACCTTATTATCCTTGGCATTGGTACCTTACCATGACATATCCAAAACTAAGTATGGATTGATTCCCATTCTCATGGGGTACATAGGAATTCCCACACACTTTTCCTCAGGCCCAACCTAACTTTCATTTTTGGTCCCTCAACCTAAAACCTCACCAAGGAACACACGGTGATATGTAATCCATTTCCTCATTCACGTTAGGTTTTATAATTACCTCAACATGTGTCTTCCTCATTCTTTACCATCTCTGGTTTGAGCTCTAAGACCTTAAACTAAGATCTCTAGTCCGAGCTCTAAGACCTTAAACTAAGATATCTAGTCCATGCTCTAAGACTTTAAAATATGATCTATCTATATCCTATCTAGAAAGAGTAAATAAAACAACCCCAAAACAACATGTGGCTTGATTCCCATCCTCATGGGATACATAGGAATGCCCACACATTCTGTCTATAGGACCAGCCCCAGGAATCTTAAATCATGCCCCACTTTTTTGGCCCCTTCACCCAAACACCTTTGGAGGTTTGTGGTGTGGTGAGTACCTATTGGGGTCTCATTTGAATCATGTTTTACAACAAACGCACCATGTTCATCCATTTTCTCTTCCCAGCCTGGTATGAGTTCTATGACCCTAAACTAAGATCTCCCTATGGGAACTACACATTAGGATCGACTACTTCGCCACCCTATGATCATTTCATTAATCCAGGTTGAATTTTAATGGTATACTCTTCTACCTTAAGATAAAATCATAAAACCCCAGGCCACTTGTCCTTGGAAAAGGATTCAACTCTCCCTACCTGATGCGTCTTATTGTTGCATTAAAATGGGTCATGAAAAAGAGCCCAATGTTTGTAATTTTCACATGGACATTCCCTCATTCCATGACCATGCTTCATGATCCCTTTATTTGGATCCTCATCCTCTTCCATGTCTGAAGGGACCCCCTTTAATGCCTGGTATCATGCCATATTGGCTCACCTACCGTCTTGGGCCAACGCCCCAGAAGTCCTCAAACAAAATTTGTGACAGGCCCCGTGTTTCGAACATGGTCAGCGGTCAACCCTCATTTGTATGTCCCCATTATAGGATAACGTGAAAAGGATACTGTGTTTCGAACATGGTCAACAATTATCCTCTATCATCACTCCACCCTCATTGTGATCTGGATCTCCAGCACTATGATTCACATATTTCTAGTCCCTTATGTTCAAGTGGAATTCTAGTGCACAGTTTTACATCTCTGTGCATCTATGTGCGGGAATCAGATAGGTCAATAATTTTGGGATGTCACACACTTAGCATTCCACTGCCCCTAATGTGTTCCTTCCTATACCAGGAAAATATCACCACTACTCCTTGTTTCCCACATCGATCATGACTCACGTTGGCTTATTAGTTTTGGTGGGGAGTGTTCTGGTGCAGCTACGCCATGTGGGCCTTTCATCCCACATGATGCTAAACTGTAATCCAAGAACTACGTACAGCTTGATTACCATCCAAATGGGGTACGTAGGAATTCCCAACCACTATGCCTCGGGCCCAGCCTAACTTTAACTTTTGGTACCTTGACCTAAAAAACATATTCTGAGGATACATGGTGTGGTGAAGACTCATTATTCCCTCATTCACATCGGGTTTATAGCTACCAAATCACGTACTCTCATTTGGGATCTCCCCTGTCACTGACCATTCTATATTTCCTCGACTCAAGACACTAAATTTTGGTTCTACCTTAAACTAGTTCAGGATGCCCCATGTTAACTATGGGATGCGTCAACTTCCTCTCCAAAGAGAATTTCCCCTACCAGCATTGGGTCTCCGACCACGTTGTGTTCAAGAACTGTGTTTGGATTGATTCCCATCCTTATGGGATACGTAGCAACGTCCAGAAAATTATCCTCAGGACCAGCCCCTAGGTCCTTTAAACTATGTGCACCGTTCTCACCATAAGAGGTTTAAACTACATGTTTTTCTTCTTTTTTGGTATGACATAAAACTGCCAGTCATTTTAGGTCTTCACCAGAGAGGTCCAGTATGGAAGTAGTTTGATCTCTAATCAGACCGACGCACAAACCTAATGTGTTTCCACCATAGTGGCATAATTCAAGAGTGCTGGGATCTATTTGAACAACCCATCACTCCACCCACAATGTTTTTCATGTTCTTTATTTGGACCATCTTCCTACTTTATGCCTAAAGGAACCCTCTAACAGTACGGATGCTCAGCCTATGTCTCACCTACTATCTTGGGCTAATGTTTTGGAAGACTAATGGATTACATTTTGAGTTAGGACCCATGTTTCGAACCTAATCAGTGGTCAGCCCTCTTTTTCATCCCTATTTCAGGCTAATTCAATAGGGGTACTATGTTTCAAACATAGTCTGCAGTAATCCATCATTGTCATTCCACCCCCATAGTGTTCTGAATTTTGGATATTATGATTCACACTTTCCAATTACCTATGATTGGATTGATTCTAACACCCCTGACATTACTATTTTTGTGGAATAGAGCACATTGGATAAACAAAAACTCAACTATTCCGAGAACCCTATTCTCCATTCATACCATTTCTCATCCCTGGAACTCCCAAAGATGATCGATGTATCATCCCGATCCTGATACACCGTCCTGTTTTTTTCACTCTCATATAGGTGAATGAGTTTCTATTGTCCCTTTTTCCTACATTGAACATGACTCACATGGGCTTAGGGGCATATTTGGTTATTTTCTCAATGCGATCGAGATATAGAGGCCACCAGGACAAGAATTTTCATTAGCAGTTTCCTCAGAATGTGGTCTACCTCACCCACCTCGTCCTCATTGGACCCCATTCTTAGGGGGAATTTGTTGGAAACAGAAAACATATCCATATAACTCATTTAATGCTGTGAGACATAATCTCAGATCAAATCTCATTCTACAGGATTTGATTTGACTGGTTAGGGAGCCCGAACGGAGTTATGGATCATAATTTTTTGACGTTCGAAGGTAGACTTCTGGAAATGGCAATCTAGGACGATTTTGGGGAAAAGTATAGATTTGCGCACAAAAATGGAATCTTGCATAAAAAATGGATTTGAGTGAAAAAGTGGAATGAAATTTTATGCCAACTTATATTCAGGGTTTCTCCTATAAATACAAGGGAATCCCATTCATCCGTAGGTCCCCCGGAGTTCAGTCACCACTCTAATGCGTATAGGTCTGCATCTTTCGCTCCTGCACACCCAATCCCCGATCTTGCACGCAAAACATCACTTTTTCACACAAAAGTGCCAACGTGCCAAATTTTGTGTGAAAAGCATCATTTTTTATATAACAGTGCCATTATGCCCAATTTTTCATGCACCACTACGACATTTGTCCAATTGTGTGCACACCTCCCCTATTGCACCCAGTCCTTCCCTATTGCACACCAACCTTCCCTATTGTGAAAAATCCTTCCCTATTGCACGGAAAACTTCCCTATTGTGTGTAAAACTTACAATATTTCACGCAATAGTCCCACAGTGCCCAAACCTATGCGCACTTATGCCGCACAATGCAATATTACGTGCAACCCATCCTGTATATGGCGGATTTTAAGTGAAACAATATCCAGGCCTGCGCCTACTAGTCCATACAGCGGGGGGTTGTGCCCCTGTACCCCTGATTGGGATCAATGTCGGTCCCTTTGCTTCTGCCATTAACCACCATGATAAATGTAGAGTCGCACCACGAACATTTCAAACCGCGATGTTGACATTTACCATTGAGACCTTATTTGCTTCCACCTATGGAATACCATGATTTGACAAACTCCACCGCACACCATGAAACACCCTGAGTCGAAATATTCCTCTTGGTTCATTTCCCATGTTGTGATATGTGATTCTCACCATCAATTCCCCTACTACCTTGAGTCAAACCATTCCTCAATAAACTCATCCAAACCCCATCACCTAACTCCTATTCCAGGATCTACCAGAATGGTCCGCCCTTGCGTAAGTCCCAACACCAACCATTTCTAGGCACCTTATACCAAATAGTCTAATCTATATGAATTTAAAATGTAGTACACCCTATATTACAAATATAAGATGTCACTTGCTCCAAATAAGAGATGCCTTATGCGCCCACCATAATATGCTAATAGTCTTATATATATATGTTTAAACTACAATACACCCAATATACCAAATATAGGATTCCTCTTTCTCTAAACAAGAGATGAATTATGCACCAACAATAAGATGCTAATAGTCCACTCCGGATGACTATAAATTTTAGTGCACCCTATATGCCAAATATAGGATGCCTCTGGCTCTAAACAAGAGATTCCTTACGCACAAACCATAAGATGTCAATAGACCCTTCTGCATGACTTTAAACTTCAGTACACCATATATGCCAAATATAGGATAACTCTTTCTCAAAACAAGAGATTCCTTATTATCCAAGAATAATTTTCCAATAACCCTCTCTACATGACTAAAAACTATAGTACACCCTGTATGAAATCTATTGCATACCTCTTGCTCCAAACAAGAGAAGCCTTATGCGCCAAGCATAATATTACAACTGTCATCTCTACATGACTATAAACTGTATCATTCCCTATCATTCAATAATAGGATACTGCTTGTTCCACAAAAGAGATGACTTACCTAAAAATCATAAGATACCTCATTCCATGATTACAATTTCATAATTTCAAGCGCATTGGAATCCATTCAATAATTCCATCACTCCACCTCATGCTTTGTGTGTCCTACATTTAGGTCTTCATCCTATTCCATGTCTTAAGGGACCCCCCTAATGGCCTGGTCCCATGCTTCCTCATCCCCCTATCGTTTTAGGCCAATGTCCCGGAAGACTTTGGACGACACTTCGAGTCAGGTCCTGTGATTTGAACACAGTCAATAGTCGACCCTCGTTTTTTTGTCCCCGTTTTAGGATAATGTGATATGGATGCTGTGTTTTGAACATTGTCAATAGTTATATTCCTTCTTCACTCCACCCTCATCTCATTTCAAATGTCATTCATGTGATTCACACTTTTCATCTCCCTTTTTTTGGACTGATTTCAATGCCCTTGGCATTATCCCTCTTGTGCATTTGTACATGGGTGTTGGACCCAATTATATTCCTAAACCCACTAGTGAGTTGGGATTCCCTCATGGATATAAATGATGAATACATTATGGGAAACTCCCATGATAAATCCCCATTCACCGTTTCTGCTTCTTAGTGGAACCCAGACAGATTCTATTCATAAGCCCCATTCACCATTGTAGCTCCTTAGCGGAACCTATGGAGCTTCTACACATAAGCCCCATCCACCATCATCCCTGCATGTGATATCCATGAGTATTACTTACCTGAATGCACCATTTATGATCCCCTCTTATGTGCGACACCCCCGTGTCGTGCACATTTCTCTCGTACGACCCTCCTGGTCTATATGAATACTGTTGGGCGGTGCGTTATGTTGGATTGCTTAGCCTAATGCTTCTTCGCATAGGCACGATAATAGATATTTATTATTCTTATAGGCACGCTAATGTGGGCCCCTCAGTGGATCACTCCAAGACACCCCCTCACTATGGAATTTCCAGTGCCTTCCCTTCACCAAGGGATAAACCATGCCGGTTATGTAAGTCCTAAGGGTGCGGAGTGAACTCGCCTTGTCTAATATATTGGATGTTAAACTGTCGAGCACCATCGTCCCTATCACATGAAATTAAACTATGGACTCTCCTCATAAATCACACGTGAGGTTCCCTATCTCAGACATTCTCTACGCTCATTCACCTCCACTGGAGTGAGATATTCCTCACATGGAATGAGATTCTCTCTACCGAAGCAGATTCTATCCATGGGGAAGGGAAACCATCCTGGTGTAAACCCCTATCATTTCTTGTAGGAGGCATCATCCCTTCTCCCCCTCCACTCATTCATTCCAAAGACCAGATGAGATATGGGAACCAGGACCTTCGTTATCCCATCCCTCTCCCTCTCAGCTTTGTCTCCATCAGGCCTCCTTCCTTGTGTAAGTCCCAACCTCCATCTCCCTAGAATTCTAACCACGCATAAGCCCCTATTTCCTCTTTGGGACACTAACCACGTGTAAGAACCATTCCACTTCCCACAGATGCACCATTCACGACATGATCATTATTTCTTTGATGCCTCTTTTTTCTCACACTGAGCATGACTCACGCGGGCTTAGAGTAAGCATCGACCATGACATTCTCTCAGGGTCGCCTTACTGTGTAAGACCCAAACTATTCCAAACTACGTGGACTTCGATATTTTCTAAGTAAAGGTATGTAGGAAGCCTCCCTCGGGATCAAGCCCAAAACCTACTACTCTCGTCCCCTTCAATTTGATTCACCAAAAGCTTCCTAACTACGTGGACTTTGATCCTTTCCAAGGAAAGGTATGTATGAAACCTCCCTGTGGTTCAATACCAAAAACTAGTGGTCCTGACCCCTTAACATTAGTTCACCAAACTCTACTGAAATACATGAAATTATATACATTCCAAGGCAAGGTACATAACAAGTCTCCCATAGGTTCAAGCCCAAAACCTACTGGTATCAACCTCTTCACATCGGTTCACCAAACACTTCCGAACTACATGGGAATTGATCATTGTCCCATGGATAGGGTACTTAGGAAGCCTCCCTGAGGTTCAACTCCATTCAACGGTTACCCGTTTTTCCCCATTTAGTGGTAAGTTATTGTATTCCCCATTCAGCAATTAGCTGTTGTGTTCCCCAACCCACGATAAGCCATTGTGTTCCCCATTCAGTGGTAAGTTGTTGTGTTCCCCATCTGACGGTAAGACGTTGTGATATCATATAGTGGTAAGCCATTTTTACCCCATCTGGTGGTAAGTCATTGTATCCCAACTAGCGGTATGTCATTGTACCCCAACCAGCGGTAATCCATTGTACCCCATCCAGCGGTAAGCCATTATAATCCCCACATGACAGTAAGCCATTTTAAGATGTGACTATGTGGGTTTGATACCTATCCCCTAGAAAGGTTATGTAGAAATCCTCCCTAACGTTCAACCACCAAACACTGGTAAACTTTATAGTCCCCTTCATTGGGACCCACATCTCTGGTCTGCCCCCTCAAGCGTCAAACCATCCCAGGTCTGCTAACCATGTGTAAGCCCTAGCATGCCTTTGTGTCGCTATCCTCGATGCACACCCCAAATCCATACACCATCCTTAACTATGTGGACATTGATTCCCCGCCACGGGGATATATAGGAATCCTCCCTAAGGTTCAATCCCATCATCCATGTCTCAACGTGGTCTCTCCTTTGAGCCGTTATGTCCCGAGAAGATCATGCCCCGTCCCGAAGGTTCTATTTCCTCCAGGTCCCATCCATGCATCCATTCTCATGGGTCAACTCCTTAGGTGTACCCTTTCCCCACCAAAATAATATGACTTTGATTCCCTTCCACAGGGATATGTAGGAAGTCTCTTCGAGGCTCAAGCCCAACATCACTGTTTTCCCCGTGTCAACTTCATCTCACTACCTATATATTCTCAAAAATCCAAATCCATCATGATTCTAACCTAGGCCTCCATATCCCAGTGAGATAATGTCATCCACATTATCATTTCTCCTAGTAGTAATCAGGATGCTAACTACACATTATCCCCAACATCAGTGTTCCCTTCAAGGCTTACACCCATCTGATCCACTCTTGTCAGTGTTCTAATCAGTCTGATCCATCTCTGTTGGACGTTAAACTCGTGGAATACCCTATGTTAAACATGGGAAGATAAGGAAAACCTCAGAGACATGACTATGGAATAAAATTCCCTATATTATATGTGGCGTGCCTTGGACTTCCATACCCTCGATAAGCCCTATCTTAAGGAAAAGAAACCCAGATGAATCAGTGTTCCAGTGTCTAGACACTCCAGTGATGTCCAACAAGACTACTCCCCCGACAGAAGGTTGTTACCCTGACTGGACCCCTTGGAATGTCCTGATAGAAGCATCATAATTAATCGGTGTCCATGAAGACATGTCTCTAGGAAGAGTTTCACAAACAACATCTTAAGTCTATGAGGGAGACCCGAACTAGGCAATGAGTTCCAAGGAGGATTCCATTGAAGGATGAACTGACATCCCATCATCCTGTTTCAATCAGGGATAAAACATCCCTAAATAAGCCATGGACGCCCCCCACCATTGGAAAGTAGGAATGCGGGGCAACAGCTGTGTGTCCTCCGAAACAGATGGATACGCGCCCCTGAGAAAGCGTCAGAATCATGTGTCCAATAATAACACCTTTTTTGAAGTTTACCAACCCCATATACCCTTAAAAATAAAATTTTCTATATTTTATTTAAAAATTAAATCATAATTACAACTGATTAAGGAGTAAAACTTATTAAAGAGTTTATAATTTTAAAATTTTAGATTTCCCATATACCCCCCCATTTAGTAATATAAAAATAAAGGTATAAAACAACTGAAATAAAACATTTCTTATTTCACGATGAAATAGTGTAATGTCAAAATATAAAGCACTAAAATTAATAATATTGTGCATTGGACTTTTTTTTATAAACAAAATAAATTTACAGATCAATAAAACATTAAAATTAACAACAAGAAATCTAAAATATATAAGAATATTAATCATTTATAAATGGTTTTTGTGTATCTAAGAGTTTATGATCTAGAACTTTTGGACAAGGAAGTGGTTTCCTAAAAGAAAAAGGTAACGAAAAGGGATGGTGTAGTATCCTTTTGATTCCCTTGCTGATAGAAGGTGGAAGAATCAATGGTTTCCTATAACATCTACTTGGTATTAGTAATTCTATAAACTAGTGTAAGTCCTAGGGATATTTTTTCATCTCTATCTAAAATGTGTGTTAGCAAACGAGTCAAACCTTTTTTATGACATATTCTCTTTAAAAATATTATAGGATTGTGTAACCTTGTTAAATATTTTATCTAAACACTTTAATAACTTGTGGAAGATCTAAAATTTTAGAACATTTTAATAGTAGAGTCCTCAAGATTTACACTTGGGTTTTTGAAGACACCTGAGTATATATAGAAGTTCTAGTGAATGTATATGGTAATCTAGAAATAACCATAATTTTTCATTTTAAATTGTCCTCTGTTTCTGAATAAGGAAATGATAGGATTTATTAGCATATGAGGATTTTGAATTTGATGATTTAGAATTTTAAAGAATTCCCAACCTCTGTATGAGTGGTTTTAGATTATTAGACATTATATCAAAGTTCTAAATTTTTGCAAGGGACCATTATTTCAGAATGTTAATGGACTTAATAGATGATACAAGGTTATATAATGAATTTTGATTCAAGGAGCTATAATAGTCCTCAATGAAAACATTAAGCTCTTATATGTTTTTCAAGATTTTGAATCCTATGTCTATAATAAATGATGAAATATTTTATTTTATAAATTAAATACCTTATATCCCCTATAAAATGTTCTAGAGTCATTTAGTCACACTGAATTTATTCCTCTATTTTCAATAAATGCATTTAAGGTTGATGAAACTGCCCTAAATTTGCCTCCCATAAATTTGACTCCCATAAATTATAAAATAGAAATAATTCTATTTAAACATATTTGAATTGATTTTAGTTCTCTATGAAGTTTAGATTGGTATTTCACCGAGTCCTTCAACTCATTATTGTTAGACTTAGTGATTACATTAGGTTGGGTTATTAGAATCAATTTGATTAATTCCAACTCAGAGCTTTTCATCTAATTTAGATAATCGAAAACAGACTAGTAAATAAAATTATTTCACAATTTATTCAACTAATTATATAAACATTCATCATACATCATATATGTATTTGTTATACCTGAATAAACATGTATTATATTTATATGAAAATTTCTTTGAAAATACAATACTTCCATCATTATATTGAAATTAGTCTTGGAAACTGAATTCCTATTAATTTTTTTAATTCATTACTAAATATTGTAATGACAAACTTGAGATAATATATATTACCTTTGAGATTATCAAAACCATTTAAAACTCTAAAACTAATGTTTTGAACATGATCTTTAAAACTAGATTGATTTTTTATCCCAGTTGACTAAGGGTACGTCATATTCTTTTTCAGCATTAAGAGAGGGAAACTTTTCTGTATCACGAGTTAAGATAAATTATTCACCTCTTTATTTTATAGTTGGTTTAGGAATATTCTCAGATAAAACATGATTATATCTACTTAAGGAAGAGAATTATTAATTTTCAATTTCTTAATTGTTTAAATTTTCTATTATCATATCACCATATTTATATCTAACTCCATCTACAAGAAATTTATTTATAGAAGTGTCTTTAACATTTATATCAGCCACATCAACCATTACCTGATCATTGAATATTATTTCAATTTGTTGAATATCTATAAAAACATCTATAGAAGTATGATCTCTATAATATATAGTATAATCCTTTTTATGTGTATAATTTACCATCATTGGATCAATAGAATTATCCATAGGGATGATAGGACTATCTTATATAACATATGGCTTTTGAATATTAATAAAACCAACATCCAATGTAGTAACATAAATAGTAATATTATCTCAACAATTCTCTCTTGTATTCTCCCCCTCAAAAGGGATTTTATATTGAGGATTATCTATTTTGGACTACTTCCCCGGAGTAGTAGTAGCATTATCCACTTCCTGATTATATTCTCCACCTTCCTTATCGCCTTTTTATTCACTACCTTCATACGAAGGGATGAATATTAGGATAATAAATTCTTTTTATAATTCTATAAGATATTTTATTATTACATAAGAAATTGAAACCCTTTAATGCATTTAGTGAAAATTTATTCTTCTAGAAACATAGGGTCAACATCCTTCAATATGAATAGAATTTGCGCCTTTTTTTGACTGAATGCAATGATAAATGTAGTGAATAATATATCTATGATTTTTTTTATTTCAATTCAAAATAAGATATATTATATTTATGTATTGAAAGTTAACTTTATCAAATTCACCATCCCTTTGAACTATTCCAGCCTAAATAATCTTGAGTGAACCCCTTTAATTAGATTCTAATACCTTTTGATATTTCTTTTAAATAGAAGAAGAACTAAACAAATATTCCATAATGACTAATGGTGTTATCTCAACATCACATATTACTAAATTAAGGTATATATACCTACCTTCATAGGGATATTAGAAAGATTTAACTATATCAACATAATAAATGGAAATTTTTTTAGTTCACTTTTTATTGAATAATATCTCTAGCTTGAGTAAAGAAAAACTGATAATTTTTGTAAAACTCCACATAATTCTTTTCAAACACAGCTTTGATATTATTGTCAAATAAAATCTCATCCTTGAAAAATTATAACCTTTTCGAAAAAATACTAATCTTATTCAACTGATAAAAGTTGATATCTTTTCTAGGAGGCAGCGATTGTTCTTTACTTTTTGACTTCACCTTCTATGAGCTTCTTAACCCACCAAATTATTCTATTTTGGATTTCACCATACACATGTATAGTTTATAGTTTAGGAAAATGAGTATTTAGGGTTTATATTAAAATTTGAGGATATTAATGTTGTCTAAAGTTATAGAATTATTTGAGTTCATTCAAAAACATTGATGTACACATAAATATTTATTAAAAAGTATTCCCTTATTTTACTCCAGTGATATAAAATGTAAATATTTAAAACGAGATTAAAATAACACATGGGATCAATGAAAAACTAAATTACAACTCTAAAATAATTACAAAAATCAAATATCCTTTAAATAAATATATTAACTAAAATATGAAATAACTTGGAATACATTATTAATAATGAATAAATTTAAGTTCATAAGAAAATAATTTAATACAAATAATCCTATTTAACTTTTGATAAAATAAAATTGATCATCTATAAGAGGATTTGTAAATATAATTTCCTTCTAATTTTTGTATAAACCAATTCAAGAGAGATATCAACTTTTTTTTGAAATATCTCATGAAATTATTCCTTAAATAAATATGTTTCATTCTAGAGTGGTTATAAAATTTTTAGAAACATTGATCAAACTTTTTTTAACATATTTAATGGGTACATGATCAAAATTAAGTCTTAAGACCGTCATGGTGTGTTTCAACCACAACACTTGTTCAAAAATATCACTACCAGTTGTAATGTACTCAACTTCAGTAGTTGATAATTAAATAGATTGTAACTTCTAAATCAATCATGAAAATAATTATTTTACCAAAAATAGGAAGTTTCTTGAGTTAATTTCTCTATATAACCTACAAAATAAAAATTATGATTCTTAATATGAAATTAAATAAAAAATGTATTATTGGTCGGAGTGGATACTCAAGAGGGGGGTGAATTGAGTTCCAATTAAAATTTATCTTAAAAACATTATGTTTATGAAAACCCCCAATTTAGAAAACGACCTGGTCAATTATGGAAGTAGAAATGTTAATTTTCAATTGATCAATATGTTTCTCAAAGGGTGACTAATCCTCAGATGAATGAGTGTAGAACACCAATTCAACTTTTGAAACAAGTTTACTGAATTAAACAAATGCACACACTAACCCAAACTAACTATCAAAGTGTAAGCAAAAAAATTTTAATCTTTTATCAAATATAAGTAGTGGATAAAATCAAAACAGAGTATATGAGGATTTTCAATACAATGTAAACAATAGGTTTAGTCTCAAGCTGAGACCTAATCCTCTCCACTTGGTGATCACCTACCACCAATCAGTTTATATTAAAACATGATACATAACCTGTATTGGGCTTTACAACAGTTTTCACAAACATCCTAGGGAACACACCCTTTACCACTGTTCTTCGTGGTAAAACAAACAATACAGACCACACATAGTCACTTCCACATTTATAAGTGGGAAATACAGATAAGGTGAAGTTTGATGTAATGATATTTAATATCCTTCAGTTCAAGCGTAGGATACAGTGTGTGATATAAACTGTGACATAGACTTCTCAAAGATGTAAAAGAAAGAAACACAATTAAGATGTTATGAAGAGAAATAGTTTAGAAGGATCTATGTGTTTTTAGATCATCTCTTGACTCCTTGGAATGAGTAAAGTTGAAGCTCGAGTCAATCTCTGGAAGTTGTTTCTAAAATAGAGTGTTGCAACTCCAGGTTCTAGCTCTTAGTGTTCTTTTTCTGATGTTGATCAAGATTTGATGAAGCACAGAAGGCAAGAATGAGTTTATCCCAAAATTATGTTCATGAAGCTTGTGGGTTCAGTATCTTTACTGTTGTATGGTTCTGCTTTTTGATCTGGTGAGTAAGATCTATCACACTTCTCATGTAACCCTTTCTTCGTGTCCATGTATATCTTTCTTACTTTGTTTTTTTGTATTCTCGATCTATATTTCTTATTTTGTGGTCTTCTATTTTTATATTCGAGGTCTAAAAATTATAATGATTAGATCACGTGCATGCTTTCTCATACCTTGCACTATCCACGTTATTGTCTCCTGAAACATTTACAATCAGCATTAATTAATGTCTGAGCATTTATGTTATCAGAAATTACCATTAGAATAATATTGATAAATTGAAAAAGTATAAAAGAGTAAGCTTCTGTAGACTATTAATGGTATCCTTCATATCGGTAGGCTTCAACTGTAGGTGAGCATCAGCAATCTCCAACTGTGACCTTTAACAATATTCTCACACCAGTAACCATGTAACGATGACCTTGTCGCGGTAAAACCGTAACGGTGACCTTCTAGCAGTGACCTTGTAGAGGAAAACTTTTAGCGGTGAGCTATTGAATGGTGACCTCTATAACGGTGACCTCTGTAATGGTAGTCTTGTAGAAGTATCCTTGTAGCGGTGACCATATAACGATAAGCTTGTAACTGTAACTATGTAACAGTAAGCTGTATAATGGTAACCACTATACTTAGATAAATTCTGCACTGTAAGCTTAACCAATCAAGTAGTGGGATTGAAATTATATGAATATTACTCTGTAGGAACATGAAATATTAATGAAACATTATAAGCATAGAATGAACACATGACTCTCACTTAAATAAAAACAAGATTTAGGATTATCAAAATATGATTTGGGATTATCAAAATATGATTTTAGATTATAAAAATATGATTTGGGATTATCAAAATATTATTTGGGAATATTATAACAGGTGAGTCCAACAATATCCCCCTTTTTGATAATCACAAATTATAGAATTGCTAACAGATTTGAAACAAGGTAAAACACATCATCTAAAGTCATTGAATTAGAAGATTTAAGTTTTGAATATTTTCTCCCCTATGAATGACTTCTCCCCCTTTTCTCCATTAATATTTTCTCCCCCTTTGTGATTTAAAAAAGGTGTATAGAACAAAAAAAAAATAATGAAAAGAGAGAATCTTGATTAATAAAACTCAAATACATCATACAAAAATTGATACACCAATCCCAATAAACTAAGACAGTCCACAATCAATCCACATCAGATATTCCCATAGGATCTTTGTCCTTGGAGGATAAGGATGCTGGTGCTGAAGTTGGAGGGGTAGGCTGAGGTATGGCAGTTAGCAAGGCAGGAGGAGCTGCAACATAAGCATCAGTAGACCTATAGTGAGTAGATCCTTGAGGAATCAAGGGAGTCAAGAGTTTGATGGCCTGTACATAAGTCTTCAAAGGAGAAACACTAGTGGAACCTGAAGCAGTTGAAGAAGCTTGCAGAGTAAGAGAAACTATGATTGGAGTGCAGTCCACATGGAGGAAAGGCAAGAGAAAATTCCTAAAGTCCATAATGATACTGCCACCTCTCTCCATAGAAGGAATAAAATCATCTTTAATCTCCATAAATTTTTTCTAAAGCAGGATTCAATTCTCTATGTCTGTTAACCTGATCCTTAAAGGCATGAGTGACAGGTGAGATCCTTAAGTTTTCCAACAAAAACTTGAAGTGACCATCCATATGATGTTTGGTGTAACCTGGTTTGTAGTAGAAGTCAACTTGATCTTTGATGGCCATCTGATCCTGAGCAGCTTCCCTTCAATAGTTTCCCACAAGATTATGAATTTTCCTGGTGATGGAGATGACCTGAGAGTCTGAGGAACTACCACCAGAGAACTTTTCCACTTCTTATTGAACAATGGTCCTGAAGGCTTTGATGTCTAATGGAGGAGAGGATGAAGTGGAAGAATACATAGCTAGAGGAGCCATAGAGAATGCCACTGTCTCCTTGAATGATTTTGTCAGCCCACTGATCAATCTTTTGACATCATTATCTTTCCCTTTCACATGTGTTTCCATAGATTCATTAAAATCCTAAAACACTGTGACCATTTTCTGAACTATACTTTTGACATATGCAATGTCTATGTCCACTAGGATCCTTGATTCCATATAAGCATCTAATTTGGAAATAGACTATTTCACTGAGTTCATAGATTCTGCCAACTCTTTAATTTGACTTTGGCATTGCCTTACTTCCTGGAGTAGAGTAGATTGAATACTAGAGTGCATTTTTGCTAAGTCAGATGCTAAATGATCATGAGCTAGAGCAACAACCTTTTCCATTTCTAAAGACCTATCTGTTGACATTCTCTGCAGGTCGGATTTCAGGGATTCAAGGTCTGCCTTTGTCACATAGTCTTGAGGGAAAGAGGTTTCTAGAGGTAAAAAATTGAGGTTTAGCACTAAGGGTCTTCTGTTAGGCCTCTCATCTTCCGATTCATCATAGTCTAGACCCAACATTATAAATCCAGGGTCCTCAGATTAGACTTAAATCTCATGAAAAATAGCAACAGAGCCTGTAATAGTAGGTTCCTACCCCTCAATTGGAGAAATCATTTGATTGGCCACATTCATTTCCTCCAGACCTCCTTGATCAACTGCAACATCCGGAAGGTCCACTTCCACATCCTCCTCAAACTTTTCAACCACTTCCAAAACAAGTCCAGCCTCAACTAAATCAACAGATTCTTCTTGTTCTCTATTTTCTACCCTTTATGTATGTCTTATTAAAGGACTAAGACGTAGACATTCCTCTTATTTTTCAGAAGAATATATCTCAAGGCTAGCATGACTTTATTCAGAGTCCTCAACCTCATATGTTGTATCTCTAACTTCTCATAAAACAATTTCAGCCCCTTATTCTTTACTGGTTTCCTTATCACTATCCCTTAGGATAACTTCCCTTCAAGGAAATCTCTTTGGTGGGATAGGATCACCAAAGGATAAAATAGTCACATGAGGATTTGATGGAAGGTCTAGGTCACTCCTATCATCTATAGGAGAGTCCACTCTTCCTTGCACGACAACAAATTACTCTTCTTCATCTGAGTAGGCAGGCTCTGCTTTATCGGGCTTAATACCATGGGTTCTCTTATTCTTAGGCCTAGTAGGATGAGTCACAGGATTAAAAGCTTCATAAAAATTAGCCTCATCATTCACCCATCTTCTCATACATGTATTCCATTTAATATTTATCATCTTACAAATCACTTTGGTGATGCAATGGTTATCTTGTACAACTAAAATTTCTTCCCTATCTCAATCAACTCCATTTACATTCAACATAAGAGATTTAAGCTTGGTATAGAATAGGGAATTGGATTTGGAACTAGGCTTGGTCATGTCTTCAAGTTGAATCATTTAAATAGCCTACACAAATTGATCTTATGTCTATGCTTTAGCAAATAAAGTATGAATATTTCATGATACTTCAAAACAACGAAGTCCCCTCTCCTCGGACTTATCACATGCTGAAAAAATATAAAAAGTAGCTTATCCTCTCATGTCATTTCAGCAAAAATGACTTTTCTAGGAACTCCCTTTCCTGTCAACTCAGATAAAGCTTCTTTATAGAAAAAGTACTCACTAGTGGGAGGCACCACTTTTGAGTAATATTCATAAATTCATTCATGAGTAATCCTTAAACAAACATCCCATTCAACAGAGAAGAAAATTACATTTACTCTGGAAGACATCCAATGTTCATTCTCAGACTGTCTGAATTTTAGATATTCATAGAAATATTTCACCAATTTCGGGTAATAGGGTCCATTGTTGTTGGAAAAACATTCAACCTAGCCTTGAGCTTCTAGTTCCTTAAGCACTAAAGATCGACTCGAAATCAGCCACTCTGAACTTAATTCCTTTTCAAATACTATATCCCCTTTGGATAAATTTGGGTTCAATACATTTGCTACTGACTGGCTTCCACTTATCGAATCAGCTCTGGGACTCATAGAATCAGGCACGTCTCCTTCAACATTGACCAGCGGCCTCTTAAATATAACTATTAATCCGAAGCGGTTCGAGGTTTTGGTAGAAGTTTAGGTTCGGAGATTTTAGATCAAGAGGTTCAGAAGAGTGTTTGATGTGGATCGAAATGTGGATTGGGTTCTATTTTTTTTCATTTAGGGATTAAAAAATAAAACAGATAAAATAAATAAATAATATCTGAAAAAAGTTTCTGATTCTGGTTGAGAGTACACAAAATGCAAAGTACAGGACTTAGAATGTCTATCAGTAAGGAGGAATCTGTAAGGTCTAATGGTGAGGTCCTAACAGTGAGATCCTAATGGTGAGTTTCTAACAGTGAGGTCTGACAGTGAGGTTCTAATAGTGAGGTTCAATGGTTAGGTTCTAACAGTGATGGTTTATCATACCTAACTCATGTCTGATGTAATTTAACCTCTCATAATGCAATAGATTTGTGAATATGTCAGGAAATTGGTGTTCAATACCAATGAATTCATGATTGATATCACCTTTTTGAAAATGATATCTCAAGAAGTTATGTCTTACATCAATATGCTTTTTCCTAGCATGAGATACTGGAATTTTAGAGATTTTTATAGCACTTGTGTTGTCACAGTTTATAGAGAAATGTTTGAATTGAAATCCATAGTCTAGTCAAGTGTGTTTCATCCACATAATTTGAGTACAACAACTACCAGTAGCTATATATTCAGCCTCTGCAGCAGATAATGCAACAGAATGTAGTTTCTTACTACACCATGATACTAGTGACTTGCCTAAAATGTGACATGTTCCAGAGGTGCTCTTTCTGTCTAACTTGCAACCACCAAAGTCAGCATCCGAATAACTTATTAAATAAAAATGTTTCCCTCTTGGATAAAATAGTCCTAAATTTATAGTATACTTGAAATATTTAAAAATCCTTTTAACAGAATTCAAATGAGACTCTTTGGGATTGGATTGAAATTGATCACATATGCATAAACTGAACATAATATCATTTATACTAGCAGTAAGATAAAGCAAACTTCCAATCATACCTCTGTAATTGGTTTGATCCACTGGTTCTCGAGTTTCATAAGCATCCAATTTGAAAGTGGAACTCATAGGTGTATCACAACCTTTACTACTATCCAAACCAAGACTTTTTGAAAGATATTTAGTATATTTACTTTGATTTAAAATAATACCATCTTTGTTTTGAAAAATTTGAAAACCAAGAAAAAAATTTAGTTCTCCCATTAAACTCATTACAAATTCATCTTGCATCATTGTTGTAAAATCAGTACATAAGGAATGTTTTGAAGATCCAATAATTTTATCATCTATATAGACTTGTATTATAAAAACATCTTTGGAAATCCTTTTAATAAATAGATTAGGATCAGCTATACCTTTTTTAAAACCTTTTGAAATAAGAAAAGAACATAGTCTATCATACCAAGCTCTTGGAGCTTTCTTTAGGCTATATAAAGCTTTAGAAAGTTTAAAAAAATGATTCGAAAAATGGGGATTTGTAAATCCAGGGGGTTTCTCAACAAATAAATCTTCAATATATATCCATTTATAAATCCACTTTTGATATCCATTTGATAAATTTTGAAATTCAGATGAGCTGCATAAGAAAGTAGTATCCTAATGGACTCTAACCTAGCTACAGGTGAAAATTTCTCCTCATAGTTTATTCCTTCTTCTTGAATATACCCTTTTGTAACTAGTCTAGCCTTATTTCAAACTATATTTCCAGACTCATCATCTTTATTCCTAAACACCCATTTAGTGACAATGGTCAAAGTGTCCTTAGGTCTATCTACTAATTCCCAAACCATATTTCTCTCAAAATGATTCATTTTTTCTTGCATAGCCATTACCCAAAATTCATCATTGATTGCATCATTGATATTTTTAGGTTCAAGTAATGAAAGAAAATCTTGCTGTTCCACCTGGTTTCTCATAGAATCTCTAGTTTTTGTCCCTCTATTTAAATCACATGCTACAACATCTAAAGGATGATTTCTTAGAGGTCGAATACCTCTAGAAAGAGTTAAGCTATACTATTCATGATTTTCTATTGGTCCAGGCTCAACAGGTGCAGATTTCTGAAGATTCCCAGAACTGGTTACTTTTATAGGAGGTTCACTATCATTATCATTAAGGTTTATAATTGACATATCTTCCTCAAGATATGCAAGAGAGGTTTTGGGTTCATATCGATTAGTCTCATCAAAATTTTACATGAACTGATTCCTCCACACATTTATTTTTCCTATTGAATACTCTATAAGCTTTACTGGAGATTGAGTAACCTAGGAAAATTCCTTCATCACTTTTGGAAGAAAAATTTTCAAGATTATATTTAGTGTTAATTATAAATACTTTGCAAAAAAAACTCTAAATTAATTAACCTTAGGCTTCTTAATGTTCCAAAGCACATAACGTGTCTTCATAAGAATCAGTCTAATCAAGACTCTATTGATATTGTAACAAGATGTATTAATATGTGTATCCCAAATGTAAATTGGAAAATCATATTCATTGAGCATTGTCCTAGGAATATCTTGAAGATCCCTATTTCTTCATTCTACAACTCCATTATGTTGAGGAATTCTAGGAGAATAAAAGTTGTGACTATAGCCATTGTGTGAGAAATAAGATTCAAACTCTTGATTTTCCAACTCACGGCCATGATCACTTCTCAAGGTCTAGATTCCTAGTCCACTATTTTTTCTATAGACTTGGAGTATCTGATAAAATAATAACAAGCTTCACTTCAGTGAGAAAGAAATTATATGAAAGTGTACCTAGAAAAGTCATATACAAGAACATAAACATAGTGCTTATCATTGAAACTTGAAACTCTTGATGGTCCAAACAAATCCATGTGAACCAACTAAAGCAGTTGAGAAGTAGAAAATTCTTTCTCTGGTTTGAAAGAAACTTTGTGTTGTTTTCCCTTTCGAAAATGATTACACACTTTGATAAGAGGGAATTACAATTTAAGTAAGCCTCTAACAAAACTTTTCCTAGTCAATTTTCTAATAGGGTGCACATTACAATGTATTATTCTTCTATGCCACAACCAAGATTCCTTATGAAACACATTTAAACAAGAAACATTTTTCTTAACTGAAGAATCTAAATCAATAACATATACATTCTCATTTCTGAGGGCAGTAAATATTAAATCATTTTTTGAATTAAAAACATTACATTCATCATTTTCAAACGTAACATTAAATCCATCATTACACAATTTAGAAATAATTAGCAAATTGTATTTTAACCCATCAACAAAAAGTAATTTTGAAATTAATACAGTATTAGGGTTACTAATCTGGACTAGGCCGATGATTTTCCATTTAGCATTATCACTGAATGTGACATATCCACCATAAAATTTAATTAGTCTTTTGAAACATGAATTTTATCCTTTCATATGTCCTAAAAATCCACTAGTCAAATACCATAGAGATTTATAGGATCTCTTTAGACAATTTTCCAGCAAAACAGATTAGACATGGGGTAAATTTGGTACCAAGATTTTCTTGCGTCCAGAGAGGTTAACCAGGAGAACTTTGGGAACCCAAACTTGTCTCACATATTCCCTATAATTAGCAGATATATTTTGAGACATAAACACTTTGTTCAGTCTTTTAGATAATTTTTTTTCACGCAATGGTCTGGAACTTAAACTAGCAGTGTATTGTCCAGATTTTGGAATAGATTTAGTTTTAATGATCCTTCTCTGTCCTAGATGATATCCTAGACCAGTTGTATATTTTTGGGCGATCTATTGTCATAGAAACTGAGTCAAGGTATCTCTACCAGGGACCAAGACTTTCATTGGATTCATTCAAATTTTAAAATTTATATTCTGACTAACTACTGTATATGTGGAAAGTTGGGTCGAACCCCCAAAGAAGGTAATTTTGGCCACTAATCCTCTAAAAACATGGACGCTCCACTGTTGTCTGTAGTGGAGTGATTTTTCTATTTTTCACTTTTTATATTTTGTTTATTTTAAGTCACAAATTAAACATCACAATATTTGTAATTTTTTGTTCTGAACTATATCGAAGCAAGAAACAGACTAAAAATAGTGAGAAATAAAGAGATAAAATGCCGATAAGTGAACAATCAAGAGAAATATGTTAGGGAAAAACATAAACTCTACTGGTTTTGAAAACATTCCTTCTCATGATTGTGATTACAACTAATACCACTAAAAAGGAATGATTTATTTCCCTTGACAATAGATAAATCACTCAAGCCGACCAATTCTGGAGTTCTCCACTCTTAGATAAAACATCTTGGAAATTTTGGTTTGAAAATATTACAGAACAAACTTACTATATGTTCTGTAGTTTTTAATTTCAATTCAAATTATTAAAGAAATTATTCTGCAATCAAAATCACCGATTGAATGTGGAATTCCACAATTAAGTATTGGTGATATGTTGTAATTGAATGCAATCAGAACTGATCTCTCCAGTCAATGCCGATCACATTTAAAATGATAAAGAGTAGAAGAGAGAAATATTAACCAGTAGATTCAATTTAAAACCTCAACTAGAAGTATTTACCCTATCATTATCTCTATATTTTATACTAAAAACATTCAATTATAGAGGAAGAGAATTGAAAAAGAATAGAGGAAGACAACTCTCTCTACTGGCATCAATCACTGCTACTCCAGGACATCATAACTCCAAATAGTGGCTCTCTGAGAAGTTCTCTAGGTTCTCTGCTTTTCTCCCAGATGGATGTGATCATATAAAATCCTTCGCTCGAATTTGGTGTGTTCTTTGAATGAGTGAGAATACTCAAATTCTATTGTATCTCTACTTTTAATCCTCCGTCATTTACTGCATGTCACTGCACGCTTCCACCGACTTCAAAAGTCCATCAGTTGTGCATTGCCCACAAGTTCTTTTTTCATGACTGGCATGTCACTCTAGAAATTCCCTCATAACTAACTCTCGGTGAGTTAGTTAGATGAATCTGGACATATAATCGACTCTTGAATGAACCTGCAAAAAAACAAGCAGTAATAAATACAAAGAAAATAAATAACTTATTATAGTTATTTTATAAATTAAAGTTAAATTAAAAAGTTAATTCAAGTTAATTTAAGGATACTTAAATTTATAATTTTTATTACTATAATAACTATTAATTTTATAGTTATTAATTAATTATTATATCCCTAAATAGGTTAAATTATTAATTATTTAATTTATTATTATTAATTAAATTAAATAATTAGTGTTAGTATTATTAAAATTTAGATTGTATAATTTGATAGAATTATTAAATTAGATTAATATTAATTACTTACTGAATTTAATTATTTTATTTATTTTTTTGAAATTTAATTAAAATTAAACTGTTAAAATATTAATATTAATTAATTAATAATTTTATTTATTAATTTCTATTGTTTAGAATAAAATTTAATTAATTGTTATTAGTTATCTTATATTTTAATTTAAAACCTATCTATTTAGAAATATTTTAGAAGTTTTTATATTACAATTATTATACCTAATAATATATTTATTTATTTAATACATAATTTTCTTTATCTGTTCTTTTTATTTTTCTTTATTTTTTTATTTATCTTCATCCCTCGCCAGTTTCGGTGCAAGTGGGAGGTCCTTCTCCAGGAAGCAGGTCCATGGCTCCCTGGTACTGTACTGCGGTGAGGTTCCTTCTTCGGCAGAAGGCTTCTCCTGAAACACCAACGGAAAACTCTTCAGCGACTCAGGATCAGCCTCGCTTTAGCCTCCTCTCCATGTAGCGAAAGAAGGTGGTCTCACCTACAGGTGGCGCGACATTAGATTCTCCTGCATTGATGACACAACCTCTTCTTATCAGCGACAGAGCATACTCCTCTCATGGAAGCTCTCGGATCACCCTCCTCTTCACTTCTCTGATCTTGGTTCACAGTGAAATATAGGTCTTTGGGTAGCTGGTGCGGCACTCAACTTCTAGTGGAAAAAATCCCTCAGTCGAGGGTTTGTAGAGGGGTGGATTTCAAATCCGGTGAATGGACAGTGGCTCATAGTCTCCCTTGTAGCAGCAGACTCTCAACAACTCCTTTGATCTTTAACGTCATGATTGACGGTGAAATATAGATTTCAGGTGTGTTTGATATGAAATGGTATGGTGTTAGGGTTATTCGGTTGATGAATCAATAGATTGTGGCGGATCCATTTTGGTGTAGATGGTGGAAAATGTGTGAAGAGTACGTAGTGTTGAGTAGATTTGGTTGCACCTTTCTTGTAGACCACTGTCAAAGAAACAATGGCAAAGTAATCATGGTGGAATAACTTGGATGAAATCATTAGGAAATGAAACAGTGCGTCTGTGAAAGGGGTGTCACGGTGATATAATAAAGAGAATAATGGTAGCACCGTGACAAGGGGTTACTGTGGATGTGTCACCGTAAAAGTATTATGGTGAGATGGTAAAAGTGGTCACGGTGCCACTGCTACTGAAACGGTGTGACCGTATTAAGCGATTACGGCGTCATTGTAAACCTACATAACAAATAGAGAAAAGTAAATTGAAAAATGGATAAAGAAATAAGAAATGAAAGAAGTAATTTATTAAAACTAAAAATAATAGTTAAAACAAATGAAAATAAATTTATTCATAAAATTAAATAAACTTATAAAACCAAATGAACTAAAGGCAAATTAATATTAATTTTAATTAATAAAACTAAAATTGTTACCAAAGTAAAACTAAAAATAAAGAAGCAAATATATTATAAAAAATTAATATAAAATTAAAACATCTAAATAAAAAAATTACATTATTACAGCTAAAACTATTATTTCAAATGAAATTAATTAAATTAATCAGATAACTATTCTTTTATTAATCATTTTATGTTAGTTAATGAAATTAAATTAAATCGATGCAGTGCGTTTATAAACATAAATTTAGAAAAATGAATTGTTAAAATGAAATTAATATTTTAATTATGTTATTATAAATTATTAATATTTAATAAATGCAATGTTAAATAAAAGCTTCATTATCTACGTGAAAAAATAGAAATAATTAATTATGCAGAACAAAAACAACAAACTAAATAAAAAGTTGTTAGTCTATAAAAAAACTTAAATTAACAAAACTAGTGCATGAAATACAAGATTAATAATAAAAATTGATTAGTTGATAAATTTATTTATAGAAACACAAAAGTGTTAATATTTAGTATAAAACACAATAATAACAAATTAAATCATTAAAAATTAATGAAAAAGATGTGGCTAAACAAGTGTTTTTAAGGCCACATCAACCAATAGTAAGTTTTTCAATATCTCTCTTTAATTGTTCAATGGATAATTTTAGTTCAGTTTTTCTTTTAATAGATTAGTACATTTTTCCATCTCAATATCCAGATCAAATTTATAATTTTTATTTAAAGCATATTGTCTCTTCAATAATTTATATTTATCCTTGAGTTCATTGAAATTATCCTCAATCATCCCATTGTATTCAAATAGTTCATCCTTAGTCATATTTTCATCATTATTTGATTCACCTTCATTCCAAGAATAATAATAATTAGGCATAGGGGAATTGGTTGTTACCTTAGATGTTTCTATGATGAAACATAATTTGGAATGATTGTTATCTTCACTATCAGAAGCATCAGATCCACTAGAACCGTCTTCTGAATCACTATAGGTAGCATTCATAGACTTTTTATAACCTTTTCCCCTATCTTCATATTTCTTCTTAAATTTCAGCTTGGGGAAGTCTGACTTCCAATGACCTTTTCATTTTCACTCATAACAGATTCTTTCATTTGAGTTTTCATTCCATTTTTTGTCTTTCTTCCACTGTCCTTTACTATCATACATTCCCTTGTACTTTGATTTCTTAAATAATCTCTTCGTTCAGTAGAAATTTTGAATCTTCTAGCAAGATGAGCCATCTCCTCATCACTGTCTGAGTCTTCACTTGTGGAAGTGTCTACAAGAGATTGAAAATTTTCTTTATCCTTGTTCTTTGAGGTAGTGGTCTTAAATGTTACAAATTTCTTCCTTGGTTCATCATCTACTTCTTGATTCACCTTAAGTTCTTATTCATACATCATAAGCTTTCCAATTAGTTCCTTCACTGGCAGTTTTCATATGTCATAATATTCCTAGATAGAAATAGAAGTACCTCACCATCTATCAAGTAGACATAGAAGCAGTCTCACGATTTGGTCCTTGCTGTCCACTGGTTTTATATGAAGATTCATAGTATTCACTATTTCATTGAACCTGAGATACATTTAAAATATAGGATCATCAGGCTCCATTTTAAAATTATCCTATTTAATATTGTATCTATTTAGTCTCAATTCATTAACATTAGTTGTTCCTTCATGAGAAACAGCTAAAGTATCCCAAATTTCATATGCAGTTTTACAAGAAAATATTCTACAGTATTCATCATCACCTAGAGAATAGTACAAAGCATTCATTGCTTTAAAGATATTGTTATATGTTGCTTTAGTCAACTGAGACCATGTGTCCCTTGCAGTATCAAGTAAGGTATGTTGTTCTTCAATTGTGTCCCAGATTTCAGGTCCCATGCTATCTAGATAAGTTTTCATTTTTAATTTCCACTGATCATAGTTATTACCATTAAAGAAAGGTGGTTTGTCAGTAGAAGCACCCTCAACTCTAGTTTCCATAATTACTTAGAATTTAATGAACTGAAAATTTAGATATGGTAGAAATTTTAATATCTTTAAGATACAACTAAAATGACAGTTAAAAATAATTCACTTGATAAACAAAAATAATCTTCTGATACCAAATGTTGACCAGAGTGGATATTCAAGAGGGGGGTGAAATGAGTTCCAATTAAAAAATCTTTTAAAAACTTTACGGTTAAGAAAACCCCCAATTTAAAAAACGACCCAGTTAATTAAGGCAGCAGAAATGTAAATGTTCAATTGATCAACAGGTTTCTCAAAGGGTGATTAATCCTCATATGAATCAGTGTAGAACACCAATTCAACTTTTGAAACAAGTTTACTAAAATAAACAAATGCACACACTAACCGAAACTAACCATTAATGTGTAAGCCAAAATAGTTGAATGTTTTAGAAAATATAAGCATAGGATAAAATCAAAACTGAGTATATAAGGATTTGGACAACAATGTAAACAAGGGGTTCAGTCTCAAGCTGAGACCTAATCCTCTCCACTTGGTGATCAGCTACCACCAAGCAGTTTATATTAAAACTTGATACATATCTTGTATCGGTCTTTACAACAGTTTTCACAAACTTTCCAGAGAACACACTCTCTAACACTATTCTTAATTGGAAAAATAAACTATACAAACCACACACAGTCTCTTCCACAGTTATACGTGGGAAATATAGATATGGTGAAGTTTGATGTGAGTATATTTAATATCCTCTAGTTCAAGTACTAGAGACAATGTGTGATATAAATAGTGACACACACTTCTCAAAGATGTAAATGAAAGAACCACAATAGGGAAGTTATGGTGAGAAAGTGTTGAGAAGGCTTTATGTGTTTGAAGATCATCTCTTGACTCCTTGGAATGAGTAACGTTGAAGCATGAGTAAATCTCTGGAAGTTGTTTCTAAAACATAGTGTTGCAACTCCAGGTTCTAGCTTTCAGTGTACTATTTCTGATGTTGATCAAGAGTTGATGAAGCACAGAAAGTAGGAATGAGTTTATATCAGAATTATGTTTGTGAATCTTGTGGGTTGAAGATCTTTAGTGCTGTATGGTTGGGATTTTTGATTTGGCGTTTAAGATCTATCACAATTCTCATGCAACCCTTTCTTCATGTCCACGTATATCTTTTTTACTATGTATTTTTATATTCTTGATCTATATTTCTTATTACGTGGTCTTCCCTTTTTATATTTGAGGTCCCAAAATTGGAATGATTAGATCACATGCATGCTTTCTCGTACCTCATATTGTCCATGGTATTGTCTCCTGAAACATTTACAATTAGCATTAATTAATGTTAGAGCATTTATGTTGTCAAAAAATGACCATTATAATAATATTGAGAAATTGACAAAGTATGAAAGAGTAAGCATTGTTAGACTAGTAACGATAGCCTTCATATCAGTAGGCTTTAACTGTAGGTGAACATCGGCAATCTCTAACTATAACATTTAATAGTATGCTCACACCAGTAACCATGTAACGGTGACCTTTTGGCGGAAAACCTGTACCGGTGACCTTGTAGCGGTGACCTTGTAGCGGTAACCTTGTAGCGGTGAGCTATGTAACTATGACCTCTGTGACAGTGAACTCTGTAGCGGTATCCTTGTAGCAGTAACCATGTAGCGGTATCCTTGTAGAGGTGACCATATAACGGTAATCTTGTAACTGTAACTATGTAACGACAAGCTGTGTAATGGTAAGCACTGTACTCAGATAAATTATGCAATGTAAGCTTGACCAATCAAGCTGTGAGATTGAAATTATATGGATATTACTCTATAAGAACATGAAATATTAATGAAACATGATTAGCATAGAATGAAGAAATGGATCTCACTTAAATGAAAACAGGATTTGGGATTATCAAAATATGATTTGAAATTATCAAAATATGATTTGAGATTATAAAAATATGATTTGGGATTATCAAAATATGATTTGGGATTATCAAAACAGGTGAGTCCAACATGTATGTTTTTAGGAGAAGCAGGGAATGTGAAATAGTTCCTCTTCAACTTATTAAAATTATTTTTTCACTTGTTAAATGATATTATTTTGTATTTTCCTAGAATACAACACAGAAACACATAACAACAATAATTTCTGGTCTAATATTAGTTATATATAAAAAAATATGATGATTCATCTAAAAAAATTCACTATTTTACCATCTTTAACAATATCATGTTTTATATTAGAACTCATTGGAGTTACATAAATCATTCAATGGTCATGTGTAAATATTTTATGTTAGGGATGTAAATATGTAAATTAATTAAAAAAATGATAAAATCTTTTTCATAAATTTGAAATCCCAAAAAAATGTTTAGCTCACCCATCATTCACATTTCAAATTCTATTTCGCGTGATTTTTGAATCATTGTTACATAATTTTTTATTTTTTGAGGCAAAAATCACACCATTAACATAGATTTGTGAAACTAAAATATATTTATATGAGTTTTTATTAAATATTGTAGGTTATTACAATCCAATAAAAACAATTTGTTTAAATAAAGAAACTTAGTATCCCATATGATGAACAATGGTATTTTGTAGAACCTAAATATCTTTGGTGAGTATGAAAATAGAATTTTGAAAATTGGGGCTTTTAAAAATTATTGGTTGTTCTACATAGGATTCCTAAATAATAAATAAATTTAGAAAAAAACAATTGACTTCCATATTGAAAATTTAAGTGTTTATACGAGATACATAAGATAGAAATATATTAATGGATTAAATGTTAGCTATGGGTGCAAATGTTTCCTCATAATATATTCTTTCTTCTTGGATATAACCTTTAGCTACTAACATGGACTTATTCCAAATGATCACACCATGATCATCCTACTTATTCTTGAATACCCATTTACTTCTATGAACATGATAATCAAAGGGACTATCAACTAATTCTCACACTTTATTCATGTTGTACTGGTTTTCCTCATCTTGTATCTCTAGGATCCAACTCTTAACATATAATAATTCTACTCAAGTTTTAGGTTCATTCAGGGATATAAAATTAGAAATCAAATGTATTATGTTTTTCTTCTAGTAAAATATTCTTTATATAGGATTCCGATAAATGTCTCTAAAGTTATTTTTTCATGGTTGTGGGATATCTAAGTTTCACACATTCAGGTTCTTATGAATATATTATTCCAGGACTAGATTAAACATTATTGAGTTTCATATTATCAACCTCTTTTTCATTAAAAACTATTTCAAGTATCAAGTTATCAAAATCATTACTTAGATCATAAACTTGGATTTTCTTATGATCAAAGTGGTCACTTTTATAAATTTGACATCATTATATCTTCCATCAATTATTTACCTTTTATTAGAAACACTATATAATTTTAAATTGGTAGAATATGTAATTAATATTCCATCATCTACCTTTGTTTCATGCTTTCTATCATTATATTTGTTGTTCAAAATTTAAACTTTGTATCCAAAAACATTACCGAATAAAAAAATTTATTTTCTATTCTTCCATGGATTATTGGGTGTTTACAATAATATAGTACTTTTTAAAAACATGTTTGTGAAATTTCAAGGTATGTGAACATCTTCATCCTAAAAAATTACATGACATTTTATATTAGCATAACATTGTTCTTACAATCTATTTCAATGTGTTATTACTTCTTTCTAAAACACCATTATATTGAGGGGATATAGGGGATTATAAGGTATGTTTAACCCTATATTTTGAGAAAAATGAATTAAGTTTATTATTCTCAAACTCTCCCCTATGGTCACTTCACAGTGAAACAATTTTCGTATATTTCTCACTTTGTACTAGCTTATAGAAATTTATAAAAATAGAGTAAGTTTCACTCTTAAGACTCAAAATAATAGACATACGTATTTAAGAAAAATAATTAACTAACACATAAATAAAATACATTACATCCAGTCTTGTAGTTATAGAGGTTCCAAAAAAATTATATGAATAAATAATAATAGTATATAATTAGTAAACTCTATGATTGGTTTAAAAGATGAATCATGCTTGTTTCACATTTTTCATCCATCACATAACTTCTTTTTACCCAATTAATTTTAAAAAAAATTATAGATCATATTTTTATTAGGTAACTTCTACAAATTAGAAGGGCTTAAATGACCAACTCTCCTTTGAAAAATCCAAACTTAATCCATTTCAACATTCAAATATTCCACATTCTATTTACAAAAAAATGAATTTAGATCTAAGTTGTAAACATTTTCATCTCAAGCTTCTCTAAGCTTAAGAAACTTATCATTAAAAAGATAACATGAATTGTTAATAAAATAAATTGAAAATATATAGTCATAAATTTTAGAGATTCGTATTTGGTTAAGTTTCAAGCCTTCAACATAAATAAATTTGTTTATTAAAACTATATCTGGATCTCCAAATAAACCATTTCCAATGATTTTTCTTTTATCATCATCACTAATAATGATACCTCCCCTATTCACTTTTGAGAGTGAGTGGAAGTTTGAAAATTATACACTCATATGTCTCAAACAACCATTATACATTCATGATTTTATATGGTTGTACCTATGAATTTTTCCTAAAACAATGAAGTCAAAAAATAATATTTTTTGGTACTTATATTTTCCTGGTTCTAGTAATCTTAACTACTAAAGATTTGGCAATCCCAATATGTTTATATTGAAAAACAATTATATCCTTGAATTTAGAAAAATTATTTAAAATAAAGGTATTTTTAACACCATGGAATTGTGTTGTTTTGAGGAAGTAATAATCATTATATTTTACATCGAATCCACAGTGAAGACAACTAGTAATAGACATACTTTTTTCTTTATAACTATTCCCAAAGTAATTTCTATATATATTAGTACTTTCACCACTGCTTTTTATCCCCAGTATATCTTTATCAGATTTATTATTATTAAGGTTAAAATTGAGTCAATTATACACCTTGGTAAAAATACTTGAAACATATTTTAGGGATTTAACCTCATTTTGAAAACTCATAATGTTTGGTGTCATGTTTAATACATGTAAAAATTATTTCATGATTTTTTATTTCAAATAATACATTTAATTTTTTTATAGTTTTTTCAATAATAATAATAACATGACATGACTTCCTAAGATTCCTTATATTTTTCCAAGGATTCCTATTGGACTTATAACATTGAAAAATAATTATTTATATCTTAAAAGGAGTTTATTTCATTTTAATATTTTGATTCATTACCATAAGAATAGAGATATTATACCTGATCATTTTATTCCAAAAAGAATATATTGTCCTTTTGATTTAACATCTCATATTAAGAGTTAGAACTTGAATCACCATAAGTTTATTGAAAATCACTCCATGTGTCCTTAATATCCTATTCTGTTTCTATTTATAATTAGAGATTCTAAAAAACACTTTTCAATAAACTAAGGGAGTGGGGTTTTATATGACTTAATTTTACACATTAATAGATTTTAACTCACATTGAATTTCCGTCAAACTTTTTCTACCTATTGAAGGATTTTTTCAATCCAATTCTCTTATTATATAAATATTCGAAATTCCTTATTACCTAAGAATTTTCATCATCAAAATATGAGAATCATGAGTCATATTATTAAAATAATAATTTTCCTTTATCTTTATTCTCATACATAGAATTAAAAACTTTTAAGGAAGAATATCCTTTTTATATTGTCTAGTATCTTCAAATTAAGTCTATATTTCAACCACATTTATTATAATAGTTCTAATAATTCCAATTGTCTTCACATATTTAACTATAGTTTATTGACTCATTATAGATATAAATTGCATTCCATTTAGATGGTAAGACTTTGAAAACTTTCAATACGATGTCTAATTCTATAATTAGAGTACAGAAAGAAATTATATCATTAACAATATATCTTAATATTCTATTAATTTGAGTTATACATTAACCTTCATCTATTATAATGTATTCAAACATCAATTAGTTAGTGTTTCATTGAAGTTTCATGAAATTTTTTATCCATTTACATGTAACATAAATTTTACTAAAAATATCATAATCTATAGAACATTTTGAAACATGGTTGACCTCATCATGATATAATCTATTAATAATAGAATTTATAGCATTATATTTTTGGTCATATTTGTAAGGGTTGGTGTCATGAGAACCAAATTTTTTTAACTTTGATTACATGAATGTTTACTTATTATATATTGTTCAGTGTTCTGCATGACTATAATATAATAATGTCCTGGAATATTTTTTGCATTGATAAGGTCATGGAAGATCCCCGCTATGATGAGAACCTTGAAATTCTATAACAAAATTCTTAAATAAAGTTCTACAGTTGGATGACATACTATGATAGGACACATAGTATTCAGACCGTCATGTGTAAGTACTCTTAAGAAGACGAGACTCTCTCTCATGGAGTTCTCACTTGGTAATCTCCATGATGGGAGATTATGAGAAAAGACCCGCCAGTAGAAATTCCGCATGTCTTGGTGTCATCAGACATTGCTATCTATGGGCATACGTAATGGTCCTTAGACTGGAATATTATCATTAACTCATGTCATGACTCACGCACTTAGATTTACTGATGAAAACTGTCACGAAGATAGTTGGCGGGAAGTAGGGTACGTTGGTTGCATCACGAGTGACATGTTGTTAATGGATAAGTCGAGGAAGGATTTATCCCTTCCATTTATGGAAGTTGATATCTTGGACCTTTGATTGAAATAGAACTGTCGCATCAAATTCCATGGCCATGGTGTAAACGGCGAGTTTATTTTAGGTAGTCAAAGAACGACAGATCAAGCATATAGGTTTATGACACTACCATGAAACCTGCTTGATGAGATATTGAGACAAAGGGATTAAATTACACAGTAAGTGTTCGTATGTGGTGATACGTCAATGTGGCGTCAACTTCGTTCTCTTGGGTGCCTTGACCCGTTGCTAGACAGTAATATTGGACATTAGGCAAGCCCGCCTAATGCCAATGAGAAAGAGGCCTAGAGGGTCACACACTAAGTGTATTCAAGTATCTCAAGTAGAATAATGATTATTCACGAACGTGGTTTAATAATTTTTCAAGGAAGACTAAATTGTTTTAATGCTGGAGGAAGAAGAAAAATAAAACAAGTACACGCCGGGTATCATTAATTACACGCCATGTAGTTTTATTTTAAAAACAAGTACACGCCATGTTTTATTAAATTTACACGCCGTGTGGTTTTTATTTTGGAAAGGAAATGAATAAATGAAAACAAGATATACACTCCATATACATTGAATGTACACGCCGTATAGTTTTCAATGAAAAACAAGTACACGTCGTGTATTTTTTATTACACGCCATGTAGTTTTTTCAGTCGGGATTTTGAGGATATAATATTGTTTTGTTAAATGATATTTATTATAATCAGCGTGAGGGTATGTAAAGGAATTAATTATTCAACATGGGTGTTTTCAATAAGAGTTAATGAAGTAAATGATATGTGTAACATGTTTATTTATTGTCATAACTCTACAACCTCAAACCTGATTATAAATATCCTCACAACCACAACTCTGTTCCTACACACAAGAGAATCGTTGTGCACAAAAATTCTGGAGAATTCTTTCAAGTATGAAAGAACCTCTTCCTTTAAGAATGCTCTCAAGACTGATAGAGATCCTCTTCCATCAGATCTAGATGATCTAAGGCGGACAATGCAATCAAAAGTTTCTCCACGCTAGCACCCGAGACTTCTTCGGCGATGTCCCGAGATACGAGGTACACGTGTGGATCACCGCTAGAGGAAGTCTACACATGGATTCAACGAAGAAATGATGAATCACATCAGAACGTGATCAAGAACATCAACGAAGAAAGAACACCAGAAATTTATTTCTTTTCAATTGATTAAATTATTTATAATCAACCTGTAACAATCACACTTTGTGGTTCCGGGACTTTCCTTTTCTTTGTCCATTTCTATGATTCAATCTGTGGAGATTGGTGTTTATCATCGTATTGATCCCAGATTGATCATTGTTAATGACAAAAATCCAAGTGGGCACATCCACCCACGCACTTCCGCTGTGCCGGGAACCTTCAAATGGTATAAAAGGTAGGTTACAACATTGATTATAGCTATTTAATTTTTGTTGATAATTTACAAATTTATATTTGATTCAATTCGAAATATATCGTTATATTAATATGAATAAACGAGATCTATTCTTCCTCCATCATTTCTCGATTCATATCACACAAATGACCTTTTAATTTTATTTTTTGATTAAAATAAAAATGAGGAACTCATCCAGAGGAGCCTCTCTTTCTTTATGTACAACACGAGATTACACGACGTGTAATTAAAACTACACGACGTGTACATAGGTTCAATGAATCGGCACTGGTATTTCAAAACACGCCGTGTGAATTGAATATGCCTAAGTATTAATCATGCTGTGTTGACTAGAATTGAATGACGCATGGAAACTGGAATATACGGCGTGTATGTTGGATCAACATGTCGTGTAGTCCGTTCTGTCCCAGGTGAAACCGTGTACAAGGATAAGCCGCGTACCGTGTACACGAGATCGCCAGGCCGATTACTGCGTTATAAAGAAGTACATGCCATGTATGATTTATCAACACGCCGTGTACTCTAAAATTTCCAAAGTACAGAAACCATGCCAAATCCCCGATGTGTATTTTGGATAAAGAGTGAAATGAAATACACGCCATGTAATTATAAACTACACACCGTGTACTTTACAGAAATGGAATATCACCAGGTTTCCTCCAATGTACAAAGACCTGTACAAGAAATATGGATGAGAAGAATCTCAAGGAAATTCATAAATAAATTTAAGATAAAGAATTGATTAATTATAAGATCATAATTAATTGAATTCGAGCGCGACTTATCTTAAATGAAAGAACGATTAAAATAATTTAAATTCTAAATATGCGTAAATTTTGTTGCATGCTATGGATGATCATGAGCTAGACCAAAGACCCTTTGTATGTTTATGGTTTCATTTAAATTTATTTAATTTAAATTTGTTGGCCTGTGATCCTTCTTCCAATAAAATGTTGGGCCTGCATGACCATGGTTTATTTAATGTAAACCCATGTAATAGAGGATCTCCCCATACTAGAATAGATGGTTCAAATCCTGAAGCCGAGGAGAAACTGACGCAAGAAGATACAAAGGTGGACAGGTGGGAGATTCAAAACCTGAACCATCAGGTTCAAGGTGTTTTCCCTAGGCCCGGGTCAGCTTATCAAAACCACTAGATAAGCTAACCAATAGAAGCTCATGATCATGCCATATTATTTTATTTATGTATAAATTGCATGGTTTATTTATTATTTATGTGTTGTCGCGATCACATAGTTAATAAAATGAACAAGCATGCAATGATGGAATAAAATAAAAACCGAACTATGCGTAAAAATTATCAGAACAAGGTTAATCACTTAAGAAAGCATCACTTAATATTAACAAGTATGTGATAATGAAAAACTACGCATAAAGAATAAAATCCCTAAAATACCATATTAAGTCAAACTAAGCCTTTTGTTACTTGATTAAGGGCGAGACTCAATAAAACTATGTGTTTGAACAACCCTAATTAGGACATTTACTTTTATAAAGGAAGCCGTTATGAAAGGTTTTGGGTTGACTTAACTATATTAAATCAAGAGGAGTAACCCTTTCTAGACATGATGTAATATTGGAGGCAAGAGTTGAGGAAATCCAAGTCAGGATTTTAGGATTGTGGAGTCCACTCAACAGATCAAGGAACTGTAAGCTCACAGTTGGAAAAGACCTTCCTACCTAAATACCTTCAAATAGCTTGACCAACCCTTGTTGGGGTTATGTGGAGGGTAATATAGATCCTTTCCACTAGAATGTCAAAGCAATTGGACATTATGAGTTCAATGGTGAGGGCCATTGGGTCTTGATAAAATAGTGGGATAATTGATTAAATTATTTATTATTTCTCATAAAATGTAATCAAGAAAGTACTGATAAATTTTCTCTTTAGATTTGTAGAATCGATATGACAAGATAATCAACCACATTTTCTCTACGATCAATTCTGGATAAAGACAATATCCTCACTAGTAGTAACTTTCATGAATGGTTTAGGCGCCTTCGGGTTATTCTATGCCATGAATGAAAGTTTTATGTGTTGGAGTCCTCACTTCCTGATTCTCCTGCCCCAGGGGCGAGTGATGAAGATTTCCTGGTCTATGATCAACATTTGAGCAACGCTCTTGACGTTCAATGTTTGATGCTATCATCGATGTCTAGTGAGCTCATGAAGTCTCATGAAGACATGGATGCCTATAGCTTGCTCGAGCACCTCCGTGGTCTATACCAGGAGAGAGCAAGATAAGAAAGGTTTGAGATCTCCAAGGCTCTATTTTAGAGAAATCTTAGAGATGGTGCCCCAGCTGGGCCTCATTTAGTCAAGCTCATTGGATACATTGAGTGCTTAGAGGTTCTAGGGTTTAAACTCTCCGAATAACTGGGCACCGATGTCATTCTTGCATCACTCCCCCAGAGCTTCTCGAATTTTGTTTTTAATTTAACCATGAACAACATTGAGAAGTCTCTATCTGATCTCCTTATCCTTATTCGCCAAGTAGATAATGACATGAAGCGTGAAAAGCCTTTTATCCTTATGGTGAATAAAAGGAAAGGGAATGAGAAGAGATTTAAGCTCAAAGCTTCTTCAAGGCCTTCCATGAAAATGAAGATCAAAGGGGAGGCAAGAGAATAAGAGGCTGTTTGTTTTTCATGTGGCAAGAAGAGCTACTGGAAGAAACACTACACCCAGCCAAGGAAGCAAGGGGAAGCTTCAGGTGCATTTGTTATCGAGTGCAATATATCTATTTCTACTAATTGGGTATTAGAAACTACTTGTGGTTCTCACATCTGTATCCGAATACAGGAACCAAGTAGATTTAGAAATATTGACTGAGGTGAGGTGGATCTACGAGCATCCAACGGAGCTAGACTCGCTGTTGTAGCTCTCAGAGACTACCATCTCACATTTCCTACTTGGATGGTATTGGTTTTGAAAGGATGTTATTATGTACCCTCTGTAACCAAAAACATTATTTCAGTATCTAGATTAGATACTGATGGATTCATCTACATGTTTTGAAGTGTATGCTGCTACTTTTATAAAGATATAATTTGTTTTGGTAGGGCACATTTATATAACATCCTTTATGTGTTAGACTACACAAACCAAGTAATGGAAATCGATGACAAAGTTAATTCAAATGACTCATAACACACCTAACTTTGGCATCTCCAGCTTGGTCATGTCAATGAGAAATGTTTGACAAAATTACATCAAGATGGGTATTTTGATTCTTTTGAACTAAAACCACTTAGTGCATGTCATGCCTGTCTACAAGGAAAAATGACCAAAGCCCCATTTAGTGGGAAAGGTGAAAGGGATAAAGAGATTCTAGAATTAGTCCACACAGATGTGTGTGGACCATTTCTAGTTGAAGAAAGGGGTGGTTTCTCATACATCATAACTTTTACTAATGATTTTAGTAGATATGGAAATATCTACTTAATGAGGTATAAGTTAGATTCTTTTGATCGGTTCAAAGAATATAATAATTAAGTTGAGAACCATATTGGTAAGAATATTAAAAAACTCTGCTCAGACAGAGGAGGAAAATATCTTAATCAGGACATCATTGATTTCTTACGGGAGTTTGGGATTTTATCTCAACTCACTCCTCTATACATTCCCCAGTGGAATGGTGTAAGTGAAGGGAGGAACCACACCCTGTTGGACATGGTGAGATCAATGATGAGTCATGCGAGTCTTCCATTATCTATTTGGGGATATTCATTACAAACAACAACACACATACTAAACCAAGTACCAACTAAATCGATAAATGGTATTCCATACGTGTTATGTAGTGGGATGTAAATCCATGTTATCGAAATTACATGTGTGGGGTAGAGAATAATTTGTTAATGCCTCTTCAGGTAACAAACATGAACCTCGAGGCACTAAGTGTATATTTATAGGATATCCCAAGGAAACAAGGGGATATTACCTATACAAAACCTCATACAAAAATATTACAGTGGCAAGACACGCCATATTCCTTTAGAGGGAGCACATATCCAAAAGAGACAGTGGGAGCGAGATAGATTTCGATGAAGTCGAGGCTCAAGATACACATGAGTTGGTACAAGAACAGATTCCACAAAACCCCATGGAAGAAAAATATGTTCCAGAGACACAGGAACTGTAGAGGAGCATGAGAGATGTGAGAGAACTAGAAAGATATGTTTTTCTTTTCACCGACGATGGTGAGTCATTATTGGTTGACAATGATGATCCTCTTACCTACAAGGAAGCAGTTGAAGGCACATACGTTGCCAAGTGGAAAGAAGCCATGAATTCTCAAATGGCTTCCATGTACCAAAACCAAGTCTAGATTTTGGTAGATCCTCCAGTTGATGTAAAGACTATTGGTAATAAATGGGTATTCAAGAAGAAAATGGACATGGAGGGGAAAGCCAGCACCTATAAGGCATGACTGGTTGTAAAAGGTGTTAGACATCGTCATGGAATTGACTATGATGAAACCTTTTCACCAGTTGTGATACTGAAATCCATCAGAATCCTATTTTCCATTTCCACTTAACATGGCTATGAAATTTGGAAAATGGATGTCAAAATAGATTTCCTTAATGGGAACCTCTAAGAAGATGTCCACCTGACACAACCTGAAGGTTTTGTGACTCCAAAGGATGCCAAAAAGGTATGCAAATTGCAGAAATCCATTAATGGATTAAAGCAAGCATCAAGGTCATGGAAAATTCATTTTGATGAAGCTGTAACGGAATTTGGATTTATTAAGAACAAATGTGATCCTTGTTTCTAAAAGAGATTTAGTGGAAGTGTAATTGTTTTCCTAATAGTATATGTTGATGACATATTACTAATTGGAAATGAAGTACATGTCTTACAGTCAGTTAAGGCATGGTTGCATAAATACTTCTCCATGAATGACTTGGGCGAGGCAACATATATTCTTGGGATCAAGATCTATCGTGATAGATCCAAGAGAATATTGGGCCTGAGTCAAAGTACATACATTGACAAGACACAGAAGAGATTCAGTATGGAACAATCCAAGAGGGGATTGTTGGTAGTGTCACATGGGATTAATCTTTCCAAGAAAATATATCCTCAAACACATGAGGAAATAAAGAGAATGGCAAGGATCCCTTATGCATCCGAGATTGGGTTAGTCATGTATGCTATGATATGTACGAGGGAAGATGTTTCTTACATATTAAGTGCGGTAGGCATATATCAAGCTGATCCCGGAGACTGCCATTGGATGACAGTCAAGAATATCCTTAAGTATCTAAGGCGTACTAAGGATATGTGCCTGGTTTATGGAGGAGATGAGGAACTAGTCATCATAGGACATGTAGATGCTAGTTTAAACACTGATCAAGATGTCATGAAGTCGCAGACTGGATACATATTCAGTTTGAATGGAGGTGCAGTGAGCTGGAAGAGCTCAAAGAAAAGGGTCGTGGCAGATTCTACAGCGGAGTCTGAGTATATCGCAGCTTCTGAGGCAGCTAAAGAAGCAGTATGGATGTGAAGCATCATCCAAGATCTGGATGGTGTACTGAGCAGTAAAGATCCTATCACACTCTATTGTGATAATACTGTAGTGGGGGAACTTGAAAAATATCCAAGGTCACATCAGCGAACAAAGCACATACTTCATAAGTATCATCTCTTGAGGGATTTTTCTCAAAGTGGTGAAGTTGTAGTGAGCATTATTTCCATGGAAGACAACTTGGTGGACCCCTTGACTAAAGCCTTGACTCAACAGAAACATGATCATCATGTGAGGTCTAGCGGACTAAAAGTCGTAGGCAATTGGCTCTAGTCCAAGTGGGAGTTTGTAAAGGTTGGTGTCCTGAGAACCAACTGTTTTTTACTTTGATTACATGAATGTTCACTTATTATATATTGTTCATTGTTCTGCATGACTATAATATAATAATGTCATGGAATATTTGTTGCATTGATAAGGTCATGGCAGATCTCTGCTATGATGAGAACCTTGAAATGATATAGCAATATTCTTAAATAATGTTCTACAGTTTGATTACATACTATGATAAGACACATAGTATATATATCGTCATGTGTGAGTACTCGTAAGAAGACAATACTCTCTCTCTTGGAGTTCACACTTGGTAATCTCCAAGATGGGAGATTATGAGAATAGACCCACCAGTAGAAATTCTGCATGTCTTGGTGTCATCAGACATTGCTATCTACGAGCATGTGTAATGGTCCTTAGACTGGAAGATTATCATTAACTCATGTCATGACTCACGCACTTAGATTTACTGATGAAAACTGTCACACGGACAGTTGGTGGGAAGTAGGAAACATTGGGTGCTTCATGAGTGACATGTTGTTAATGGATAAGTCGAGGAAGGATTTGTCTCTTCCATTTATGGAAGTTGATATCTCAGCCCTTTGATTGAAATAGAACATTCGCATGAAATTCCATGGCCATGGTGTAAACGACGAGTTTATTTCAGGTAGTCAAAGAATGATGGATCAATCATATAGGTTTATGAAACTACCATGAAACTTTCTTGATGAGATATTGCAACAAAGGGATTAAATTACACAGTAAGCATTCGTATGTGGTGATACGTCAATGCGGCATCAACTTCTTTCTCTTAGGTGCCATGACCCTTTGCTAGATAGTAATCTTCTACTTTAGGCAAGCCCACCTAATTCCAATGAGAAAGAGGCCTAGAGGTTCACACACTAAGTGTATTCAAGTATCTCATGTAGAATAATGATTATTCCCATACGTGGTTTAATAATTATTCAAGTAAGCCTAAATTGTTTTAATGTTGGAGGAAGAATAAAAATAAAACAGGTACACATCGTGTATCAATAATTACATGCCATGTAGTTTTATTTTGAAAACAATTACACGCCGTGTATTATTAAATGTACATGCCATGTAGTTTTCATTTTGGAAAGGAAATGAATAAATGAAAACAAGATATACACTCCGTATACGTTGAATGTACGCGCCGTGTAGTTTTCAATGAAAAACAAGTACACACCGTGTATTTATTATTACATGTCATGTAGTTTTTCCAGTCGGGATTTTGAGGTTATAATATTGTTTTATTAAATGATATTTATTATAATCAGCATGAGGGTATGTCAAGGAATTAATTATTCGATATGGGGGCTTTTCAATAAGAGTTAATGAAATAAATGAAACGCGTAACGCGTTTATTTATTTTCATAACTCTACAACCTCAAAACTTATTATAAATATCCTCACTACCAAAACTCTTTTCCTACACACAAGAGAATCGTTGTGCACAACAATTATAGAGAATTATTTCAAGTTTGAAAGAACCTCTTCTTCCAATAACACTCTCAAGACTGAGAGAGATCCTCTTCCATCGGATCACGAAAATCTAAGGTAGACAACGCAAGAAAAGGTTTCTCCACGCTAGCACCCAGAGAATCCTTTGGCGACGTCCCAAGATATGAGGTACATGTGTGGATCACCGCTATAGGAAGTCTACACTTGGCTTCTACGACACAACGACAAATCACATCGGAACGTGATCAAAAACATCAACGAAGAAAGAACACCCAAAAGGTATTTCTTTTCAATTGATTAAATTAATTATAATCAACCTGTAACGATCCTACTATGTGGTTCTGGAACTTTCCTTTTCTTTGTCCATTTCTCTGATTCAATCCGTGGAGACTGGCATTTATCATTGTATTGATCTCAGATTGGTCATTGTTAATGACAAGAAGACAAGTGGGCACATCCACCCATGCACTTCCGCTGCCCCCGAAACCTTGAATATTTATCTTCATCAGTATCATATCATGTTTTAGTGTTATCATTGGTAACTTCAAAAGGATTTACTGCTTTTAGATAGACTATTAATTAATGGTTCTTCAAGTATGTGGTCTTCCTAGCTCTCAGAAACCATAGTTTTTCAATTTCGTTAAAGTTAATTAATAATAAACATTCCTTCTTTGGAATCATCCATTATACCAATATGAGATATATTTAGAATTAAATTGGTTAAAATTTAGAACATGAAAGTCTCAGATTTGATACTAATTCTTTTCACAGTAGTTGTTACATATGTCTCAAGAGAGGGGGTGAATTAAGTTTTTAAAATTTTACACTAAATAAAACATCTGTATTTAGAACACAATTCTAAATTTTCTACTTTTTTTAAATAAAATATATAGTGGAAAATAAAAAATAAATGAATGTTTAGGACATAGATATTTATAAATATTTAGGTTAAGAGGAATTTTCTCTAATCAACTCCATTGATGCCCAATGTGAGTTTGGTGATTTTAACCAATCCAACCCTTTTCCTAGAAGCTTCATAGATAAGTGAAAGTATTTGTCGCATGATATAAAATTCTAATATATTTAATGCAATATATCTATTTAAAAGGATTTTCTATGGCCTTCTCAATATCAATACAAGGTGTCCTATCTTTTACATAAAATTATGATGTAGAAAATATTTCTAATTCGACACACAGTTATAAGCATCAACTAATAGATGATCCAACTTCGTCATAGAATGATTATACTTTTATGTAACTTTGAATAACTTTATTTTATATAGATACATCTTGAAATTACACTATAAAAATAGTTTTTCTTTCAACTACTACAAAATAATAATTTTCATGAAAATAGATTATGTGATTATTGTTTTCTTAACAATAGCTCTTTTTATTTTATTATTCAAACATCTTTACATAATTCAGATAGTTGAGAGTAAAAAACATCATACTCAAAAAATTAAGGTCAGTACTTTTGCAAGTGAATTTCTTCTCCGTAGATAAAAAACCCGAGGAAGTAATTGAATAAAGCTATAATATACCTTAGAACTATTAAAATTTTTAGAAATAGAAACATTAATTAAATTAGAATTACCTTATTTATAAATATCCACATTTGATAAAACTAAATTCATATTATACATATATCTAATTACTAAAATGGTAATGAGTTACTTTAAAAAGTGAAAAAATATCAAAAAAATATAGCTTTATCTGTTTTTATCTTGGTAAGCCTTAAATTCCTAAATATTTGGATCTATTTAATTCATGTTTTTATGAAAGTCTATATTGTATAGCTTTCTCCTGATCATATGACTTCATCTCTAACATTATGACTTAGTTATAAATCGTATGAAATTTTTATGATCATTTGAATTCATCTTGATAATAAGATTTTAACTCAATCATAATACTAAATATTAGGTCATAGGACTTCATCTCAATCATAAGACTTCACTCGAACCATAAAAATACATCTCGAGGGTAATATATTTCTCTAATCATAAGACTTTATCTTGATCATAATACTTCACTCTGATCATATGCCTTTAGTCTGATCATAATAATTCATCTCTATCATATGACTTCTTCGTAATTATTTCTATCAATCATATTTATTCATCATAAGATTTTAACTTAACCAAGATTCATTAGCAAGTGACTTTAGAACTTCATATAGCTTCCATGCATATAAATGTTTCCAAAAATTATAATTTTTAAAGACTTCATACAAAATGAATGACTTCATCATGTAGAAAATTTATTTCATCAGAATATTAAAAAAAATTATAAAAAAAAGAACAATATAAAATAAAAAATCATAATTCAAGAAAAATCATTATAATTAAAAATGATAGTATTTTGGAGTATAAAAAATTCTTCATTAAATAAGATACATTGGTGTCCAAAAATTAATTTATGATAAAATCAATTTTGTTGTAGAAAGTCATCAATATTATTTAATGGATATCCATGTATCTTTTTAAAATACATAACATACCCTCTCATCTTATTTTCCAAAGACATTGTGTGAGTTATATCACTTTCTTATTCATTTATATTTCATCTAATTTTAATAAACACTCCTACATTATCTTCAATCTTTTTAATTATTTTAACCATATTGGTCCATCCATTCATAACTTAGGACAACTATTATACTTTGATTTTGATCTATATATTTTTATTTGAGTTTATATGTTATCATATTTTAGTTTTTTTATTTCATCAATCAATTCATCTTTCTCCCCTTATTGTTGATGTTTTAAGGGTTTAGAGTCACATTCTACAGCATTTTAATTATTCGTATTCTCCCTCTAAATATCAATATCTTCAATTATAGACTCCAATTAAACATTGAGGTTAATAAATCCATAATTTTAATATTATTCACCTTTTATTTTCTCAACACTTTTTTTTCAATAAAATTCACAATGCAACATCCATATATTTTAAGAAATAAAAACTATTTTTGATAGTGTACATGATACACCACATGAAGCTTAAACGAAAAATTAAATATTATTATTTAAATGTTATAATTATAGACTAGCCATTAAAATGAATGGTAATAAATAGATAAACTAAATTATGAAAATATGGTTTACACATGTAAATATAATTAATTATTTTACCAATTAATTATAAATGAAAATAAAACCCTTTTTAAAATAAAAGGAAGTGTTTTTATGAAAAACTAAATAATGTTCACAAGTGTGTATATATAATATTCAAATCACACTATTTTTATTATATTAATGAAATATATATTCGATCTATTGTTTAAAATTCACCTTATCTATTATCTAGGCATGATATAAGAACAAATCAAATTTTACTCATAAAAGATGTTTTTTCTAAAAAGACAGTTTTGTCACCTTTTGATGGCGCACATATTTTAAATATAGTATTTGAAACATTTATATATTATATTTGAAAAAATAAACCTCTTCATTCAAATTTTAATATCAAAATATTCTTTTGTTGAATTTATGTATTTTTTTGATAAGTTTTATTTTATGATGAATAATGAAAAGTACTGGATTTAAATTGAAAACGAATTTTTCATATAAAAGATTTATAGTGTTACATTATATTTTGAATTGGGTTAAAAGTATATTTATATATTTTATTCCATTTTATGTCATTAAAATAAATTTCACATTGGATTTGGATAAAAAAATATTTTACTCTTTTGAACTTTTTATTTTTGAAACCCGTTGTTTCGTCTAATCTGTAGAATTAATTTTAATTTAATTTTAGAAACTTTTTTGTTTTTAATTTTTTTAAAATGGATTATATATCTTTATTCAGTGGGTCAAAAATATATAAATTTTTTCCTATTATCTTTTGATATTATGAATAGTAATTTTAGAAAAAATTTCACAACCACAGTTAAGGGTAAATTAGGCAATTAAGGGTAAAGAATATAATACAAATAATTTAAATTTGCCATAATACTTATACAAATTTCATTAGATGAGTGATTTTAGATTATAACCATTCTTGGTCTGAAATTATAACCTTTTTAATCCACTTGTATAGAATTATGGCATTTAAAATATTTTATTTAATGAAAATTCAAAGATGACATACTCATGCTTTTAATAACCATTATATTTTTAATATGTGGTTATTTTGATGATATATTTGACTATAAATATTATTTTTGAAGATAAAATTTCTATCCTCATCATGGAGTTTTATTTCTAATTTTTATGAAATAAATAATTTCATTAATGTTTTACATAATGATGATGAAGTATTTGATTATATAATCAAAATATCAAATAAATGATATTAAAAATATTGAAATGAATATTATTTGAGATAATAAAAGCCATAAAATAGTGTTATTGATTAATTTGACATATTAGTAATTTTTTATAATATAAATTTAGAATTTATCTTGTTGTTATGATATTTTTATAAAGTAAAGTAATGAATAATGTTAAAATTAAAATTCATGATATTTTTAAATAAATAATAATTTATTAAATGATATGAAATTAATAGAAATTTAAAATTATGAAAAATTAATGGTATATGGTTTAAAATCTCATTAATTATCCAATTATATTTTTTTTTTAATTTTATAGTAATAATATTAAACCTTAAAGAGTAAAAAAAATGTTGTCGCATTAATAGTTAAAGAGGTTAAATAAGAGTTAAAACAATAAATAAGGATTAATAAATATAAAAAACCTGTAAAAATTTTATTTTATGAAGTTATTTAGAACCAAAATCATCCTATATTAAAAATAAACTAATTTTGATACATTTTTATTATAATATTAATTTATATTAATTTAATATTTTGATGAATTCCAAGAGTACCCCTCCCCTCTCTTATAAAAGGGAACCTCTTATCCTATTTTATTCACACATAAAAACCTATTTTGTTCTACCAATATCAGACCTAATACATTACTAAAATACCTATAAACATTATAGAACTCTTCTTTTATGATGTAAACTACCCTTAGTGATCTTAAGGTGTTAAGAAAAGGTGATCGTCTGAAGAAGAGGCAATGTTTTAAACAAGTATTTCTGTTTAATTTCTTCTTCCACTTCCATAAAGTATTCTTAAACCATGACTAAATATTAAATCCACTAGAATAAATCTAATGATTTGTTATAATGTTAATATCATCACATAAATCTATATTTACTTCCGTAAAATTTGAAAATAATTGACTGTTTAGGTTTACGGCAGTTTACCACCTCATGAACTGATATAATTCAATTTCCATCATCATTTATCATGAAAATTTGTAATGATGGAATTAATGTTTATATATAATATTTATGAAATATTTATAAATTTTAAGATATAATATATCATTTCTTCTTACCATTCCATGGACATATAAATAATTACGTCTTTCATGTGTATGTGTAAACTATCACCTCCACGAAGCGATGCAATTCATTTTTTATCACCACATCACATGGATGATATATCTAATTATAATGGAATGATTAATATGATATCGATTATATTTTATATCATTATTTAAATATAAAATAATTCTTACCATTTTTTCATAAATATCATTGAAAATGGGAATGTTACTCTTGCGTATGTGTGACCTACCGTGTCCATTATCATAATATTGCTTCATTTTTCATAAGAATATTCTCTGATGAGTTTTAAAAGAATAATTCATGTATAAATATGATTATTATTTCATGAATAATATTTTTTATATGATCTACTAATGACTACATTGACTATAGACATTATATCAAGGGTATTTTGGACTCAAGTATAGAATATCATCAACTCTTCCGACATGAACATAAATAAATAAATAATTTTTATAACCTGATAATAAATCTTATAAAAGGAATAATAAAATTGAAAAAGGTTATAATGAAAGAAAATAATTTACCTAATTTAATTATTTTTGATGATAAAGAACATACATGTTGAGTCAGACTCAAGATAATAGACTTTTTACCTAAATAGACCTTATTTTAAATGTTATAAAGATTTATTTTATAAATGTTTCTATTTCATGTAAATGTTTTTAATATGATTTTTATGAATTTATTAATATTTAAATTAATGTTTTTAAAAATAAAATTTTAATTTCTCTCAAAAAAATTTCAAAATGGAATATTTATAAGGTTTTATGTGAAAGACTTTCTTTTAAAATCTTCTTTTAATGTTTCTCTTTCTTCTCTTTCTACAATGGTCAAAAGAATTTTTTTAACATATAAATTATGAATAAAATTTCCCAATTTCATGAATTTTTAATGATTTAATTGTTCCTTTATTATTTTTCATAATTCGTTTCAAAGAAAATTATTTCCTTTATATGTGCGTGGTTTTTATATCTTAAACAATATTTTTACATGAAAATGGTATTTTGATATGTGGAACTATTTTTCTCATGGGTTCAAAAGATTTTTCAAGGGTTTTATACATGATATGTTCCATAGAAATTTTCTGTTATTGGTTAATACCAATATAGCTCATGATATGATGGGTTGATCTCTATTATAGCTCAAGAAATGAAAGGTGATTGCCATTATTTCTCTCCAATGAATTGGGTACTTTAGAAATGGAAGTAGACAATTGGTTATTCCATTTTTAAGGGTTAATGTAATATTCATATGGTAATTATGTCACAATGAACCTGAATTATTTTTCTATGTGTGATAATCAGTTTTTAAGAAAAGGGTTTTTATTGGATTTTCATGTTGTAACTGGACTAATGATTCTCTTCCATTAAGTCCATTAGTGATCTTTTTCTACTTATCCAAAGTTTTAATATTTCTTTCATATGATTTAAGGGGAAATATATATGAGGATGATATTAAAGGGATAATTGTGAATATTTTTTCATAATAGAAAAATCATATATTTTTTTAAAAGGGACTACTTTTGTGAAAAAATGGATACTGATTATAATTGTACACTTATAATATATGGGTTTACTTTGTAAGAGTTTGTCTTAATTATATAAAACTATAATATAAAAAGAACCTCGAATGTGAAATCTAGTTAAAAACCCTAGAATATGTATTTTTAATTCCAGGTCATTATAATTTCTACCAAAGGATGGTTTAGACAACATTAGGGATTATGAATTTCGGTTAAACATTGGTTATGTTTATATGTATATTATTTTAGTTAAATCTTTTTTCTATAATTTTTTTTATAAAGGAAAGTTAGTTAAAAGTTTAAGGGGGAGGATCTCAAACAACATTCCTATCTCTTCCTGATTAATTTTTTGTAATAATTATTACAATGGCGTGTCCTTATGATTCTAAATCTTTTTTAACAGACAACTCTCTTGATAAAAATTTTATGAAATATCAAAAATATCTTATATACCTCGATACAACCATGTTTCATGGGTTTTTTAATCAAATCCAATTTTCATAAAATTATCACATTTTCAAATATAGTAAACATAATCAAATAATTTTCAAATATTTTACTTTATCATAAGATTTTGAATCATATTATGATTTCAATGTAGCTTCTAAAGAAGGAGACCCCTTTACAAAGTATTTATATATTTTTTAACTTCTAGAATTTATGATATACTTATGGTATATTAAAAGGAACCATGATAGAATGATTCTGAGAAAAAAATGTGTCTAAATGTTCTAAAAAATCAATTTTTTCTGATGTTTTGAAATTATATGTCATACAAAATGATTTTCCAAAACTATTTCTCTACCAACATCCATTCCACCCAAGTTATTCATGGTGTGTTTGGAAAATGGAATAAAGGGGATTTGAAGAATATCTAAAGCATATTTGTATTTCATGGACCTTCTATCGATGTGAACAAAATGAAAATTATGTTATGTGGACACCATGATTAATGTACGATTTTCTCTATTCTTGGAATATCTTTATTAAATAAAATAGAGATAAAATTTCAAATTTCTAGATATAAAATACATAATTAATTAATAAGTTTAGGTAATTATTATATGGGATGAAAAATGGGATGTATAAGATACCCTTTGAGCTTAAAACATGTTATAGTAATTTTTTAGGATTTTATAATATTTTTGAAATGTTATATGAATTATATAGTTATATAAAAAGTACAAATTGTAGTATGGGTATACACCCATCGCGTCCGGTTGGGCTATAATAATCGAACCCATAACCAAAGGGAGACAAGCGTGCATCGCCTACCACTAGCCTACGTGAATTTCCAGTTAGTATAAAATTTTATTTTCAGTTAAATAATTTGATGGATGAATAATAAGTTTCTTTTGGGAAAATTTGTTTTATCTAATAGATAACCTTGTTATTGGGAAATGATTTGGGAATTAAATGATTAATGTTACTCCTGAGAACTTTTACTATTTTTGGAATCCTCTATTATTAATTTAAATAGAATAATATGGTGTTTTATTTGAAGATCGAATGTGGAATTATATTTTTAAAGAATATTTGATTTTATTATGGATTTATAGTGATTAAGGTTATTTATGGAGATGGTTAGAGTATCATAGATATTATTTGGGAAATTAGTTTTTAGTGTATGATGTCATGAATAATTTATTTTATTTACAGATAATTCATGAAATTTATCATGGATGAATATGTGATCCAATCTATCTAGATTTTGGTTTTCAATCTTAGTTTGGATTATTTTGTGGATGTTTAAGGATTAATATTCATCCAATGGTCTATGATTTACTTTGGGTATTACTATTTAATTTTGTAGAATAATGTAGTTTTTAATCATACAAATGTTTATTCTTTTTGGATAATTTCCTTATCTTATCTTAACCATTTTTCTTTTGGTTAATGTCTAATGATAGGAGAAATAGATATTCATACTTTTATGGATTTTTTTTGATCTATAGAGTTTGATTATAATTCTTTAGTCATGAAACATTCATATTGAATACCCATTGTTTGGAGAAAAAAAATAGTTTTTTATGGAAATTGATTAAAGTATGAAACTATTCTTCCCAAGTAAGTATATTTCCTTATGTTCTCATTCCATAGAGTAAAATAACTCTTCAACTATATGAAAACGATCTTAAAACAAAAAAATGTTATTTGATTATTTTTCTTACTAACAAATCATTGACCTTTTAACTCATCCCATATTTTTAATTTTGTGATGGTTAACAATATAATGACCATGTTCTCTATCACTCTCCATTAGAAAATTCTAGTTTTTATATCTTCCATGTACATATTTTTCTATATGGAATCTTAGATTGTGTTATCTCATTTGACCTTCGTGTTTCCCTTTATTTATTTTTAAGTGTATGTTTTGTTAATACTTTTTCTAATGTGAAATTTCAATAAAGGTAATATGAATAGTTGAACCCTAGTTATTGAGACCGATTTCAAATTTTGAGGATTCAATTTATTAAATAGGATGGATAATGGAACATCCTTAGATTTTATGAAATAAACACTATTATTGATAGTGAACATGAAACACCACATCAATATTAGACGAACAAATAAATATTATTATTTAAAATTTACCACTATAACATTTTTGTTACAAAGACGTGTTTGAATAGGATTAATTGAATTATAAAAAATGGTTTACACATGTATATATGACTAAATCCTTAACAAATTAATTATAAATGAAAATAAAACGTTTTTTAAATTAAATGAAATTTTTTTTATGAAAAACTATTCAAATGAGTACAAGTGTGACACAATTAGATTTTTTGAATTGTTATTATTTGAATTAATTTAACCTTTTTTATATTTTTCATTTCATATAACACTAAAAATTGTTTTCTTAAATTGAAGCACTATGTTTGGATTGCATTATATGCATCACAAAGTTAATTTTACACTACACATAACATAAATTTTAGATTAATCTAGAAGTAACACCACATTTATCTTGCCAATTTGAATCCATTATATGAAACACCAACTTTGTGTACACAATAGACAACACCAACTTTTTGTACGTTACACACCACACTGAGTTTCTAAAAAATTTCTTTTTATTATTATAATTATTTAAGTGATATAATTAAAATGTAGTCATTAAAATTAGTAATATTAATAGTGATAAATACTTTTCAAATATTTGTATAATGTTTTTATATAAATAAAACATACAGATAATGAAAGACTTAATTTTTTGTAAATTCCTTATCTGATAAAAAATACTATTTTCTCAAACAAACTACTTTTCATGTACTTTTGTGAAAAATATTAAAATTAATTTTATATAAATTTATAAATTGAAATAAATAAAATAAATTTACTTTTCTAATTTATAATTTTGACATTTTCTGAGGGTTAATTTTTGGGATTTTTTTGAGAAACTTAATTTTTGATTGAATAGTGAAAAAATACAGGATCTTAATTCAAAACCGTATTTTAGTATAATTTATTAATAAGGTTAAATTATATTTTAATTTAGTTTTTAATGTTTTATTAGATCATATTTTTTTTAAATTAATCCAATTTAGGTCCTTGAAATAAATTTCACTTCAAAATTGGGTATAAAAACATAGCAAAAGTTTCGATGTTTTTACATTAAAAACCCATAATGTCATCCCATCTGTGAGATTATTTTTAAATTAATTTATGTGACTTATATAATTATAATTGGGAAAAAAAAATTCCATATTTTTAATGACCATATTTAATAATGTCGAATATGGTTAACTTTGTTTTTTACCGAAAATATTAGTGAAAGTGATTAAAATTAATTACAACAATTAAGAGAAATATTTGGATAATAATGCAATGAAACTTACATTTTAAACCCAAAACAACATGTTAAATTTAAAAAAATAATTTTATTTCCATCATTCTTGCATTAAAATTCCATTCATGATATCGGTTTGTTTTATATGACTTTTTTAAGTAAAAATGTGGGTACACCTAACTTGTTTTCAAAAATGTCAAGTGTGTCCTATCCCTTCCTTATAAAAGGCCAACACATCTACCTCTTATTTAAACATATCAAACAACTTATATTCATCTAATATCTAATCATTACACTTAAAAACATCCCTAACTTCACCCTATAAGCCACCCCTTGGGATGAAATCAGTCCAAGGAAGCCTTTTGGCACAAACCAAAAGGAGTTACCTGGTTAAGAGGTAATGACTTCTCTCAAGATCCTTTCTTTAATTTTATTTCTCCAACCTATCCACTCTATTTATTTCATGATTTTATAAGAAAAAATATCTTAAATATACTAGGATGTGTTTAGGCTATGTACTCTAACAAAACTTACACACACCTCTATCTAATGTGTAACGAACATCTTGTTTATGTGTAAGGTGAACTACCACCTCACTAAATGATAATTTTTCATTTTTATTTTACCACCTCTAATGTTAGAAATTATGATGGAAAATATATTTATATATTTAATATATTATATTTTTTATGTCTTTAAGCTTCTACATTCCATTTTCAACACATATATTTTACTTTCCTTTTGGCGTAAATATGATAATTTCGTTTGAGGAAGTGTGGACAACCACCCCCTCAAAGTAATGTGACTCATTCACATACTAAATGGAATATATTAACGAGGGGTTTAGTGAAAATTATATGATATAATAATTCTACTTGAATAATTATATATATATACCTATATACATATATGTCATTTCTTTCTTTCTTTCAATACGACTATAAAAACGTAAACTGGGTTCATGAGTATGTTGAAAATACTATCTCCATGAAGAGTGTATACCATTTCATACATTTATATTAAATAGATTATTATAATACACATATAATAAATATACATGATATTCAAATAATAGTTTAAATTATGTAAATCAGGATATATTTATTAGGATCAAAGACATAATAAATTAAGACACATGTGAAAAACAAAGCGGATATTACCCGAAGTGAAACCTTAACATATAATTGTTAACAAGAGGGTAATATAATTTCATAATAAAACCATGTACAGAAATAGATAAAATAATTATCTTTTGTAAAATATTTATAATAAACAAACATATATTATACAAGAATCTTGTACGAGTGCAACAAGAGTCAAAACACAAGGTTAGGGAATTTAATCTCACATTTTATTTTTGTGAGATTCATGATTTATTCACAACCAATTGATTTTGTGTGGTGTGTATAATAACCATGGATTTATTATATAATTAATATTATTAAATTTATTGGTATTTACATATCCATTTTATGATCTTTCTCTCATGGGGTTTATGTTTTAAAAGTTACCAAATCTATAAAGTAATTTTGTTACAAATTGCCTTCCTTATGACACATTCCATGTTATGCATCTATATTTTTCCACAAGGTGTGTATATTACATTTGAAATGTTATATCATGAATCATATTATTTTAAATATATTTCTAGATTCATTTAATTTCATTTTCTTAAATGGGTAGTATGGTTCAAACTTACCAAGTGGTTAGAGTTTATTGAAACAATCTCATCACCTACCATGATTGTTTATATTCATGCTTCGTTTGATGAAATATTATGATCCATATCTCATGAAAACTCATGAATTTTATTCTATTATAGTTATTAATTATATATTAATGTATTGGAACCATTTTTCCAATACGTGGCACATAATATAGTTAATAATATTTTTAAGAGATCCCAACTTTATCCTCTCTTCAGTCAGAAATCAGTGTTCCTTCGAAACAATGTTTTCTAAAAAGGGTTCTCAAGAATATTATAATATTATAAAAAAATATTTAAAATAAATTTTTACCATTTTTGTCTTGTACCAATTTTTTGAAAGTAATATTCTTATCACTTTCGAAATGCGTCATTTTTCTAACATTTTTACCATGAAAAAGTAATGTTCATTTTACCTCGTATGACATGCACGGACTAACCCGCTGTTAATTCTTTGAATAATTACTTTTCAAGTTCAAATTAATAAAAAAAATGAAATATGTTTTCCATGAAATTGTTTTGAAAATGTTTTTAAGATTATTTTATATGTTTTAAACGGAAACTGGTTTAAAAAAGTTTTATGTTTTAAAGATCCCTTTTTAAAGAAGAAAGGATATTTACCTTATGAAATATTTTCGATATATCCTTCTAAGTTATTTTCCATATATGATAACATATGTTTATGTTACTCAAAAACTACTAGGATGTAATCCTAGGGTTCCATTAACATTATTTTTTTAATGTTTTATGTTTTTATGGAATGATTCTTATGACACCCGTTTCACTTCCATGAGTTTTATGCTTTTGAAACCCACTTCTTTTCACGGTTTATGATTTATTAAAGTGACTATAAAAACAACCTATTTTTATAGTTTATGATGTGATGAAATGTTATTGGTAACCATTTCATTTTATGGGTTATGATTTGATTTTTTTAAACTTATATCTTTTTAAGGTCCATGATATGATGAATGTTTTATTAACTCATGGCACATGTATGAATAATTTTATTATGGGATGGATGGGACCTACATATCCCTCCAATTCATTTGGTAATGATAAGTTCTTTATGGTCTCAGAGGGTATAAATGTTGTATCCCAATATAAAAAACAATAATGTACGTGGGTTGTAGACCAAGACCACAAAACAAGAAGGTACATGGGTTGTATCCCAAGCCTTAAAATAAGAATGTACATGATTTTTAGCCTAAAACTAAAATTAATATGGTACACATATTGTATCCCATGCCCAAAAACCAGAAGGTATATGGGTTGTATCCCAATCTTATAAGTAAGAGGGAACATGGGTTGTTATCCCAAACCTGAAGCAGGTACAAGGGTCGTAGCCCAATCTTAACATGTTATAAAGTTCGTGGTAGGTATCCTTGGAATAAAAGTTTTTATTCATATATATATTCCAAAAATTCTATGCCTTATTCATAAGTTATGATTTTAAATCTCATGATGTTTATTTCCTTATGAACATGTCATATGAACTACCATGATTTATCTCATAACTCATGTTTATGATCATTGATGTGCAGCGTATGATCGTCTAATGTTACGATCATGTTCTCATACCCCTATATTCTTGTTTATGCTTAAATGTCTACCTTGTTCACCCTTCTTGCGCATTTGATCTCTGACCTTTTAATGTTTACTTCCCCAGGTTATGAAGATATATTTCATGTATGATATGTCCAAGAGGGGTTCAAATCTTGGAGAACCTTGTGAGAGAAAATGTAGCTCAGCTATGTACCAGTGCTTAAATTTACATGTTTCCAAAGGAACTAGACTAACGTAGTCTTTAGGAAACATTTTGTAAAATTAATTTCTATATTCCTAAAAATTTATGCAATTTGAATGTATAAAAAGTGAGGGTCTATATATTTGGTATCAGATTAAAGGTTTAGTTAACCGTTTGAAGCTAATATGATAAAACCATAGTAATAACACTAAGGAAATGTCTAAGGATAAGTATAAGGATAAGGATAAGTGTACGAAAATTTACTGGAATTTGGGTAAAGGATATAGTGAGTGGTTTCCTAGAAATACATCTCTTCCTGGATACTACAAGTGGATGTGGCTCTGGAAAAGATATATTTAGGGGTAACAACTCCAACAAGATGTTTTGGGATTGACTTGGGGTAATTTGTTACATGAAAATGAGCCTTTTTACACACCTTATTTGACACTCCTGGGGGATAAGATTTGGGAAGTCACAAAATCATTACAAACCATTATAAAAGAATTTAATTGAATTTGGATATGAATAACCTAGAACAAACCTATGGTTTCAAAGATTAAGGAAGGTTTCATAATGTATATATCTTATAAGTGAAATTTCATGATTACGTGGTTCCTCTTTAGGATAATAGTTTCTTAGTCTATTCATTTTGGATTTATTCAATGGATAGAACCCAAAAAAAACACATTAATGGTGATTGTGAGGGAAAATAAAAAAATTGTTCTCCTCGAGATCTTAATGCTTTGGGGGCTATAATGAAAAACCATGTTGCTATGATCACACAACATTATCAAGCTTTGAATCATGATGAACATCCAAATCATCAAAGGAGGGAACAATATTTTGTTGAGTCCTTAATGAGGAAACACCCACCTTCATTTAGTGGGTCATTTGATCCACTTGTATCTGAACACAAGATTAGTACCGATGAAAAGATATTCTCTGTTCTCTAGTTTACAGATCATGAGAAATTCATTCTAACTATTTATTAGTTAGAAGGTGAAATATACCAGTAGTGGAATCTGATCATGGATATAAGCTATTATGTTGAAATTGAATCCAAGTATTGGGATGGGTTCAAGAACTTATTCTTCAACAATTAATTTCCTCATGTTCCACATACAAATATAGAAAAGGAGTTCATTGACACTACTAAAAAAATGGATTTTAAAATAGCTAAAAACTACTTTAATAGTGCTAGAAAATCACTTTAAATCATGTTGAAGATAAGGGGGTACCCTTTAACAGCACTAAAAAAGTTCTGATTAAGGGTTCCCATTATCCATGCTAAAAAGAGGTGATAAAGGTCCCCCTTTATCGGCATGTTTTTAAGGAGGATAAAGGGATCCTTTATCAGTTCTTTTTTGAGCATTGATAAAGGCACCCTTTATCAGTGCTATTTTGAGTGCTGATAAAGGCCAAATTGTCTGAGCCAACCCAGAACCGACATAGAACCATTACACTTGAGACAGCACCTAAACACATAGAACAAAATAGCATCTGCACCCAAAATAGTTGCACCAAACAACACCTATACACAAAAAAAGCATAGAATAACAAAACAGAGCACACAAGAGATTCTTAAACAATACTATATACATTAAAATGAAATGATGAATAAAAAACACATTTTTATATACATTTCAAAAAACATTTATATGGTTACAATTTCAATTATCCAACAAACAGTTAACAACAGTAGTGTTTCCTCCTTTTTGCATTCGTGATCCCCTCTCAAAAATTGTCGTCTATGGTATTAGTTGTCTAACAAAGCATCTGAACTCAGGAAAAACATTCCACTTATATAAGAAATCAAATATTACGTTAGTAATACAATAATGAAATAAATTAAACATTAATATGGATGAATATATTAACAAAATATCAATTTTTAATAAAAATAAAAATTTGGGTAGGTATGGGGTCATAAGACTAGATGACACTTGATACTTGACATTGATATGGGTAGGTAAGCAGACATGATAAGATACTAGAGTAATGAAAAGGAAAAAAGTCCATAAAGTATAACAATTAATGATTTTGAGAGGTTTCTTAGTGTATGGACTTTCCCACTTTCTCTTCTTAGTCCTCTTAGAGGAAATAACTTCAAAATATAACATCAGGTTCCAAAGGTGGTGCTGATGGAGGCACATATGGTGTTTCCTTTGGATCAGAAACAAACACATCCATGAGCTCCATTTTACTGGTATAACCCTGATCATTAGCCTCTCAGTCACTTTTTATTCCAACTTTGGACATTGTGTCTTTGAGAAAGTAAACTAGGGAGGTGGGAGGTGACAAAATTTTACCAACCTCTTGAAATATCTAAGAGAAAAGGGATAACGGCTTATCCCCCCACGATGATGGAGATAGTCGAGCCGGTCCCTCCCCCATTGGAGGGGGAGGGTCCTACATCATCCTATAAAATAATGATGGGCTCTTTATCCCCATTCTCTAAACTCGAGATCCTTCGACCTTTATCGCAGAGCTTCCTGTTCCCTATGGTTCCTGAGCTCTATGCCGGGAGCCCTAATCTTCCTTTATCGTTCTCGAAGTTCAACGATGCCTCGACACTCCTCAATCAGACCCTAGTTGCATGTTTCCCACATATAATACCATTATTGGACTCCATTGATAGGTTTTTTTGTTCTTGTGCTCTACAAGAGAGGGAGACAGTGGGTCTTAGCGACAATAGATTCATTTTGATCTATTTTACATCGAAGGATGACCTAATCAAAGCTTCGTCTAGTGAGACTCGTAGCTACAACAGGTACTGATTTGTCTTCTAAAGATGGTATTATGACTTCCATATGAATTGTGACTCCCCTTCGGTGGAAATCTGGGTGAGTTTTCCTAATTTTGCAATTCTTTTTCAAAATCCTTCAATCATTAGGGGGCTTGGGAACCTTGTAGGGAGGTATTTATCCTCTGATCACTGAACTGCTGTTGTGTGCCATCCTGTTAATACCTGTGTGTGTGTGTGGAAGTGGATTCATTGAGGAAGCCTCATGAGTCCATTTGGATTACCATAGGATAAGAATACCGGTATAGACAGCAGGTCGTGTATGAGTCGTGGACTGACTTCTGTTCCGGTTGTAAGCATTTGGGACACTCATCAGCGACATGTAGACATGGGTTGGGACACGGGATTTCTACTAAGTAGAATATGATCCTAGGAGGGGTTTTTGTTCGTGACATCCCGTCGGGGGTGTATTGTAATGGCCAAAATGCATAGGGGAAATTGGATTCTTTTGATTAATCTCACTTCCAGGGTACCAAGAGTATAAATTTGTAGGAGGCAGGCAGGGGGTTTCCATGATAGAAGTGGGGATCCTTATCGACACTGAGGCATTTCAGTGTGCTGTAGGGGCTTCAGGGGATGGCTCTGCCTATGTTCTTACCTTAATGCAAGTGTGGATGGATCAGACCTCAGTCTCCCTCTCATGTTGGGGATTTCCAAAATTATAGAAATCTTAACTCAGATGGGGAATGCATTTTTTCTCTTGTTTCTGATCCTCCATGTGAAGAAGTCACGGTTCCAAAGCCAACTTTGGTTTCTCAAAGAATGAGGTCCACATGGACGCTACAATGATGTTGCAAAGTAATGAGGTTCAACCTATGGGGATCATATTGTTGGAGGTGGCCTTTCTGACTACTTTGGTGCCTCCACATAACAAAGGTAGGCTTGAGGAGGGGAGTGTGGCTGACCCCCCAAGAATGAATGAGGTTCACCGATTATCTGTAGTAGTGTCTCAACCTGGGAAGGGAGTTGGGATGAGGAGAGTGTCTGGGGCCCATTGGAACCAAAAAATCTCTGTTCAAAACCGCCATCCTATATAAAGGTTGAGTGTATGGGGAAGAACAGGTACATCCCTAGTGATCTGAGAAACTGTTTAGGACCAAGGCCCACAACAGAAGACCCATGGGTTGAGTTGAAGAACCGTTTTGATAGTATATCTATTCAAGATAAATTTGTGTCTCATGTGGAGGATGATTTAGGTGATGATCGTTATAGGAAACTCTCAGTGGATAGTTGGGACCATTTCCAAGGGAAAGGTCCTAACATCCTTAGAAGGAAGAAGGGACAAAATGGGAAGCATGACCCCAGGAAATGCATTATGGTCCATAGGAAAAAACCCAAGGGACATAATGACTATTCGTACATGCCCAAACCAATGTAAACTAGGTCGGCCAAGAAAAGTGGGAGAAAGGAATGAAAAGACCTACAAGATTAGGAAATTGGTGATACAAGCAGAGATCCAAAAGCTATAGAAGAAGATTTCCCTTTACTCTCTTATCTATAGGAAATTTCACGGAATACCAAGAGTATATTAGAATAGTAAAAGAAAAATAGAAGGTCTGGGGAATCAGTCAGGTATTCACCTCCTTATAACAATGTCCTTTTTTCTTCTTTTGGAATTTGTATGTGAGGTGTTTATGCATCTGGGCATTGATGTGATGCATGTTATATTTGAGGTGCGTAGGCACCCATATTTTGATGGGAATGCATATGTATATATGGTGCGGGTTTATTTGATAAATTGTTGAGATGCAAGATCTATAGACAATGATTTTACTACAAAAACATCAAGATTACCTCTGTGATTGAGCAGACACATCGTCGTTTCTCTTCCTGCAAATGCATGTCAGATGGACAGAAATATTATAAAATAAACTAACCCTAAAAGGAATAATGAAAATAAAATCAATGTTTCATTATATAAGTTTATGCTAAAATAGACATTTTTTATCGTAACACTACCTTTACATCTTTCAAAATGGTTTATTTGGTCCAAATATAAGATAATAACAAAACTAATGACTCTTTTTACACTTTACTACTATTGGTTAAATACTGCTTAACATAGAATCTGATATGAACTTCTGATCTGGTGTCCCTGTGACACTCTCATCTAAAACCATCTCTATGATATCTTCATTCAGTGTTCACTTTTCCTTATCTTTCTTTAAGAATTTACCTAGTAAATGGATGTAGGAAGATAAGGAAAAGTGAAGTCATAATGATGATATCATAGAGATGGTTTCAGATAAAACCATCGGGGGGACGTCAGATGGGAAGTTCAGATCAGATGTTATGCTGAGCAGTAGTTATCCAACAGTAGTGAATAATCCTTAGTTTTTTTTAAATTTTTGAGTGGTACACAACCAATATTTTTCTAACACACTGCATCAGTAGAAATAGCTGCATAAATGACCAAAATACAGAATATAAATGATCCATGACATTATAGTTTAGGTCTAGTGCTTTTGGAAACATGGAAATATAAAGAACTAGTTCATAAGAGTCTATCATTATGTTATGCTTTACTAGAAATACAATTCATTTCTAAAACGATTCTTCATAACCAAAGGATATAAAACATAATAAAAGGTGATCATATATGCTCAATAAGTGTAAACAAGGGAGATATCAATGATAATATAAGGATAACATAAATAGTAGGAATTCACCTTCATCCTATTTGTGTACATTATTCCATCAGGTATGTTTCCCATTTGTTTCTAAACAAATCTATATCATCTTGTGAAAATGAGTTTTTTTTATATTCATGGTAGTATAAAAAAATATAAATACACAAAGGATTAATAAATATTTTAAATTAACTCATAATTATTTTCAAAAATACCGCTTCACGTATGCTAGTTTGTTTATGAAATAAGATATATTTCATAAATTTACAAACATAATAACCACAATCCATTGCATTTGTTTGTTTTGGAAACTATAGAAACATCAATAAAAATAAGTAATTTGTTTTGATATGTGTTCGGACAATGTAATTTTATTATATATACCGGGATACTTTTCTTGTTGTAGATCTTGTAGTCATTCTTGTCCTTAGGCCCTGGATTCTTTCCATGAAGTAGAAAATATTTATACACCCCTTTATCATAATGGAATCCTCATTAAAAGATAATATAAATTATATAACTAGATGTTTAGTTCGAAAATGTTGTATCAGTTGTATTAAAAATTTACAAACTCCATCATGCATGGTCGGTTTGTTTCATATCCATGAATTGAATCCATAAAATAAATCTTTAGAGTATCCAAATTGACTACACTCAGCATCCAATGCTACCTAAAAATACAAAAGGGAATAAGAAATGAAAGAAAAGAAAATATAGATGATATGATTAAATTATAGAGTTTTACCCCTACACTGTTGGTATTAAAAAGGGTCCGTCATCCATAATTTGTTTTCAAACGATTTGAGTCGGGATAACATTATTTCTTCCTCTTTATCAGAATATATTTCTTCTTTTAAAGAGGTGATGTGAGGACTAACGTGTCCAAATTTATATTCATGTGGAAATCCTTTCAATTGTTTTTCATATATATTCCTATGAAAAATATGAAATGTATTTAGTCATAATTATTACATTATATCATCTTTTGTAAAATAAAATCCTGAAAACATACCTCATGTATATGATTACAACTGAGGCGCCTAGCCATTCATACCTGGGGATTTCATTTACATTTTCGTCACTAATGAAATCTGATATTTTCCTCTCCGTACAATTTTTTTTTTTCAAAATAAACTTTGTGAGCATTGAATTCTATCAACTTTGTATCCACATGAGCCTGTAATGATATTAAATGTGGATATAGAATGGGCGGGGTGAAGGTGCTCCCAGTAGATCATTTAAATCAGTTGGTTTATTCTTGAGATAGTTTTGAGCTGATATTTTATTTCACCCTCTTCTCTTTGTCGTTCTATAAGAAAATTCATCGGTTCATACCTTTTTTTATAAAATGTTAAAGGTTCAGATTGAAAAAAAATTGGAAATGGATACCTCCTTGTAAACATGTTTTTTACTAGAATTTAAAGCCATGCGATGAATCTTCCAATAGCTTGTTCGACTATATGGATGACTTCATCAAAATTTGGAATAGGTATCTCAACACTCGGATCATTAGCTACATTAATTGACACTCTGACATGATCTGTTGGAAGTTGTCTATTGTGTAGCATGTCATTCTGGATATTGAAGACTATATCCCTCACTACAAGGCAATAGTTGAGAGTTGATAGATATAAATCAGAATCATTTTCACCCAGAATAATATTAGTAAAAGAAAGGTATCAGTGTCTATGTGATTCACATTTCAATGAAACAATTATTATAACATTAATTACCTAAGCTAAGTGATGTTTTTCAGGGTAATGGCTCACCTCAAATTGGGGGGGGGTCTTCACACACGAGTTTTTGTTGAGTTGTTTCTTCTCATTGCCTCCCCCAATAAATCTTGTTATCATCTCTCTTTGGTATTATAATTCTTCCTGAAAAATAGATATTGTTTCTCTCGACTTTTTCATTTCCTTAGTTTGATCCTTCGCTATTTTTCCTTTCTAAAAATATGTTTAGGGTGTCACCTCGAAACCCACACCTATAATGCGGCCATACTGTTCATGCTTCTTCAAGACCGTTGAAAGTATGTCTACATCTGGTGTGGGTGTTGTTGATTCATGTGATTATGTCAGATAGAAAATATAGGAAAATAAGTAGTCCTTATTATGTAATAGCGATTTAAATCAAATAAAATTTATATTATGTCATACCTACACATGTTTCCCACACTTTTTTTGTGTTTTCATCTATCATTATCCCCTATTTATTTACAGAAGCCTACTTCCATAGAACATGGCTTGGGATGGAAGTGGATTTCGATTTCGATTCATCAATATGCATATAAACAGAGGAAAATGGGTATTGTGTTGTTCTATGTCACATAAAAGTATTACAGTATATTTAAAATACGTACCATTTTTTCTCAAGTGAAGCCTACCCCATCCTTGATTTACAGTTGGGGTAAGCTGGTTTTGTTACCCATTCGTTATTTTCAGCACTCAGTTTATGTTTCATAAATAAAAAATTATCAATCAAAGTGATGAATACAAGAAAGGTCAAAAAACGTATTACCAGACACAATATAACAAAAACTTCTTCTCCACACGACGATTTTTAAATGAATCCCATGGTCCTTGGGATATTAAGTATCCATAAAGAGGAGGTGGTTGCGGATTGATTTTCCCTTTATAATTAAAAAAGATTATATTTTGTTAAAATCGTGCTGAAGCCTCTATGAATATTTCCTGCAACTCTTAATACATATTCCTTGTGTGAGGCATCTACTATAAATGCACTCTACAATGGATAATGAGGAGTAAGTCAATGTTTTAGTATTTTATTTTATTTTAATAAATTAAATAAATGATATCATAATGTTACCATAATATCTTCCCACATTAGTGTCTTAAGCCCTGCGACAACATGGTTCCATGACTATACATCAATCGGAACGTGTTTCTATGTGACGATTCCAATGTTTCTACTAAAGAGGCCTTTGTTGGGCTTAACATGTTGGCCTCGCTTATTCCATCCTACATTATATTTGATGCCTTTTTATTTTTCCTTAAGGATTTTGGCTAACACTATCAAAATATGGAGCTCTTGTTTTTTTGCTTAGTTAGGGTTTCATTTCCAACCATTTCCTCACAAGCATCATCATTATGTTCCTATGGAGCACTAGCATCGACACTGGGACCAACAACAACAACTTGAGAAACTTGTTGTACCTTAGCATTGGGACCAAAAACAACATGTTGAGAAACATGTCGTTGCTCTGTACTAGGACCAACAACAGTATGTTGAGATACCTGTTGTTCCTCGGGATTGGGCGCATCATCAGTTGCAAGAAGTCATTATTTATAGAAGTTCTTTAATATTTTATTTATATTACATAAAAGTAGCAGCAAACAAATAATAATATGATGCAACATAATGTATATTAAAATAAAAAAATAACCTGATTATTGTACTCTTTTTTAGGGCTAAAGAGATTTGACCCCTCTATCAACTATGTAAATCCCTTCATTGTGGTCTCCTCTGACATAAAAAATTCCGTCTAAATTGGGACCCCTGAGAAATGATTGAAAATTCCCAATGAAATGGTCATCCTTTGTTGGAATTTCATTTAACCTTTCAGTTGTTTTGGTCGATAATAGAACAATTGACTAGTTTCGGTTTCCAGGATCTGGAACATAAAATACTTGTACTGCCTGTGATTCCATTATAAATGGTTTTTCTTTCTCCCCTTCCATACTGAAATAAACTTTCACGAATCTCAATTCATCTATTTTAACAGCACCCATGTGTTCAACCAACTTGCATTGAAAAATAGGCACATGGAATTTCATATAATCCAACTCCCATATTTTTTTGATGATACCAACGTATGACATATTCCCATAATTAGAGTTATGTATTAGAATCGAAAACATGCATTGCTTCATCCACATGTGTAACCCCACCATTGTGCATGGTACTATATTCATTATGTTCATTATTATAGAATGTATAACCATTAAATACATAATAATTATAAGATAATACATACACACTTGCTTCTCCGACTATCCATTGATGTCGTTTTGAAATTGAGTCTGGATTTTTATCTATCTTCTTAAAAACATGGTCCTAAAACCATCCTGTAAACTATCGATTATGTGTATCTGATATCCATTTTGACCCCTAGATGGATTCAAATTCCTAAGAATTTCTTTTTGGGTCTGAACATATGGTTCAAAATTAAAACTGTTATGAAAAAGGTAAATGTATGCCTGCTCATGATCTGTAATATTTGTTGTGAAAACCTCTCTTCCCAAAATTATTTCACCCTCAAGCCGTCCAGTGTGATGATATTTAGGTTGGGAAATGATTTCCACACTAGACAAGTAACTGGTACAGAATTCAACAACATCCTAAACAATACATTTCTCTAGAATACAACCCTTTGGATGACTTAAATTTTTGATATACAATTTCAAAATCTTTATATCCCATTCAATGAGGTACATACATCTATAATTTATAGGACCACATAGTCGAATCCCTCTCACCAAATAAACCATCAAATGAACCATTATTTTAAAGAATGATGGACAGAATAACATTTCCAATTCCCATAATATAATAGAAATTAATCTTTCCATAGTTGGCAATTTCGTTGGTTTTATAACTTAATTGCATATAGCTTTGAAGAAGAAACAAATATCGTCAATTTATGGATAACATTCTTGGGAAAAATGAAACATAAATCTATAGAAATTAGATCTTTAATCAAAACATGGAAGTCTTGGGATTCTAGGCCTTTTAACTTTAAATCGCTCGTTGACATGATGTTCTTGATATTTGATGAATACACCTCTGGAACCTTTACGTCATTCAAGAAGTTACAAATCTGATATCTCTCTTTCCTAGAAGGAGTGTATGTTTCATGAGGGAGAAATGTTCATTTTTCACCCTTCGTTGGTGCCAACTATTCTCTTATTCCCATCTCAATCATTTCCAATCTAGAAAAAATTCTATCCTTTGTTTTTCCGAGTGCATTTAGCAATGCGTCGATGACTCTATAACATACATTTTTTTCAACATGCATAACACCAAGAAAATTGCTAACATACAAACAATTCCATAATGGTAATTTAGAAAAAAACACTGATCTCTTTTTCTAACCAGTTTTCTTATGGTTTTTTGAAAATGGTTTACCAAAAGTAGTGTCCACATATTTTAATTTCACAAATAATTGATCACCTGTTAGTGGAGAATGTTCTATGAATTCTTTTGAACATCCATTTAATGATGTCGTCCAAGATCGGTACTTATGTCATCGGGGTAGAAATCTGCGATGCACTAGAAACAAAATTTTTGATGAATGTTTCAACCAAATTGACTGTGTACCTTGTTCAAAAATAGGACACCCATGAGTTCCTTTAATTATATATCCAGAAAAAATTTCCAATGAAGGAAAGTCTTTTATCATCCCATACAATATGGATCTCAAAGTGAAATATTTATCTTTGTAAGCATTAGAAAACGTAACACCAGCATTCCACAATAATTTCGAATCCTTGATCAATGGAGCTAGGGAAACATCAATATCCTTACCCGGTTGTTTTGGTCTTGATATAAGCATAGATAACATGATATATTTTCGTTTCATGGATGATCACGGTGGTATGTTATAATTTACCAACATAACTATCCAAGTACTATTACTCCTACTTTGAAAACCAAAAGGATTCACTTCATCTATAGATAACGCAAGCCAAAGGTTTCTTGGATCATTTCCAAATTCAGGATACTCATGATTAATACTCTTCCACCTTGTAGTGTCTTCTAGGTGACGTAGTTTCCCATATTTAATTCTTGTATATGCATGTCATTTCAATTATCTCGCAGTATCCTCACTTCCATATAGGTACCTAAACCTTGGAAAGATTGCAAAGTACCATACTACTTTTCTAGGATTGGATTCATCTTTCTTATATCGAGAAGTACAAAATTTTGGGCATTCTTTAAGTGATTTGTGGTCCTTAAAAAAATATATAATCATTCAGGTAGGCATGTATTTTTTTAGAGATCATACCCATCGAGTGTAGCATTCATTTGGAATCGTATGTTTGGATCGAGAGCTCATTGTCTTTTGGGAGCATGTTATTCAGGGGAGAAAGTAGTTCCACAAAACAGGCTTCACTCCACCATTTTCCTGGTTTCAAATTATACAGCTTCAGTATGGCTGACAATGCTATATATTTAGTGCAACCAACACACAACGACGTACTCACACAACTCTTTAACTTCACAAAACAATTTTGGGCAATTACGGAGATCATATTCTATTGTTGTTTTCATTTCCTCAACACGATCTTCATCATTATTCATATATGTAATCACATCCTCCAAATGATCATCTTCATTATTCACACTTTTATTCATATCAGATGATCCATAAAACATAATGTTATTCAAGCCACTACCTAAATTCCCTTTTTCCCCATGTTTATTCCAACATGTATAACATCGATCTATTCTGTGATAGATCATGTTTTCTTCCAAATCCTATGGACTAATTTGTCATGAATAACAATAAATAAACACAGAAAAAGGAATTTAGAAGTGTTATATGCACAATCTTTTGAAAACATGATAAACTCTTTCATTCCATCATCATACTCTTTTGTCAATCGATTATAATTCATCCATTATTTATTAATATTTATCATTTTTGATACCATAATGATAATATTTAACAAAATAATTACACAAAAGATGTTAAACTAGGGTCATCATCCAACTATAATCAACAGAACTAGATATCGTAAACAATACCCCTACCTCTCCATGCATTACTCGGGACCAAATTAGATCACACTTATCTTCCCAACCACCTGATCAATGGAACTAGCTATGAGAAGACCTTTCACATGAATGTCTTAGTATCCCACAAGTGATCTATATGAATTGTTCTACACTATTTTTTTAGTGTTTCTCTAGAAACATAATTTCTCTAGTCAAGAACTATGAAATTAAATAATACCAATCATGCCAACAACCGCAACACCATAAAAACACAATCAAGCACACAATCGGAACACCATACAAATGAAACAATAACAATTTCAGATTTTACAAAGCATCCCCTATTCAATTCGATTTGTTAATTTAGGGGTTATCATAGAAGTTTTATCATCCTATGGAATTCATTAAATTGTTAGTATATGTAAATTACCAATTTTTATATTCAATTTTTCAATAGGAACTAACCAACATGCAATTTATTTAGTTCACAAACAAGGACCACCAACAACCATTATTTTCAGTAGGGTGTTTAGCTCGTACATTTTAGAACATAACCATAAATATGAAAGAGTAATAACATGAGAACAAGAGGAAACCAATGATTAAGAGTAGAAAATTCACCATGAAGGTGTTGTTCAGTGTGGAATAGAGGTACGTTTGTGGCAGAGGAGAGGTGCACAATAGAAGAGATTTCCAATAGAAAAGAAAACATAAAATGATAACTTATATGTTAAACAATTTTATTGGTCAATAGTGGGATTTTATTTTCCATCTGTGATATCTGCTTCCTATTAATTTATTTTCTGCATATCAACTATGTTCCTAGATATTCAACTTATGATTGGGACATGTCTTCTTTTCAGGAGAATGATCATATTTAATTTACTCTAATTTTGGGGTAACATATTCCACATTAATTTTATTTTTTTCCAAGGGGATTGTTTCTATCCTTTAGGGATCATTAATGCCTATTTGGTTAGTAGAAAGTCAGGTCATTTTTTGGTTATGATACTAGTCTGGGCTGTATCATTACATTTCCAATTTTAATTGACCCATGTCCTTTTAAATATAAGATTTGGGGAGGGGCCAGACACTAATATATAGAAGGAATAAGAGAGATAAAAATAATCCTAGGCTCTCCAATAAAAGTGATGAAAGATGAAACATACACCAGGTGAGGGAGAAACACCCAAGAGGAGAGGAGGGGGAGGTTGGTGTAGCGCAGAGGGATTATAAACTTATGTTTTTTTATTCATTACTAAGGCTTTGCTTTTCTCTCATAGATCACGACTGATTATTGATGACTCCTCACTATTGTGAATATTTTTTACATGGATACACTCATCCTAATTTATCTAAGGGTGAATATCCTCCACCAACTCAAAATTCTTTCTACCTCCCAAAAAATTGATCACATTGTTAAAAATCACAATGAATTAGATTAAGCTATTTCAATTGTATAACATGAATTGGGTTGGAATATATGATGTAAACTTTGGGAGGTTTTCATTAGAAGAGATAATGAACATGATGTTCATAAGGGAAAAAATAATTATAGAGGTACATGTAGAGGCCTGGGAACTTTTTTCTCTAGGGAAATTAGAAAAAGGGAGTTGAGACCAAATCCCTACTATCTAACACATGAAATAATTTTCAAACTGAGGAAATCCATCCATATACTTTGCCTTTGATAATTTTTTATGGCTTCACTGATGAGATGAATCATTTTATACTAGAATAATATCTATTACCTTATACTTTTATAGAACAAAAATAAATTGGTAAAGTAAATAGGGTGAGTTGATGTTTGATCTCTATTTGTGTCACCTAAAAAAATACCACACCCTATAATCCTTTTAAAGAATAATGTTATAATTATATAAAATAATATTCTTAAAACAAATTCCAAACTTTGATATATTGGATCTACCCTATTAAATAGAAAACAACCCATGCCATTGATTCTCCTTTAATTCCAAATAAATGAAATTATCCAATAATTGATTACAAAGCATCTCCCATGATATCTCCAGATCCTCAACATCACTAAGAAACAAGATCCATCCCTAACAAATAGATAAAAAAATAAGATAATAAACAATGGAATCCAATGTTCCATTATATAAAGAATCAAAATAAAACAAATCTAAAAAACGTCTAACCATATCTCTATCTTCTAATTAGGGATATTTCCCTCATAATTAAATAATAAATAATGTTGAAACTCACAAAATGAATTCCAATTATAGATATCCTACTTAGGGATCACCCTAATACAGTCAATTGAAGCATCCTGAATCTCCCCACCCAACTCATCCACAAGTATAATCCTTTTACCATAAACCTACATATCACAATGCGTGAATCTATATATAAAATATTGGTAATGGTTTGAATCCTCAAAAAATAATGAGGAGGCGGTTGCTGCTAAGAAAGATGATTCGGTGTCCAGAGGAGGAGGAGGAGGAGAAGGAAACAACGGTGGAGGGCGAGGAGAAGCAGGGTCATGGAAGAGGAGGGATTAAGATGGAGGAGAAGGAGAAGGCCATGGTAGCAACAGAGGAGGAGAAGGTAGCGGTGGCGGAGGAGGAGGGGGAGGAGACACGGCGTAGGGTTCTGCTTCCATGAGGGCTTGAACAGGTGCGACAGAGGAGGGTCCAATTAGGGTTATTTTATAAAAACTATTGGAACCATTATCCGCACTAGTTAAAAGCGCTGATAAAGGTATGTTTTATCAGCTCTAATTTAAAATTGTTCATAAAACATAACTTTATCCACACTTTTTGAGCACTGATAAAGATAATCCTTTATCATCACTTTTTTAGGGCAGATAATGGCATATCATTATTATTCCTCAAAAACCACTGATAAAACAAATATTTATCAGTGCTAAAATTATAGCACTGATAAATACAAACTTATGAAATCCTTTTTAATTAACTATATATATATATATTAAAATGTATTATATATTTATAAATAAAATAAATATATTAAATATAAAAAAATCAATAAATACAATGAATTAATCTAATAAATCTAAAAAATCTATAATTAACATTATTTTTTAATACAAATATAATAATTTTATATAAATTAATAATAAATAATTATAATAGTGATAATAATAGTGCTGATAAATGTCCACTTTATCAGCACTAAAAAAGTACTCATAAAGGGTACACCTATATCAGTTCTTGTTTTAGCGCTGATAAATTCTATATTTATCAGCACTTTTAGCTAGCGCTCATAAAGGCACACCCCATTATCAGTGCTTTCTTCTTAGAACTGATAAATGAAAGCACTTCCCTTGCCTTTTTTTGTGTTAGTGTGAGTTTAAGTGAAAGGATTATGAATCTATTGGTGCCTATGATCCCAATTTCACAAGGCATTCAAGGTACACATCTATAATTATCATCCAAATAGAAAGTAAGTTTGATAGGTTCTTTGATGGATTAAAGACAAGTATCATAAGGTAATTTTCCATAACATACATTGGTAGCTCTGAAGATATTTTTTTTGTGAAATAAAATTTGAAATGTAGGTTGGAGTTAAGTATAAATCTCAGGGTTTTAACAAGAAGAGGAATAAGGAGTTTAAAGGAAAATCAAAATAACATGATGATTAGAAGATGAGGTTTCCTTTGTGCTCTATGTGTGTAAAGAAGCATGTTGGTAATTGTATTAATGGGACTAGTAAAATTTTTATGTTTGGAAAGGAAGGAAGTCAAGTAGAAAAATGACTGAGTTATTGAAAAAAGTTATATAATGATGTGAATATTGAGAAAAGCCTTAAGTATGATCCTCCCACACATCAGTGTTTCAATTGTATGGAGTTTGTAAATTTTTTTCAAAAGTTTCCAAATCCATATGTAAATAATATTGATGAACTCAAATAAACTTTGAACGCAAAGGAGAAAGAAAAAACATATGCAATCACAGTGGATGAAGTGAGCCATGATAATTGGGGAACTCCATAGTGGGGAATTTCCTGTGTGATTTTGTAAAAAGTAAGATATATGAAAAATTTGTTGATCCTTTAGTGGAACATTTTATGAGTCTAAGTACAAGATATATTTATCTATATGAATTTTGGATTAATAAAAATACGTTGATTTTCTAGAGATAAAAGGATGATCCCAAACATCCACTAGGAAAGTTTTTTTAAATATAAAAGCCTATTTACGGAATAAAGGGTGAAATATCTTTTGGAATCATTATGTTTTCAATAAGGATTTATGGAACTTAAGATTATGAACATGTTTTCAAGAGAATATATGATGAAGGTATTTGCATGTTTGGTATGTGATGACACATGGGGGATCAATGTTAAGCTAATTTCATGATATTCTTTATACTATTTTCAATTTTCACCTTTCATAAGGGTTAGAAGGTTAACCCATCATGAAAAGATTAAGTTAAACTTTATATTATGTATTTATATATTATGGTTGTATTGAAAACCATAGTTAAAATGCAATTTAGTGATTAACCTTATTTCAAGTATTTTCATCATATTTTAGAAATTACATTAGTGTGGTTTTATAGAAGGACATCATGTTTTTTAGGTGACAACCAATCTAGTAGAACAAGGTCACGGGTGTTGAACCCTTGATCGATGGATGATAAGGTTTTAATGCTTACCACAAGCCTATGTGATGTCTTAGTTAATATGTAAATTGTTTTTTGGAAAATTATTAATTATGGACCAATAGAGTTACTTTTTATGTTTATATATTAATGTAATATCCATGTTAATTTTTTAAAATAGTTAGAGATAAATAGTTATAATTTTCATTATATTATGGGCCTTAAGATATGCAAAATGTGTATTTTAACACTTCAAACATAAGAGTTAATTTCTCAATGTCCATTACATAAAGTAATGGACGAATTAGAAGTTAATAAATGCACAACTTGAGAATTACATTTTTCTATAGAAATATATCAAGTATATTTTATTATATTGTTGGTAAATAAAATAATTAATCATTGTTAGGATAACGTTCATAATAAAATGTGTTGTCCTAATACCTTAATTTTGTTTAATTGATGGTCTTTTAAATTATCAAATATTTATGAATTTGAGGCCCTCAAATTTTCTTTGATCATTCAATTTTTTGTGATTGATAACCTCAATTACTTCCTATAAATATTTACCCTTTTAATCCATTTCCAGTATTCATCCCAAACTATATTCTTCTATGTGGAAACCTAGTTATATGTTACTTTGGATAGCTGTTATGGTTCCAAATTTCCCTTTTAAGGGAAGTTTTAGTATCCATTTTTATGATGTCTATTTCTATGAATGAAACATTAAAGTATTAAACCTTTCATAACCAAGATGAATTTAAATGGTGAATTTCATTTAAAGGGGGGTAGAATATAACACCCCTAGATTTTGTGAATAATTTGTTTCTGAATAATTTAAACTTTTTGATATTTTTCATTTCACATAACACTACAAATAGTTTGTTTTATATTAAAGCACGATGTTTGGATTGCTTTATACACCACACCAAGTTAATCGTACACTAAATGAAACATAAATTATAGATTTATCTATAAGGAACATCATGGTTAGATGTCGACATGGATTACATTACAAAAAAATTAGTTTGTGTACACAACATGCAAAACCAAATTGGAGTACATTACACACAACACTAATTTTATACGAATAGAATTTTTATTGTTATAATTATTTAAATGATATAATTATAAACATGTTTTTAAACATAGAAATATGAATAGTGATAACTAATTTTGAAATATTTTTTATTATGTTTTTATATAAATAAAACATCTTTATAATGAAAGGCCTAATCTTTGGTAAAGTCCTTACATGTTTAAAAATACTATTTTCCCAAATACATTAATTTTCATGTCCTTCTGTGAAAAACAATAAAATTAATTTTATAAAAATTTTGAAATTTAATTTTATGAAATAATTTTTTTTTTGAATTTATAATGTCAAAATTATCTTAGATAATTTTTTTGTATTTGTTTGAGAAACTTCAATTTTTGATGTGTAATGAAAAATACTGGATTTTAATTCAAAACTATCTTTTTTTAATTTATTTTTAAGGTTAAATTATTTTTTAATTTGGTTTCAAAGTTTAATTCGATCATATTTTTATCAATTAATCCAATTTAGGTCATTGTAATCAATTTCACTTCGAAATTGGCTTTAAAAACTTAGCAAAGGTTTCGAGGTTTTTACTTTAAAAACTCGTAGTGTCGTCCCATCAGTTAGATTATTTTTCAATTATTTTCTTCCAATTCTATAATTTTAATTTGAAAAAATTATTTCATATTTAGAATTAGAAATATTTATAATTTATAATAAGTTAAATGTTTTTTACAAAAAATATTATTGAAACTTATTACAATTAATTACAACGATTAAGAGACAAATTAGGTTCATAAATTACTAAACCTTAAATTTAAGACCCAAAATGACCTATACACTTTTCCAAAACCAATTTTCTGGAAAATATTCATCCAATAACCTTACATTATTGATTTGTTTTTGTTTTTTATGACTTTTTTTATGTAAAAACATTGGTACACATAACTTGTTTTAAGAAATTCCAATTGTGACCTTTCCCTTCACTATAAAAGTCCACCAACTCTCCCTCTTCTTCACACCTCTCAAAACACATAGGTTCATAACTATCAACCAAATAAAATTTCCAAAACCCGTAAATTACTCATAGATTCCACTCCTTCAAAATAAATCAATCCAACAATGCCCTTTAGAACAAACCAAAAGGAGTTACCTGATTAAGAGGTAATAACTTCTCTCAAGCTCCATTATTTTATTCTATTTCTCCACCCCCTCCAATATCATTATTCAATTATTTTATAAAAAATTATATTAAATATACTATTAATTTTTTATGCTAATGGATTAACCTACACTTATACACACCTTCATCTAATGGGTACCGAACATATTTTTTATGTGTGCGGTGAACTACCGCCTCACTAAATGATGATTGTTAATTTTTCATTTAACACCTATAATGGTGGAAATTATGATATAAAATATATTTATATATGTTATATGTTATATTTATTATTCCATTTTTCTTATTTATTCCTTTTAAAACACATATCATTTCACTTTTCATTTAGTGTAAATACAATAATTCTGTTCTACCGCCCACTCAAAGCGATGTGATTTATTCAAACACTACATGAAATGTATTAAGGATGGTTTTAGTGAAATTATATGATTTATATGATATAATAATTATATATACAAATATATACAAATATTTCATTTTCTTTATTTTTTTCAATATGAAAACAAGAATAGAAACAGTATTCATGTGTACGTATGTCATACCATCTCCATGAATGGTGTATTCCATTTTATACTTCTATATTCTATATATTATTATAAATAAAATAATCAATATATATTATATTTATATCATGGTTAAAATTATGGAAATCATGATATAATTATAAGGATCAAAGATATAACCAATTAAGACACTTGCAAAAAACAAAGCTGATATTACCCAAAGTGAAACCTTAACATTGAATTATTAACAAGAGGGTAATGTAAGGTCATAATAAAAACATGTATGTAACTATATATAATAATATTATTTCATAAAATATTTATGATAAAATAAAATTTACTATACAAGAATATTTTATGAGTAAGATGAGAGTCAAGACTCAAGGTAAGATAATTTCATCTCACTTTTTATTTTCACGAGATACATGTTTCTTTCACATCCAATACCTTTTTTGTGGTGTGTATACTGACCATGTATGTATTTTATGATTCTTATAATTAAATATATAGGTATATACATATTCATTTTAATAACTTTATCTCATGGGGTTCATTTTCAAAAAGTTACCAAATCAGTAAAGTAATTTCATCCCAAATTGCCTTTCTTGAGACAGATGTCATGTTATGCACCTATATTTTTCCATGAGGTGTGTATAATAAATTTTAAATGTTATATAATTAATTTTATTATTTTAATTATATTTTATGATTCATTTAATTTCATTTTATTAAACGAGGATGATGGTGCATATTTACCAAGTGGTGGGAGTTTATTGAAACTATATCATCACTTTTCGAGGTTGTTTATGTTTATGATTCCCTCGATGAAATCATTTAATCCATATCTCAAGAACACTTATTAATTTTCTTATCTTATAGTGTCTCATGATATATTCATGTATTGTAAACATTTTTCCAATCTTTGCAATATAATATAGTTAAGAATGTGTTTTTAGAAATCTCGACTTTACCCTCTCTTATATCAGAAATATCTATACGTTTAAAACCGTGTTCTCTAAAAATAGTTCCCAATATTATTCTAAAATTATCCTAAAACCATTAAAATAAATTTTAAACATTTTTTTATTTTACCAATTATTTAAAAGGAATGTTCTTATCACTCTCTGAATGATGAATTTTTCTAACGTTTTTACTATTCAAAAAGAATGTTATTTCTTACCTTGAATGACATGTACTGACTTACCCATCATCAATTACTTGAATATTTATTTTAATTTCTAAAATGTAAATTTTTATGATTTTTTTTAAAAATAGATATTAGGTAAATAATTTTCAAAAAATTTTCAATACTATATTATATGTTTTTAATGAAAGTGGTTTTTAAAAGGTTTATTGTTTTAAAGAGAGTTTTTCAAAAAAGAAAGTATATCTATTTGAAGAAATGTTTTACAAATATCCTTCCTAGTAATTTTACATATAATATAACATCTATTTATATTACTCATAACCTTCTATGAAATAACCCAAAGGTTCGATTCATATTCTTTAATGAATGATTTATGTTTTTATAGAATGATGCATATGGAACCTGTTTCACTTCCATGAGGCTTATGCTTTTGAAAATCACTTTTCTGATGGGTTATGATTTTCTCAATTCATAATTAAACCAATATATTTTCAAAGGTTATGATGTGATGAAATGTTACTGATACCCATTTTATTACAAGGGTTGTTTCCCAAGCCTGAAAAGAAGAAGTTATATTGGGTGCAGACCAAGCCCAAAAATAAAAAGGAACATTGGTTGTATCCCAATCCTATCAAAATAAGGTACATGGTTTTAACCCAATAATAAAATTAATAGGGTACATAGGTTATATCCCAATCCCAAAAACAAGAAGGTACATGGGTTGTAGCCCAAGACTAATTGTAAGAGGGTACATAGGTTGTTATCCCAAGTCCCGAGTAGGTAAACATTTCATAGACCAAGAATAACATGTTATAAAGGTAATGGTAGGTATCCTTGATATAAAAGTTTCTATTATTATATGTACTCCACAAATTCTATGTCTTATTCTCCAGTTACGATTTCATGGCTCATGATGTTTATTTTTTTTGTTTCATGTCTTATGAACAACCATTCTTTATCCAAAAACTCATGTTTATGATATTTGATATGCATAGTATGATATTATAATTTTGTGGTCACATTCTCATACCCATATCTTTATTTTTATGCTTACATTTATCACTTGTTTACCCTTAATGAGCATATGCGGTCACCATTTTTTATGTTTACTTCCCCAAGTTATGAAGATATATTTCATGTATGATATGTCTAATAGGTGTTCTAGTCTTGGAGAACCTAGTCTAATAAAATTTATCTTGCTTATGTACCGATGTTTAGATTTCCATTTTTTCAAAGGCACTAAACTAATATGGTCTTGGGGCATCTATTTGTAAAATATTTTAATGTATTCAGCAAAAGTTATGTAATGTCTATGTATAAAAGGTGAGGGTCTCTATAACAAGTTTGTTTATAAAATAATTAAATCACACTTGTTGGATTAAATTAATGAAATTTATATTCAGTATAATTTTTAACATTAATATTATGTTTTTTCTAGATATGATATAAAAAATAATATTTTATGCATAAAATTTGTATTTTTTTTAAAGACAGCTTTATCACCTTTTGAGGGTGCAGTTGTTTTAATTCTAGTTTTCACATTTTATAAATTATATTTGAAAAAAAAACTCCTTATATTAAATTTTAAAATAAAAAATTTACTTTGGTTTACTTTTTTTTATTTTACTGATAAGTTTCATTTTTTTATGAATATTGGAAATACTATATTATAATTGAAAACAACTTTTTCATCTCAATAATTTATATTATGTAATTATATTTTGAATTAGAATTAAATTATAATTAAATAAATTTTATATCCATTAATACAATTTTTTATCATTTAAATCAATTTCATAATTTATTTGGATATAAAAACGTTTTAATCTTCTGAATGTTTTCATTTTTATAACTCGTTTCTTTGTCCTGTCTATGGGTCGAATCTTCAATTAATTTTAGCCAATTATGTGTTTTTAATTCTCAAAATTTTATTTCATATCTGGAATTAGTGGTTAAAAATTATTTAAATAGGCTCCTTTTATATTTTGGACTTTATTAATAGTAAATTTAGTAATTTTGTTTTAAGATAGTTAAGAGTAAATTGAGTAATTAAGGGTAAATATAATATTATAAATATTATAAAATCACACTAAAACATTTCCTAATTTGATTCTATGAGTGAGTGTCAACTAAAATAATCATGGGGATATAATTATAACCTATGGAATCCACATGGATGAGAGTATGACATTTATAATATTTTATTTAAATAAAAGTCAAAAGATATCTTACTTATGTTTTTAATAACTATTAAATTTTTAATCAATGGTGATTAAGAATATATATTTTACTATAAATAGTATTTTAAATTTAAATATTTTAATATTCATTATTTTTTTTAAATTTTTTCAAAATAAATAATTACGTTAAAGGCTTACACAATGATGATGCAATAATTACTTAATTGATTGATATATAAAATAAATGATATTAAAATTATTAAAATTAATATAATTTGAATATATTAATGTAATATAAAAATTTTATAGATGAATTAAACTTGTTTTTTATATTTTACAAGAATTTATTCTAATTTATATTTTTATAAGATATTTATAAAATTTCAAGTAATGAATAGTTTTAAAATTGACCTTATTGATATTTTTTAAAAAATAATATTTTATTAAATGATATAAAATTTATAAAATTATGAAATTCTATAAAATTATTTTTTTAAGAATAAATATTCCATCAATGATCCATTGAAGGTTATCTTTCATTCTATAGGAACTATATTAACCTTCAATGAGTGAAAACACAGGTTGTCACGACAAGAGTTAAATAGGTTAAATAAGGGTTAAAAGAAAACGATAAAGATTAAAAAATACTAAACAATTATATAATCTTCACTAGATTAAGTTATTTTGAACCATAATAATACAATATTCTAAATAAATATTTTTTTTATAAATTTTTAAAATAAGATCGATTTATATTATTTTAATATTTTGAAGAATTTCAAGACTTCCCCTCCCCTCTCTTATAAATAGGTTCCTCTTGTCCTATTTTCTTTATACATAATATCATAATTTTTGTCCAAAATCAGCCCAAATACCTTCCTATAATACCTATCGACATTCAATAACTCTTATTTGTGGAAGAACACCACCCTTAGTGGTCTTAAGGTGTTAAGAAAAGGAGATCCTCTGATGAAGAGGTATGGATTTAATCAAGTATTTATGTTTTATTTCTTCTTTTGCTTCCTTAAAATATTATTAAACCAAGATGAAATAATAACCCACATATACTCAATATACTTAGACTTTATAATTTTAATATCATCACTTAATCCACACCCACTTCCGTTAAATGGGAAAAAAATTAATCGTTTGGGTGTATGGAAGATTACCACCTCAAGAACCAATATAATTCATTTTCCATCACTATCTCTCAAGATTGGTTATAATGGTTGAATTAAATATTATATATGATATTGATGACATATTTATCATTATTAATTATTAATATATGATTTTTTATTACCTTTCCATGCACAAAAAAATGACAGTATTGTTCGTATGTATATGGGAACTATCACCTCCACAAAGCAACATGATTCATTTTTCGTCACCACATCACAAGGATGATATATATAAGTATATTTTAATGATTAATGTTATATTAATTATGTTATGAAATTTTGAAAAGATATAAATATACTTATATTACTTCCATAATGTTCATTGAAAAACAGAAATGTTTCTCATGCATATATAGGGCATACTGTTTCTATGATGGAAACATTGGTTCATTGTTCATATACATATTACTTGATTTGTTTAAAAAGAATAAATAATATATAAATATGATAATTGGTTCATTAATATTATTCTGAATATTATAGACTAAGGACCATTTTTATTATTGACTCAACATCAATGTTTTTTGACTCAAGTATTGAATATCATCAAAACGTCTGATGTGAAAATTAATAACTAACTAATTATTATAACATTTTAATAAGTCATATACATGGAATAATAAACTTGGAAACATTTATGAAGAAAGTAAATAATTATCCTAATTTTATTATTTTGGAAGATAAATATCATATGTGATGATTCAGACTCAAGGTAAGGGTATTTTTAACTAAATAAACCATATTTTAAAATTTTTAATGATTTATTTTCAAAATATTTCTCTTTCTTGTCCATGTTTTTAAAATTATTTTTTATAAATTTATTAATATGTAAAGAAATTTTTTTAAATTATTTTTATAATTTCTCTAAATTATTTTTCAAAATTTAATCTTTTGATGGTTTTATATAAATTACTTTCCTTAAAAATCCAATTTTAAAGTTTCCCTTTAATTCCATTATAAAAATATCAAAATAAATATATTTTTAAAATATAAATCATGAATTTAATTTCCATCTTTTAGGATTATTTAATGATTTTATAGGGCCTTTATAATTTTTCATAGTTATTTTCAAGTAAAATTCTTTTATTTTATTATTCTTGGTTTTTATATTCTAAAAAGTAATATTTACAAGCAAAGGGTATTTTAATATCTGAAAGTGTTTTGATTGTGGGTTTAAAATATTTTTGAAGGGATTTATTCACGATATGTTCCTTGAAAAAATGTATTATAGGTTGATCCCATAGCTCAAGATATTATGGGTTAATCCCCATTATAGCTCAATATATGATGGGTGATCCCCATTATAGCTCTCCAATGCATTAGGTACTCAAGAGATAGAAGTCAACTGTATGAGTATTCAATTTTTAATAGTGAATGTAATAATTATAAGGTAATGATTTACCAAGGTACTTGCATGATTTCTATATGCATGCTAATTAATTTTTTTGAAAAGGTTTTTTAATGGGTTTTTATGTTTTCACCAGACTAAGGATTTATTTTATTTATGTCCCTTACTAATATTTTTCACTCATCCCATGTTTTAAAATTTCTAGACCAAAAAAACTACAATATGTAATGTTTAAATTGAGTTCCTTACACCCAAGTACATATTAGTTTTTGTTTTATAGTCCTCAATTTTCTCCACCTATGTTTCACTAAGTTATTATATTACAGTGCATACACGTTCTTTTTCTTAAGGAAATTATACTTGGTGTTCCTTTTCCCTTTCATAAACATAATTTTTTTCTTTAGAGTGTAATTTTCATTATTATCATCATATAAATTATTATAACACTTTGAAGAAGGGTTCTAAACTTTTCCACACTAAAAGAATCAAATTTTAATATTTATTTGAACTTCCCCTTCCATTTGCTTATATATGAGGAAATGAAGGACATCACCTCATCTACCTCTTTCTCTTCAATACCATCTTCAATAATGATCATTTTTGTTTCATTGAATGAAAATTCCCTACATCATTCCATTTATATAATACAATATTAAAATTTTTTCATCTCATATGCTATAAGAATACATTGAAATACATATGAAGATATGGTATTGGGATTCTTTTACTCAATCTAAAAAACCATCTGATTAAAGTGAGGTAGAAAAAATATCAATTGTTTATTTATTATATTTATATCTTCAAGATTTTTTCCAAGTACACACATATCCTCTAAATTAATATCTTCTTGATCAAAGAATACATCACCAGATTTTTTTGGGTGTATTATTAAATAATTATATTGGATTAATAATAAATAAAATGTTAGTTATCTTACCACTGTGTCATTTTTATAAAAGTTCAAAATTTTATCCTACATTGAGTTTGAATATTGAGAAAATATATCCTTCAAATATATTATCTTCAAAAAATCTCCCATAGATAATTTTTCCTTTGGTATCAATATCTAATTTCTTTTTATATATTTCTATAAATACTCAAATTTTTTATATAAATTTGAATGTATGGGAATTGTTTAAATCTTACTAAGTGATTCAAAAAAGTACATCATATGATTCCTAAATTGTTAAAAATTATGTCTATTGGATATTAGAATCCACTTGTTATTAATAACCATTTTTATCTTACATGAAGAGATACATCTACTTTGAAAAAGAATCAGTAGTTATGGTTTCACTACCAACTCTTAACCTTCTACTCTAATATAACTTGTTGAACCTATTTAGGGATGATAATTTGAGAGGGTGATGAATTAGGGTATATAAATTTAAATAATCCACTTATAATGATCATGTTTCATTGTTAGGAGGAACACACCACTCTTCCAGCCTAAATATTATTGTGATAAAACATATGACATAATTGTTTTTTTTGGTCCACCCTCACTGGGAAACATCCAAGGAGAATACACCAATGATGTTTCGATGTATCAAAATTAATTAAACAGAATTGACTGAATAAGTTTCAAACATGATTCATTGTCACATATGGTTTACTACCACTCACAAGGAATGTAAGCTCACTAGTTTCTCATACAATAAATACTCAATTTCAAACAAGTGCGCATGATTAATTAACCCAAATAAAAAAATTATTTATAACTCTATTTGTATAACAACCAATTTCATCTTCATCATCATAATCTCATTCATTTTATACCAATATTTTGGATTTATGTATCAATGGTATCAAATTTTTTTTAATAATTTTATGAATGAAATTTATAAAATTTATCTCTCAAGTCTATAATTATGATACCCACAATGTCACAAGAAGATTTTTATTTTTTGTAATATTTATTTTATTTATTTTATTAGATTTTTTGATAAAAAATATGATATATATGAAAATATAACTAAATATATGGGATGAATGAATGGATAGAGGTGCTTCAAGGTGACTATTTATATTAGAAAATCCATACCAATGGTGTTTTCATGGTCTCATGAACAGTATTGGAAACTATATAACATATACATGATTTTAGTAAACAGTGACTATTTTCATTAATTTAAATGCATTTTTAAGGAGTATTATATTATTTCTCCATATTTTCATTTAAAATAATTATAAGGAGTCTTATATTGATGGACTACTTTCACTCCTTACTCTATGTAATTCACCTTTCTTACGTAGTAATTTTTTAAGGGTAGACCCTCAAACTATCTCCTTTATCCCTTATCTATTCAAAATATTTCATCTCTATTCACTAATCAAGATATGGTGGCTAGGATTATGGTTTCATTCGAAATAATTTGGGTGGGGGTATTGATTTTAGGTCTTTCAATATCTTTCTAAGACTTTTTTCTTATTCTACTTGGTGGATTGACACCATTTCCATGGATTCCATCAATTTTTATAGGTGATTATGAAATATTTCCCCACGATATCAAAAACCTAGATTATTGGATCTTTTTACACACTAATTGTTTATATTTGGGTTATTTTATTTTTTAGCTTTATTTTTAAATGAATATAATATTTATTTTCAAAATATATGTGTTTTCAACTACATTTTATATTCATGTTTTTAGTGTTCAATTCTCCTTTAGATAAATATATTTTTAATGTGTGAAACAAAGTTATTTTAATGGATTATACCCTATTTAGGATGTTAAAAATGATTCATTAACTTTAAATTGAAATATAAATAGTTCTTTAAATGAATAGAAGGCTTTTTATTTAATTAAAAGAACTATTTAATAGAGAGTAAATTGGGTTTATTGGATTTATATATTATTTATTTACCAATTTATTATATTTAGAATATATTTGGTTAACCTTGTGTCAAGTTATTTTAGAAACATTATTAATGTTTTTAGTTAGAGTGTAAAATATTATGAATAAGTGGTTGTTTTAATGAATTGATTTTACAGAAGTGAGATCAGTGATTTTTATATGAAATTCAAATTATTATAATAGATTAAAATTTATTGGGTGGTATCGGATTGATTACACTATATATGTATACACATAACCAATTAGGACTATAGTATTCATGCTATGTGGTTACCCTTGATAATACCAATATTGAGTGAGTCAATTGAGTGGGTTGGATCACATTACAACAAAATGAGTTTCTAGATTTTATAGAATTGTTTATTAGTTCAATTAAATATAATTATTTGATAAAAAAGTTATTTACATGGGTTTATTTATAAATTTATGTGTATTTATTTTAATCCTAAAATGAATTTTTTAAAAATTATTTTTATTTTCCATGTTTTAATTTTTTTTTAAAAATTTAATGAATCTAATGATTCTTATACAAAAGAAATTTATATTATAAAAAACTATGTGTTTAATAACCATTAATTAAAACAATCTAATGTTTTTTCTTTGTTAAATAATTTGGAATGTATTGAATCATTGTTTATATCTTAATGGGGTTTATTATCATTCACTGCATACAAAATTTGGTGTGATGTAAAATTTATTTCTTTTGATATGGGTAAAGGATTAACTCCACTTTGGTGTGGTGGATGACCATAGATAATTTCAATTTATTTATGTAGTAACTGGCCAAATATAATTGTTTATCATATGGATATGGAATTTATTTTAGTTTTTTAATTCTAGACTAGGTTATTTTACTCAACCACATCAAAAAAATCCATTTTTTTCTTCCTCATTTTTTCAACATTTATCATTATATATGAAAAATTTACAATTATATATATATACAATTATTTATCATTACAAGTATCTTGTTTTATGTTTTTTAGTTCAGGTTTTTATTTTTTTAGTTATTATTAATTGATTTGAATTCTATTATTTAAAAAACAGTTTATTTTTAGGTTTTTTTAGTCTAATATATTCAATGATTATGAAATATTTATATTAGGGATCCATCATTTCAGTTATTTTAAATAATAAATAATAAAACTAAATTAATGTGTTTTGATTCCCTGATACTTGTGTTATCCTATGGTGATTAGGAAAATGATTTAGGCCTTGTAGTGTGATAGATCAGGTGTTAATATTGGATAAAATTATTTTTTTCATTACATTAATCTTCTTTATTCCATCTAGATATATTTATTTTTTACATATTGTTTAGATATTATTAATAGCTAGGATATCTCTATGTTATTCAAGGCCTCTATGATCAAGACACCTATATTTTCCACTTATTAGATAGTCAATGATGTCCAATAGAGTTGTACTATATATTTCTATCCCTTTATAAATCTAGTAAGTTCTATGTATTTTCAGATATTAAAAATATTTATATCTAAACATTTTATGTATTTATAAACAATTTTATATAATTATGTATGAAAATTCCAGATCCCTCTAAAAATTTCATCCTAAAACATTTCTTATTCCATTATCTTATAGTGTCACAAAAGCTATATATATATATATATGAGAAATTTATTATCATATAACATAAATCATCACAACACAATCCTAATTCTAGGATATTAATTTGTGGAAATAATTACAATACATGATGTACAGCCCTACACAGCTTTCTAAAGAAAAGTATTTATAAAAAATATCATATTGTTGTGTTGTGGTTTAAGTAAGAAACTATAATAATCATCCCTAAACCACTATTCAATCTTAAAATATACATAGAAAATCACAACATGTTATTAATTCCTCATGGAATAATATTTTCTATTCCCTAAATAAAAATTATTCCATGAGAATAATCAAATTATACCATTATAACCATAATGAAATGAACAACCCCTTAATCAATGGCCCTACTAAAACTATATTATAGTGTAACACATAGATCATTGAAATATAATATTTTATTCACAAAAAAAAATCTCATTAACTTCCTAAAAACTGTATAAAACTCCAAATAAAAATTCCCAGTGGCATTTGGAGTCTTTTTAGGTTTTTCTATTCGCCATTATCAAAAAAATACAACCTAAATAAATATACTTGGATTCTTTCTAAGACATAATTATTAATTTAGAAAATAATATAAATATAGTATATGAATCATTGATATTTATTTTTAAAATTACTTTCATTAATCTGTAATATGTACTATCCAGTAAAACCTTGATAATTTCAAAAGAATCTATTTTCGATTGTGTATAAAATATGCAACAATGATCCTAAACGGTCAATGAAATATTATTATTTAAATAAGACCATTATAGACCAGATGTTAAATTGGTGGGAGTTAATAGGATAAAATAATTCATGAAATATATATAATTACCCTACTTAGGGTTAAGTTTTTAGATTTTTCTAAAAAGATTGAATATTCAGTGAATAGTGAAATATTTCTCTTTTTCAAAAAATATCATTTATTTTCAATATTTTATGTAATTTAGAAGTCATATTTGTTTGAAATATTATTTAAAAATATTATTATTATTATTTAGTAATATATAAACTAAATAATTTAATTTTTATATTTTTATACCGTATTTTGGTACATGTGCATTTATTAGACTTAAAAATACATTTTTCTAAAAAATCATTTTTCAACACGTCTCGTGGGACTAATTTAAAATTAAATATTACACTTCTATGAATTTAATAATGAAAAGAGAATTTGATATTTTGGATTAGGTTGTTCATATTTATTAAATAGGGGTTATTTTTTAGTTATTATGAATAGTAACTATTGTAAATAGTTGTCACCACGATAAGGGTAAAGTGGGAAATTAAGGCTAAAAACATTATGATATGGACTATAAATTGACCACAAAATTACCATTCTCATATTTTATGAGTTTAGTTTGGATATGTACATCAAATTCTTAAATATATGGACACCTGGTTCTATATTTCATTGATTTGGACCATTATAATATTTATGTAAAAGTTAAATACAAAAATGTCACATTCTTTCTTTTAATATGCATAATATTTTATAATAAGGACAAAATAACGTATGTTTGGTTATAAATGATAATTTTAAAGATAAATTATGTTCTTATATCTTGTTGATTTATTTATAATTTTTAGTAACTATATAATTACCTTAAATTACTAGGCAATGCTGACTCAATATTTATTCAATTAATATGGAAATAAATAAATAATTTTAAAAAAATTACATGTTATATAATTTGATTTTATTATTGTGTTAAATGAATTTTTTAGATAAATATAACATTTAAAAGATTTTCTAATGGAATATATTATAATTTTTATACTTTCATATTGTTTTCCATGTCAAATTAAATAAATTATTCCAAAAATGATATAAATAATAATTTATAATAAATATAATTTTATTAAAATATTTAAAATATATAAAAATTATATATTGGGCAAAATTATTTTTATATGATTAAAAATATAAACTATGATCTATTAGTGGAACAATTTCTCTAATATATTGATTGTATTGACCCCTAAAGAGTAAAAAACTTCACTATCGTGATAATTGCCAAACAAGGTTAACACAAGTTGAAGCTAAATGGTAAGGGTTGAAACATCACCTAAAAATGTATAAATTTTATTGGATGATCTGTTTCAACCAATAATCAACTTAGTTTCAAATTATATTAGTTTTAATCATTTTTTTGATGAAAATTGATATATAATGTTTTAATATTTTATGATATTCCAAAAGTTTCCTCCCCTCGCATAAAATGGAACCCTCTTATCCTCTTTTCAGCACACATAAATACCATTATATTTTGGCCAATACATAAATAAATATATTAATTAATCTCATTTTAATTTCATGTTGGCCTTGATTTGATTATAAAACCCTCCTAGGATTGATTTTGGTATAATCCTAATGTGGTTGTCCTACGAAGACATATAATTTTTAACTAAGTATTTTATTTTATTTATTATTCCACATACTTCAAATCATACTTAACTGTGTTGATATAATTACATAATTATCTCTTATATACTAATATTTTATTATTTTAATGGAATAACCTACATCCATATGCACTTCTGTCAAATGGGAAATGAAACTATTATTCATTTGTGCGACGGACTACAGCCTCATGAACTGAGGTAAATTGTTTTCCCTCATCAACTATAAAATATATTTATGATGATTAATTTAATTTATATATATTATATTCAAAGATATTTATCATTATAGTAAATTAATATATCATATATTTTCTTACATTTCCATCAATTGAAAAATGACAACATTGTTCTTGTATACACGTGGACTACCACCTCCACGAAGTGATATGGTTTATTTATCATTACTAAATCCCAAGGAAGTTATGTATAAGAATATTTAAATCCATAGAATTTTATTTGTGATATAATTATAATTCTGGATTGATAAAACAATATCTTTTTCCATTATGATCTTTAAAAAATGGAAGCATTACTAATGTGTACGTATGACCTACCATCTTTAGAATTATAACATAGTTAATTTTTCATAACCATATTTCATGGTTGGTTTTAAAATCATAATTTATTTATAAAAATTCTAATTATTTCATTATTATTATTTTGGATATGATAAACTACTGACCTTGTTGACTGTTGTCAACTTACGAAAGTCATTTTATACTAATGAGTCAAATATCATTAAAAGTCCAATGTGAACATAATTGATTAAGTAACTATATATAAAAATTTATTAAATATTATAAATGGAATAATGATCTTGAGAAAATTTTATTAAGGAAATAAATAATTTACATAATCATATTATTAAGGAGTTAAATAACATAAGTGATGATTCGGTCTCAAGGTTGTGGATTTTGTCTCAATTATACTTCTTTTAGGAAATTTTTAATATAATGAACCTAATTTATTTTATATGATGTATATAGTTCCAAATTTAAAAATTAAATCATGAATCTTACATAATTCATGTTCTTAAGTTACAATTCATTTTACTTCATCCATGGGGATTTTATTTGAATGTTACCAAGTGGTAATGCGATTCTTAACTCAATTTCCATTAATTTGGTTATACATCTACTTACTCATCTTTTTTATTCCCTGATTATGTGTTAATGGCTAAATAATGTTTTTTATTATATATTCCTATTTGTTTTTCTGTTTACATATGTTAACAAAAACACTTCATGTAATAATTATCACTTCAAAATTTATGATCTGTGCTGGTGTTTTCTTCGTCTCAATCTCATTTTCTTGAGACATGTTCCATGTCATGCACCATGAATTCCTTGTGTGGTGTAATTAATATATCATGAATTAATTTTTACATATTAATTAATTAAATTCATGGGTCATATAGATCTATATCATACTTTTTCTTCTAATGACATTTGATTAAAAAGTAACCATAGTGGTAAAGGCATTATGTTACGATCTCATTCAATTTAGAGATTGTTTATGTTCATGATTCCTTTGGTGAAAATCATATACAATTATTTTCATGAACCAAATACCTTTTATTATAATTTGGTTATGAATTTTTATTACATGTTTTGTTTCAATTTCCTCCATTATTGAATAAAGAAACATCAAGAAAGTTGTTTATAAGTAATGCCGATATTGTAACTTCTTTTAGGTATGGAATATTTGTTTTCCATAATTATATTTTCCATATATATTTTAAAGAGTTATTTTAATATTCCATAATTATTTAATTAATAAAATTCTCAAGTGTTACATAAAAAACAGTTTAAAATGACTATTCAGTCATTATCAAGATAATATAATTTTTTACTATTTTTTACAAAATTATTAAAGAAATGTTTTATTTTTTATACTGAATGAACAAAATTTCCCACTATCATGAACAATAAATGATTTCAAAATTAAATTACACGTTTTAATTTTTATTTTCTAATAAATATTTTCCAATAATATTTTAGATATTTTTATATTTTAATGATGTGATTTCATAGTAAAAAGTGAATTTTCTTCAAGAAATATTCCATGTGATCTTTTAAAGAAATTTTCATTAACAATAACAACCTTTGAGGTTCTGTATTTCTTTTAAATTCGATATATATGTCTCCAACATATATACATATCTGATTATCCATTCCTTTAATAGAGTAATATATTCTTTAAGTTCATTTATCTGATGAATTCTGTATGAAATATCCTTTGATTATGACATGAGGAAAGATTATGCAACCCATTTCATTCCATGGATAATTATTATGTTTATTCCACATGATCAGTTCCCTTTTTATGGAACACATAAGCATGTACATGTAATAATGGGTATTCCAAAATATTATTATGATGCATCGGGTCGTGTTTTTGTCTCATGAGACTTTATGTATTATATTAGGGAGTAATCATAATACATTATGGGACTCCATCCATCATGTGATTTTGTCTTGGAAGTTAGCCTTGACTTATTCAGATGTCATTTAATATATTATTTCCAGAATCTTATATTTCTATAATCTAATGATATGATTTTAATTATGATATGCTCAACTTTGATTATTCAGGGGCCTTATCTTTTATGATATCATGTTATGACTTGTACTCATGTTTACTCCCTTACTAGGATTTATTTCACACCCATTTCTTTTATGTATTTCCCAATTTATCCAATGTAGTTTTAGGAGCTCAAAGGTATTTAAGAATCTAACTATGGTGTATAAAAATAAATATTTTATTTTTTGTTCTATTTTTTTATTTTATATAAATACTCTTTTAAATACACTAGGTCTCATGATCTTTGGGCATAAATTATTGTATGTTTATGTTTAAAATCATATAATAATATTTATAAAAGTCTTGGGTCACTATATATGGTATCAGATCAATATATAGTTATTTTTTGGGATTAGGAATATAGAAATTTAGTAAAAACCTTCAGGATAATTCTAAGTACATGGTAACATCCTAATTTGTTGGTAAGGAAGGGGTTATATAGTTTCCCTTCGAATACATCCTTATATAGATACTAAAAGTGGATATGGAATTGGAATAAACTCATCTAGAGGGAATAAACTCAAAAATATTCTATTGAGTATATCACAACCATCATTCTGATTCATGGTGAGTGTTCCCTTACTTCACACTAGGTTTGACACTATCAGGGTATATGCTTAGGTTAATTCACATTAACTTTATGAACTATTATGATTAATGAGATAATAAACCCCATAGAAACCAATGATATTACATGGTGACATGGGATAAACCTAAAGTGTAATGGGTTGATAATTATAATTTCAATAAAAAGTTTAAAGGAATATATACCACTTTTTAGGTTTTTGTTATGGATTTCTAAGATGATTAAGAGTATTTTAGGACACATTTATGGTAATTAACCATTGGGTATATAATGGGTTTTAAAAAACGTATTTGGAAGAGAATTACTTTAAATTTTTTGTATATAATTTTGAATCTATTTATAACCTCTAGGGTTTATTTGGTCATTGATTTTAAGGTAATAATTTTCAATTAAGATTATTTTATTTTATGAGGAAAAATAATCTACATAGAATAATTTAGTGTTTAATAACATATTTAATTATTATTATTATTTATATGGTGTTTGTAATTTGTTTTGATTTTTATAGGAATTATATTAATATAGTTTTAGAAAAATGATTGCCCACATGTCCTGCAAAAATCTTTCATATCCCAAAATGTTATGGGGCCTGAACCCACAATTAAAGGGAGAAAAGGGAGAGTCTTATTCAACTGGACTATGTGATATATATGTTAGTATTAATATTTTTTTACCCAAAATATTTAGTAGATAAATATTATGTTTAATTTGGGAAACATATTATAGGATCAAATATTTTTGAATTCCTAGGATTCTGAATGGATAAACGATATTTTAGGTAATTTTTTATTGTGTTGAGGTATATATAACCCTTAGTTCTGACATGTGATTTAATATGAAATATAATTATGTAATAACATGATTAATTTTTTCAATTTTGAGGTTATTTGGAATGTAGGTTGATTTTTATGGGATTATTTATTTTAAACATTGGATTTAGATATTAATATAAAGGTGCATTCATTTTGGGAATTATCTTACCTTATGCTAACCATTTTTTTGTGTTAATTCATATATATAGGAGGGATATGTTACACCCTAATATTTTTTGAGATATATTATTCTTAAATTTATTGGATGTCTTGTGTTTTACGCTACACCAATATTAGCTTGCGCTATACACAACACCATTTTAGTTTGGAGTATACACAACACTATTCTTGGCTTGTATTGCAAATAATTTCCAGTTATTTTGATAGAACTCATTTCACACAACAATGATTATATATTTTGTTCAATCTATAAATTAACTAAGTTTGGATTATGTTACATGCAACACTAAAGGAAGATTTCACTACTCGCAACACTGACATGGCTAGCGTTACACACAAGAGTTACCTTCCATGATAGCTTGTGTGGTAAGCCATACTGAGTTTCACTAAACAATGATATATTATTAAAATATTATATAAACTAGCCATTATAAATATTATTAATCACATTTTTAATTTTATATAACATTAGAATTAATCTCACACATCATATATAAACAATATCAATTTTTTGGATAAAAGAAGTATTTTTTTAAAATAATGCAGTTTTACTGCCTTTTGATGGAGCCCCCATTTTAAATCTAGTTTTTGACACTTTATAAAGTATATTTGAAATTATAAACTTCTTCTTTGGAAATGAAACATAAAAAATTTACATTGTATAATTTTTTGATATTTTTTCTGATAACTTTCATATTTTGATGAATAGTGAAAATATGCTAAATTTTAATTGAAAACAAATTTTTTTCATCAAAATAATTTTTATGGATAAAATATATTATTGAATGGTTTTAAAGTATAAATAGAATATAATTTTACCATTTAATATAATTTAGGTCAATATCATTGACTTTACATTGAATTCATAGGTAAAAACATTCACTACTACCAAAACAGGCTTCATTAGTGCTCAAAATGGGCTTTATTAACAGTAAATAAGCACTGGTAAAGGGATACTTTATCATCGCTAAAAAGTGCTCATAAAGTACACGTTTATCCCTACTAAAAAGGTGCTGATAAAAGACCCCTTTATCAGCGCTAAAAAAAGCACTGATAAATATGTTTTTTATCAGCGCTCTTTTAGCGCTTATAAATAGATCCTTTATCAGCGCCTTTTTACTGCTGATAAAGGTGTCTTTTATCATCACTTTTTTAGTGCTGATAAATTCCATATCTTCTTCAAAAATAAAATTCTGCAGCAGCACAGCCAAACAACTCCTACAAAAAAATCTGCAGCAGCACACCCATACAACGCCTGGAAAAATTCAGTATCACAACAAGTATACCCATACAAAATTAACACATAATTCATAAGGTAATTATAACAAGTATACCAATAAAAAAGTGTACCCATACACCATTAACACATAATTCATAAGTCAATTATATACATTAATAATTCAATTCAGAATTCAAGCGGTTGGGGGCTGTTTAGGGGTTTTGGGTGGCTATTCAAGGGGGTGTATAGGGTGTCCGGTGGGATAGGGGTGTCCAGGGGGTGGGGCAGTCCAGGAGGTTGAGGGCTATCCAAGCGGGGTGGGGTGGTGTCCAGGGGGTGGGGGTGGGGGGGCTGTCCGTGAGGGTTGGGGTGTCCATGGGGTGGGGGCGTTTAGGTGGTGAGGTGGTGTCTAGGAGGGGGTGCCCAGGTGGGGGGGGGGGTCCAGGGGGTGGTGGGGTGTCCTGGGGGTTGGGGCTGTACAGGGTGGGGGGATGTCCATGGGGGTTTCAGGGGGTGGGCTGGTGTCCAGGGTGTCGGGGGGGGGGGGGGGTTCTATGGGCTGGGGTGGTGTCTAGGAGGGTGGGGGTGGCCTTCCATGGGTGGGGCTGTCCAGGGGGTGGGGTGTCCAGGGGAGTGGGGGGGGGCAGGGGGTTAGTGGGGTTATCGAAAGGGTGTGGGTGGTGTCCAAGGGGGTGGGGGTGGCTGTCCATGGGGGTGGGGGTGTCCAAGGGGTGGGGGATGTGTCCAGGTGGTGGGGTAGTGTCTAGGGGGTGGGGCCATCCAGGGGTGGGAGCCATCTAGAGGGTTGGGGGTTATTTCCATGGATCGTTATACTAAAGGATCAATACAATATGAATGCATGTGGTCAGATTTCCGTAGGTCAGTTATTGTTTTCACTTAAAATTCTGTCCATTTTAAACAAAAGAGAGACACTTTGAGTAATATCAGCCACACAATGCCTTGGATTGAGGCAGGGTTGAATTGTAAACATAAAAAATGTCCCACAGATCATTTTCTGAAAGGATCAACACAATCTGAATGAATTTGGTCAAATTTACATAGGTCAGTTGTTCTTTTCACATAAAATTCTGTCCATTTTAAACAAAAGAGAGACCATTTGAGTGATTTTGGCCTCACCATGCCTCGGATTGAGGCGGGGCTGACTTGTACATGTAACCAATGAACCCATGGATCATTCTCCTATAGGATCAACACAATTTTAATGTGTTTGGTCGGATTTCTGTAGGTCAGTTGTTGTTTTCATTTAAAATTGTGTCCATTTTAAACAAAAGAGAGACCCTTTGAGTGATACTTGCCACACCATGCCTTGAAATGAAAAAAGGTTGATTTTTATACATCACAAATATGCCCATGGATCATTATTTTAAAAAATAAACACAATTCAAATGCGTTTTCTTGGATTTCCGTAGGTCATTTGTTGTTTTCACTTCAAAGTTTGTCCATTTTAAACAAACGGGAGACACCTTGAGTGATACCAGCCACACCATGCATCATATTGAGCCGGGGTTGACTTGTACACATCAAAGATGACCCATGGATCATTCTCCTAAAGGATCAACACAATCTGAATATGTGTGGTCAGATTTCCATAGGTCAGTTTTTGTTTTCACCTAAAATTATGTCCATTTTAAACAAAAGAGAGACAATTTGAGTGATACCGGCCACACCATCCTCAGTTGAGGCGGGGTTGACTCTTACATGTCACAAATGACCCATGGATCATTATCCTATAGGATCAACACAATCCGAATATGTTTGTTCGGATTTCTATAGGTTAGTTGTTGTTTTCACTTAAAATTCAGTCAATTTTAAACAAAAGAGAGACCCGTTTAGTGATACCGACCACACTGTGACTTGTATTGAGGTAGGGTTGACTCGTACTTGTCACCAATGCACCCATGGATTGTTCTCTTAAAGGATCAATACAATCCAAATGTGTTTGATCAGATTTCCGTAGGTTAGTTGTTGTTTTCAGTTAAAATTATTTCCATTGTAAACAAAAGAGAGACCATTTGAGTGATACCGGACACACTGTGCCTTGGATTGAGGAAGGGATGACTTCTACACATCTCCAATGCACCCATAGATCATTCTGTTAAAGGATAAACACAATCTGAATGCGTTTGGTTGGATTTCAGTACGTCATTTGTTGTTTTCACTTAATATTATGTCCATTTTAAACAAAAGAGAGACACTTTGAGTGATACTGTCCACACCGTGCCTCAGATTATGGTAGGGTTGACTCGTGGATGTTAGAAATGACCCATGGATCTTTCTCCTAAATGATCAACACAATAAGAATTCTTGTGGTCGGATTTCCAGAGGTTAGTTTTGTTTTCACTTAAAATTATGTCCATTTTAAACAAAATAGAGACACTTTGAGTGATACCGGCCACACCGTGCCTCAGATTGAGGTGGGGTTCAATCTTAAATGTCACAAATTACCCATGGATCATTTTTATAAAGTACTAACATAATTCTAATGTGTTTTGTCAGATTTCTATAGGTCAGTTGTTGTTTTAACTTAAAATTATGTCCATTTTAAACAAAAGAGAGACCCTTTGAGTGATACCAGCCACACCGTGCCTCAGATTGTGGCGAGGTTGACTCTTACACATCACCAACGCACCCATGGATAATTATCCAAAAGAATCAACACAATAGGAATGTGTTTGGTCAAATTTATGTAGGTCAGTTGTAGTTTTCACTTAAAATTATGTCTATTTTAAACAAAAGAGAGACAATTTGACTGATACCGGCCACACCGTGCCTCCAATTGAGGCGGGGTTGACTCATACACATCCAAAATGAACCATGGATGATTCTCCTAAGGGATAAACATAATAGGAATGTATTTTGTCAGATTTTCATATGTTAGTTGATGTCTTCACTTAAAATTTGGTCCATTTTAAAGAAAAGAGAGACCCATTGAGTGATACCGGCCACACTGTGCCTCGAATTGAGGAGGGGATAACTCATACACATCACCAACACACCCATGTATAATTATCCTAAAGGATCAACACAATATGAATGATTTTGGTCGGATTTCCGTAGGTTAGTTGTTGTTTTCACTTAAACTTTTGTCCACTTTAAACAAAAGAGAGACACTTTGAGTAATATGGGCCACACTGTGCCTCGGATTGAGATTGGGTTGACTCGTACATGTGATAAATGACCAAGGGATCATTCTACTAAAGGATAAACACAATATTATTGTGTTTTGTCGGATTTATGTAGGTCAGTTGTTGTTTTCAATTAAAATTTTGGCCATTTCAAACAAAAGAGAGACCCTTTGAGTGATACCAGACACACTATGCCTTGGATTGAGGCGAGGATGACTCATAAACATCACCAAAACACCCATGGATCATTATCCAAAAGGATCAACACAATCTGAATGCATTTGGTTGGATTGTCGTATGTCAATTGTTGTTTTTACTTAAAATTTTGTACATTTAAAATAGAATAGATATATTTTGAGTGATACCGGCCACATCGTGCCTCATATTGAGGCAGGGATGACTCATACACATCAAAAATGACCCATGGATCATTCTCCTAAAGGATAAACATAATCCAAATGTGTTTGGTTTGATTTGCATATGGCAATTGTTGTTTTCACTTAAAATTTTTTCCATTTAAAAAAAAAGAGACCCTCTGAGTGATATCGGCCACACCATGCCTCGAATTGAGGCAGGGTTTACTCATACACATCACCAACGCACCCATGGATAAGTCTCCTAAAGGATCAACACAATCCGAATGCGTTTGGTCATATTTTCCTATGTTAGTTTTTGTTTTCACTTAAAATTGTGTCCATTTTAAACAAAAGAGAGACCCTTTGATTGATAACGGACACACCAAGCCTCGAATTAAGGTGGGGTTGACACATACATGTCACCAATTCACCCATGGATAGTTATACTAAAGGATCAACACAATATGAATGTGTTTGGTTGGATTTTCGTAGTCCATTTTTTGTTTTCACTTAAAATTCTGTCCATTTTAAACAAAAGATACACACTTTGAGTGATACCATCCACACCATGCCTCAGATTGTGGCAGGGTTGACTCGTACACATCTAAAATGACCCATGTATCATTATACTAAAGGATAATCACAATGAGAATACATTTGGTTGGATTTCTATAGGCCAGTTGTTGTTTTCACTTAAAATTATGTCCATTTTAAACAAAAGAGAGACCATTTGAGTGATACTGGCCACACCGTGACTCAGATTGAGGCGGGGTTGACTCATACATGTCACAAATTCACCAATGGATCGTTCTACTAAGGTATAAACACAATATGAATGATTTCGGTCGAATTTTTGTATGTCAGTTGTTGTTTTTACTTAAAAATCTGTCCATTTTAAAAAAAATAGAGACACTTTGAGTGATATCGAACACACCATGCCTCAGATTGAGTCGGGATTGATTCGTACACATCACCAATATGCCCATGGATCGTTCTCTTATGGATCAACATAATCCTAATGTTTTTTGTTTGGATTTTCGTACATTAGTTGTTGTTTTCACTTAAAAGTTTGTCCATTTTGAACAAAAGAGAGACCCTTTGAGTGATACCTGCCACACCATGCCTCATATTGAGGTAAGGTTGACTCATACACATCACCAACTCATCCATGGATCATTCTCCTAAAGGATCAACATATTATGAATGCGTTTGGTAAGATTTTCATAGATCAGTTGTTGTTTTCACTTAAAATTTTGTCCATTTTAAACAAAAGAGAGACGCTTTGAGTGGTTAATAATTCATCGTTATTGTTGGTGTATTTAATCTGTTAAAATGGGAAAATGACTCATTGGAGAAAAGATGTTTTATTTAATAACAATTACAATTTTACTACGAACATTTACAAACAACAATGCTTCATCTTTTGATCCCCTTAACCCCTCTAAAAAATGACCACCAATTATACACATACCCAAATAAAATCATCATGATATTTGTGTACAATCTGCTATCAGGTATGCAGCCCACTCATTTCTGAACAAATCTATATCGTCTTGTGAGTATGAGGCTTTTTGGAAGTCATATTAGTACTAAAAAATATAAAAATAAAGAATTAATAAATAAATTTAATGAAATAGTAGTTGTTTTTGAAAATACCTCTTTAGGGATGCTAGTTTGTTGATTAAAAATGATCTATTTCATAAATTTACATACATAATATCCGCAATCATTATCATTTGTTTGTTTTGGACACTGCAAAAAATTTGATCATTAAGAGATTATGTAACTTGTGTTGATATGTGTTTGGATAGTGAAATTTTATTATACATACTCTGATATTTGTCCAGACATAGTACTTGCTCACCTCCTTATGCTTAACCCCTATCCCCATTCCTTTTTTAGACGATAATGATATGCTTCCCTATCATAACATAATCCTTAGTGAAAGATAATATAAATTATATTACTTTATGTTTAGACCTAAAATGTAGGATGTAGTGTCTTAACGATTCAAAAACTCCATCATGTGTGGTCAGTTTGATGGATAACCTAGCTTTGAATATAGAAAATAAATCTTTAGAGTATCCAAGTTCACCGCAATTAGTAGCCAATGTGTCCTAAAACACAAAAAGGAATAAGTAATAAAAGAAGTTAAAATATAATTGATATGCTTTAATCATAGATTTTTACCCCTGCACAGTTGGTATTAGAAAGAATCTTTCATCTTTAATCTTGCTTTCAAATTTTTTCAGCAAGTCGTTCACTATTTCATCCTTTTTATGGCTCCAAATTCGTTAGATATGTTGATGTGGTATGAGGGCTAACGAGTCTGAATTTTGGCTCATGGGAAAATTCCTTCAACTGTTTTTCATATATACGTATGTTAACAATATAAAATAAATTTAGTCATAATTTATACATTAGATGAGCGTTTAGAATATCCATTTAGGAAAACATATCTCATATATATTTACAACTGTGATGCCTAGCCAACCATTTTCAAGGATCTCATTTACATTTTCATATGCAACTAAATCTTGAAATTCCTCTTTGTATATATTCTTTTTGAAAACAACTATATGACTACTACCACCTCTTAGCTTCGTATCCACTTGAGTCTTCAATGCTAGTAAATGTGGATAGAGAATAGGGAGTGTTATTGTGCTTTAATTAGATCTTTGGGATCGGTTGGTTGATCCTTTAGATGGTTATGATCCAACAATTGTCTCCCCCATTCCTTTATCCATCTAAAATAACATTAATTGGTTCATAACCTTTTTTCATTAATTGTTAAAGATTTTTCTTGAAAAAAAGGAAATAAATACCTCTTTGTCTACATGTACACTTAGAAGTTGTGACGACCATGAAAAGAATGTCCCAATAGCCTTTTCTACAATATGAATATCATCTTAATCAAGTTTAATATGTAGCTCTGCATTTGTCCCAGGAGCTACAGTAATCACCACATTCAGATGATCTTTCAGAAGTGGCAGAAGTGCAGAAAACGTTTTTTAAGTCACCATTTTTTACGTCGGTTATATATAACAGACGTAAAAAATGCGGCGATTAGCTTTTTAATGTCGGTTATTTTAATAACCGACGTTACAAATCGTGCCTTTTTGGGTTTTACGTCGGTTATACTATAACGGACGTAAAAAACCAATGCGCGTGGGGTTTTTTACATCGGTTATTTGGAAACCGACGTAAAAAAACCGATATCTACGCATTTTTACGTCGGATATGTGATAACCGACGTAAAAAACCAAGGCGAGGGGTTTTTTACATCGGTTATTTTATAACCGACGTAAAAAGCGAGATATCTACGGGTTTTTTACGTCAGTTATTTTATAACCGACGTAGACCCCCTCCCCCCCGTTCTTTTGTTTTGTACATCTGTTATTTGATAACCGACGTAAAAAATGCGTAGATATCGGGTTTTTTACGTCAGTTTCCAAATAAACGACGTAAAAAACCTCCCGCGCATTGGTTTTTTACGTCAGTTATCTTATAACCGACATCAAAAACGAGATATCTACGCGTTTTTTACGTCGGTTATAAAAAAACCGACGTAAAAAACCAATGCACAGGGGGGGTTTTTTACGTCGGTTTTAAAATAACCGACGTAAAAAACCCGTAGATAACTTGTTTTTTACGTCGGTTACAAAATAACCGACGTAAAAAACCAAAGAGCGGGGGGTTTTGAAGTCGATTTTAAAATAACCAACATTATAAATTTAAAAAATAGTTTATAACATCGGTTATATAATAATCGAAGTTATAAAACATTTAAATAAATTAAAGCCCCGTGGACTGTCATTTATGATTTTTCGATTGACAGTCCGCCAGCTCGTCTCTCTCGCGCGGTAAACCTTAATCGGCTCGTCGATCGACCTGCGTTAAACTCATTTTGGCTTCATTGTTTATCTTCTTCACTCCTTTCGGATCTATAATCTCAACTCGCAACATTCAAGTAATCCTTCCACGAATTTATTTCTTTCGTTTTTTTCACGGATATTCTATAATTATGTTTTGCGATTTTTGTACATTTAATGTAAACAAGATGTAGTGGTTTCCAAGTATGCACCTCATTACTATTTTGATAAGTTGGTGATGAGATAATCTAATATACATATGATTCATTGATGGAAGTGATACAATTTCACATGGTGTAGGATGATTTATGGGCGGGGTGAGACCATGACATTAGCATTGGGGTGTGAGAGGAAAACTAGTGGAGAAGTGGTATCCGAGTACCTTAATTTTAATATATATATATATAAATAATTATTTATACGAAAAGGTGTATTTATATGAATTATTTTGTGAGTGATCCATAGTGAGTATATGAAACTATTTTTCCATGTTTAGGTGATGATTTAGATTCCTTTTTTCATAGGGCTTTAGTGTGCTTCCTCAACATTTTCATGAGATGTTTTAGGGAGGATCTTAATATGTATACATGTTATGCCCACCATACATAAATATAAACAATTTTTTTGGTTTTTAAAAGCAATTTTTAGTTTTTTATAGATGTTAGTAGCATGGAAGTGTTGTGGAGTAGTGCATTGGGGTGTGAGAGGAAAACTAGTGGAGAAGTGGTATCCGAGAACCTTAATTTTAATATATATATATATATAATTTTTTATACGAAAAGGTTTATTTATATGAATTATTTTGTGAGTGATCCATAGTGAGTATATGAAACTATTTTTCCTTTTTTAGGTGATGATTTATATTCCTTTTTTCATAGGGCTTTATTGTGCTTCATCAATATTTTCATGAGATGTTTTAGGGAGGATCTTACTATGTATACATGTTATGCCCACCATACATAAATATAAACAATTTTTTTTTTGTTTTTAAAAGAAATTTGTATTTTTTTATAGATGTTAGTAGCATAGAAGTGTTGTGGAGTAGCTTTCATGAGTATATAGAGTATATTGTTTCTTCCTAGTTTTACTTTTAGTACTAATAATCTTTTTTTTGGTTTATGTACAACAATACCTGTATGAATTCATGCATAATTATCTAAATTTATTCATTTCAAACTGAGGAGGGTTACTTTTGGTGGGAGCAGATCCAAAATGATATGGTATGAATTCATTCTATCCTAACCATAAATAAAATATAGTTTTATTTTATTTATCATATACATCAACTTATACTCTTCTTTTTCATCACAAACCCTTTGAGAATAACTAAGGTCTTTGGTATCCACATTGCCTTTTGTTATAGAATATGGGACATAAAAATAAAATGATTGAACATATTCCTCCCAAAAACACTTCCATTGATTTTTATAATTGTGTGAAAATATTTACCAAATGGATTTAGGGTCTACAGAAACCATTAATAACATGTTAAATAGGTAGTTTATATAATATATTAAAACATTAAAACCGCAATCAATATTAAACTATGTAGGCATCATGGTTTTCTTTGATTCAATGAAATTTAAAACTATTATATCTAACTATATTTTGTTTAAAAATAATATTCAAGCATTTTTTTTAAATACCTATTGATTTGTTTTATATTTTAAATTGTTTTACATTCAAATTATTATTTTTTTCATATAAACATATATTTATCTTATCTTAAAAATATATATATTTTGTTGATATTTGTTATAGGTAAAAATGGGTCGAAGTTGGATTATGGAACATCGAATGAGAAATGAATTTGAGGAAGGTGTTGATGCCTTTTTGGAATTTGCAAAACGAAATGTTCCAAGTAGTGACATTTTTTCCTGTCCATGCCTGAAATGTTTGAATATCAAGAAGTTGAAATGTAGAGAGATAAAAGATCATCTGATTTGTCATGGTTTTAATCTGAGTTACAGCCCTTGGATTTGGCATGGTGAAACTAGACGGAATGTCACTGATGATGATGATTCGCAAGATGGTAACTCCGATGGAATTGAAGAAATGATTCGCAATATTGTAGCAGAACAAATTGAGATAGAACCGACAGTTGCGCGTCTATATGGTGATGCTGAAAAACTATTATATCCTGGTTGTACAGATTTTACGGTTTTGTCGGTGGTGTTAAGATTGATTAACTTGAAGGCGAAGCATGGATGGAGTGACAGAAGTTTTATAGAGCTGCTACAATTGATGAAAGACATTCTTCCAAAAGATAACGATCTTCCAGATTCACATTACAAAGCCAAGAAAATATTATGCCCAATGGGATTGGGATACAAGAAAATACATGCCTGTCCGAATGACTACATTATATATAGGAAGGAATATGAATTTCTGTCAGAGTGTCCTAAATGTGGGACATCACGGTATAAGGTGAAAGAAAAATCGCAGGCTGATGTAGAGATTACAAAGCTCCCTTCAAAGGTATTTTGGTATCTTCCTATAATTAATCGTTTCAAATGTTTATTTTCTAATTCACATGATGAAAAAAGGTTAAGATGGCATGCTAAAGAGCGGGTATGTGATGGAAAAATATGTCATCCAGCTGATTGTCCACAATGGAAGAAAATTGATGCGCAATATTCTACATTTGGAAATGAAATTAGAAATCTCAGACTAGGGTTGTGCACAGATGGAATGAATCCATACCGAACACTCAGTAGCACACACAGTTCATGGCCTGTTTTATTGGTAATTTACAACCTCTCCCCTGAAGTTTGTATGAAGCTCAAATATGTCATGTTGAGTACAATGATCTCTGGTCCAAAGCAACCCGGTAATGATATTGATTTTTACTTGTCATTGTTGATTGATGATTTGAAACTGTTATGGGCTGATGGTGTTAGGGTGTATGATTCTTATAAAATGGAATATTTTCAACTGAATGTAGTGCATCTGTTCACTATAAATGACTTCCCAGCATATGGAAATTTGTCTGGATACGGTGTTAAAGGGCATAAATCATGTCCAATTTGCGAACAACAGACGTCATATTGTCAATTGCATCATGGGAGGAGAACAGTGTACATGGGTCATCGAAAGTTTTTGCCTATGGAACACCCTTATAGAAGACTAAAAAAGGCATTCAATGGCTCACAAGAATTTGATACTGCTCCGAAACCTTTATTCCCTAATCTGTATTTTGAGAGGGTGAAAAACCTTGACGTGACATTGGGAAAGACACAGAAATCTGGTAATGATAGACATATTTGGAAGAAAAGGTCAATTTTTTTTGAGTTACCATATTGGAGGTATCATGAAGTTAAATATAATATTGATGTCATGCACGTGGAGAATAATATCTGTGATTCTTTTATTGGAACATTGTTAGATATTAAAGGAAAGACTAAAGATGGGTTGAATGCAAGATTAGACTTACTATCAATGGGAATATGTTTGGAGTTAGCTCCCACTCCTAAAGGAAGACGAACATTTCTTTCCCCGGCTTGTCATACATTATCGAAGAGGGAGAAAATTAGCTTCTGTCAGTGTCTTCATGATACCAAAGTGCCTCAAGGTTATTCTTCTAATGTAAAAAATTCTGTCTCATTGAAGGACTTGAAGTTGATAGGTATGGTCATAGGTGTCATGACAATCCATGTCGTATATATCCTTTTATAGATGAAGACACATAGAGACAGTTTTTTGAATGTAGAAAAAAAAGAGTCATTTTTGGTAAGGGCAATGTAAAATTTTATAAACATTCTTATATAAATGATTTTATTAATGTTTTGTTAATGATTTCTTATTCTTAAATTACAAAAAACAAGGAAGGCTCATCAGGAGATCCAATCTAAAAATGTATACCCTCATAGTTTATCTCGGGGAGGGTATACATTATTGGATGAAAAAATGATGGCGGAAAAATTTCTACAACTAAGAGCTGAGTCTTCAAGCTCTGGAGAGGCGGCCCCTCCATCCCCTCCATCTAGACATGAAAAATGGAAGAGAGCTAGGAAGGGAAAAAAGGGAAATATCATTCGGAAGAATCGAGAATCGTAGGTGAGAGGATTGAAAGATATCTATTTAAATTATTTAAGTTAACTTTTTTCTTCATATAAGTTTCAATCATTACAGAAATGTTCAATTAATTAATACAAGATTCTCTTGAGGAGCAGAGTTCAGAGGGGACATTTACAGCTACTGGGAGGGAAGATATTTTATTTGCAGCATTGGGAAGGCCTGAACATCCTGGTCGTGTAAAAGGATATCCGGCAGGTGTATTGGTAAGAAAAGTGTTTCCACATTCTTCAACTTCTAACATTGAGGGGGTTTATAAAAAAAATAGAATCCTTGGAGGCTGATGTTCAAAATATTAATGTGACGATGGAGGACAAGATTAGAGAGTCGGTACAGTCTATGTTTGCAGAAATGCAAAGACAATTTCAGACTGCAGCTCCCACTCCTCCACCTCCCCCTGCAGACCCCATTATTTATCCTCCACCTCCTCCAGTAGCTCCCACTCCCCCACCTCAGCCTTCGCACCCCATTTTTTATCCTACACCACTGCTGCAGCTTCCTACATATTGCGAGTTGTATGTTGATTATTCTCAATATCATATAGTAGCATACGGGTTGGTATATTGTATAGGAGATACAGTTCATCATCAACAATTAGAGGTATAGAATCAGAGGGTCACTATACAGGATATTATAGATAGATTAGCTAGGGTACCAATACCTACAGATGAGGTGGCGACAGTTGGACAGAGTATCATCCATTTTTTATTTTAGCCATCCAGACTTCTTCAACTCATTACCATAGAGGTATGAATGTTATATCTTTTATTTTAATTTTTTACTAAAGTTGTTTTATCATTTGAAAACTAATATATTTCTAATTTTTTTCACAGGAATACTTCAAAGGTAAAGAAATATTGTATAGACAACAACAAAGACAACAGGCTATGACATCAGATACAGATTCCAGTGGTCTTGACAGATTGTCAAGATATTCACATTTTTTGTTGGGTTTTTATGAGTTTTCAATGGAATCTCATGTTTGTGGACGTGAAATAAGTGTGGGGATTACAAAAACTGATATCATGGAGCTTTTTACTGGAGATAAGTTGGGCATCAATGTGGTGAAATTTTTTTCCATGTAAGTCTTAACACCTTTTCCCTGCGTTATATTTATTAAAAATATATACTTATATATGTTTTGTATTAGGTATCTTTATAAATTTTTTTAGAGGAATGAGCTGATAGAAGTATATGGATTCATGGACCCGTAATTGATTTCCCCTGAAGCATGTGCATTGAATGAGGAACAAATAATGGTTTATATTTATGAAATATTTGAAAATAATATAATCACACAATGTTGGATGATGCCTTTTTGTGAGAGGTATGAAACACATTTCTCTCCAAGAGTTAATTATCTTTTAACATAAAAAACCACTAACATTAAATTTCCTTTTATCCGTGATCATTGGATGTTAGGGATTTTTTTCCAAGGGAGAAATCTCTTTATTGGATATGCTCTGTTCATGGTGATGTGCGAGAACGTTTTAAGAATATATTGGAAAAATAAGTTTCAATTTCTCAATAATTTTATATATTATAATTAATTTTAAATTTACCCCATTCGTATTATTTTCTAACAGTGCATGGGTCTACTATTGAAAAAACACAAAGAAAAGAAATGCAAAGATCAAATATGTAAATGCGAAGGTAAATTTCCATTTATAATTTGTACTTTTTGAATTATTACATAAAAATAATATATTGAATTTACACTCATTCAATCAGAATTGTCATGAACAACAAGGCATCATCGAATGTGGATATTATATGTTAAGATTTATGTATGAAATAATAACAACTGGGACAGTTGTGAATTTTGACCTGGTACGATTTCCTCTTATACTTTGCCATAATATTTCAATTTGATTTATTCATTATACATGTTAACTATCTTCTTTTTCATTTGTAGCTTTTTGATGACCCTCAACCCTATACTGCTGAAGACAGCAAACACGTATAAGTGGAATAGTCAAATTATTTTACAGGTTTGATTGAATTTTAGTTGTTTGTAATGTAAAATTTAATTTTGAATATTGTCGTTTTAATTGTGTATTTGGTAGTTGTTTAGGTTGGATTTAGTTTTTTTTGAAGTTGACAGTGTAAGTTTTGAATGTTATATAAGTGAATGTTTAATTTTGCTCTACTTCTTGTTTTGTTCTACTTTTGATGGTTTTTCTGGTATGGATTTGGGTCTATGGGGGAGGGGTTCCAAGGGTGTGGGGGTGTGTTCAGTGGGGTTGGGGGGTGTCCAGCGGTCTGGGAGGGCTGTTCGGTGGGGTGGGGGGGCAGTCCTGGGGGGTGGAAGGGATGTCCAGGGGTGTGGGAAGCCGGTCCAGGGGTGTGGGAGTGTTGTCCAGGGGTGGGGGGTTGTCCAGGGGTGTTTGGGGCTGTCCAGGGGTGTGGTGGGGACTGTCAAGTGGGGTGAGGGGGTTTTGTTCAGGCGGGTGGGGGTTGTCGAGGGGTGTTTGGGGGTGTCCGGGGGTCGGGGCCTGTCCAGAAGTGCGGTGGGGGCTCCAATGGGGTGGGGGAGGGTTGTCTAAGGGGTATACATGAGGGTGGGAGCTTCAATGGGGTGGGGGAGGGCTATTCAGGGGGTATACATGAGGGTGAGGGCTCCAACAGGGTGGAGGAGGGCTGTCCATGGGGTATAAATGAGGTTGGCGGCTGTCTAGGGGGTAAGTTTTATCCAATGGGGTGGGGGAGGGCTATCTCGGGGGTATACATGAGGGTGACGGCTCCAACGGGGTGGGGGAGGGCTATCCATGGGGTATAAATGAGGGTGGGGGCTGTCTAGGGGGTAAGTTTTATATGTTATCAATATACATGCTTAATTTTGATCTACTTCTGTTTTTGTGGTACAATTTCTTGATTTGTTTTCTGGTTGATTCTGGTGGAGAGAAGATGACTGCATTCTGTTTAAAAAAAATGGGTTTATCACGTTAGTTATTAAATAACCAACGTTATAAAATGCCTGGAAAATAGTTTATCACGTCCGTTATTAAGTAACCGACGTGATAAAATTCCTGGAAAATAGTTTATCACGTTGGTTATTTAATAACCGACGTGATAAAAGGCCTGGAGAATGGTTTATCATGTCGGTTATTTAATAACCAACGTGATAAAAGGCCTGGAGAATGGTTTATCACGTCAGTTATTTAATAACCGACGTGATAAAAGGCCTAGTCAATGGTTTATCACTTCGGTTATTGAATAACCGACGTGATAAAAGGCCTGGACAATGGTTTATCACGTCGGTTATTCAATAACCGGCGTGATAAACTTCCTCCCCCGGTTTATCACGGCGGTTATATAATAACCGACCTGATAAACCCCCCTCCCCAGGTTTATCACGTCGGTTTTATAAGAACCGACATGATAAACCACGATCACCCCGGTTTATCACATAGGTTCTAGATGAACCGACGTGATAAACCCCCCTCACCCCTGTTTATCACGTCGGTTGTTTAATAACCGACGTGATAAACCATTTTCCAGGACTTTTACCACGTTGGTTGTTAAATAATCGACGTGATAAACCCTTCCCATTTTTTTATCACGTCGGTTATTTTAGAACCGACGTGATAAACATCGCGATTTTATGTTTTTGACGTCAGTTTTTAAATAACCGACGTCAAAAACCTTATTTATAACGTCGCACGTATTAACGTTGGCTAGAAACCGACTTAAAAAATGAAAAATAACCGACGTAAAAAACGTTTTCTGCACTAGTGTGGTCTATTATATAGCTTGTCATCTATGATATTAAACACTATATCCCTCACTACAAGGTGATAGGTGGGTGTTGACATATATAAATCACAGTCATTATCACCCTGCAGAAGATCAGTACAGGAAAAGTATCAGTGTTTGTATGATTCACATTTCATGGGAACAATTATTATAATATTGATTACCACGGCTAAGACAGCTCTTTGAGGGGAATGGCTCACCTCAAAGCTGGTGGGGTGTGGGGCAGGATCTTCATGTGCTGGTTGTTCCCGAGTTGTGTCTTCTCCGTGCTTCCCACCCATAAAAGTTTCTAGAAACTCTCCGTTCCATTGAAATCATTCTTCAAGAGTTGATATTCTATCACTCATTTGTTTCAATTTTTCATCTCTATCATCTATTTATATTTTTTCAAAATATAATTAGGGTGTCACCCCAAACCCCGCACCTCTGACACGACTGTATTGTTTTGGCTACTTCAAAGAGATCGATAATTGGTCAACATCCTCTACAGGAGTAGCTGATTCCTGTGACTGTCGGATATAGGAAAACATCTAATTATTTTTATGTAATGGAAATTTAAAAAAATTAATTTTATCATCGTGTTATTCTTACACATATTTCCCACACTTTTTGTGTGTTCTCATCTACTATCTTACCTTCCTTATTCACCTGTGCCTCCTTCCATTGCTCAAGACATGGGATGGAAGTGTTTTTGGTTTTAGACTCATCAATATACATTTAAATATAGAAAAATAATTATGATGTTGTTTGTTGGAACCTAACAATATTATTGTAAATTTAAAATATGTACCATTTTATTTTCTAGTGAAGAGTACCCCGTATTTTATTTACGATAGGTGTATGTTGGTTTTGATCCACGTTCCTTATTTTTTGTATAGACTTGTTGTTTCATAAATGAAATATTGACAATCAAAGTGATGGATACACGTATCCTCAAACAAAGTATTATCACCCACAATGTACCTAAAAAGTCTCATCACCATGAAGGCCAATAAATGCATCCCATTCTTCTTGGTATATTAGGTGAGAGTAGACAATGGGTGGGTGTGGGTTTATTTTACCTTTGGAATCTTTCCGGGGACATTTTGTGAAAATAGTGGAAAACCCTCGATGAATCCTTCCTGCAAGCATTAGTACAAAATTATTTTGCTGAATCTTCTAATATAAATGTACTCTTCAAGAGATAGAGAAGAGTAAGACACTATTTCATTATTTTATTTGCTAGTAAATTAATGAAATAATATCATAATGTTACTACAATTGCTTCCCAGATCACGACTTTCAGCTTGGACACAACATGGTGACATGATTCTATGTCAATCGACAAGTGTTACCAAGTGACAACTCCAATGTAACTACTAAACATAGTCTTGTTGAGATTCACATGTTGGCCTCATGCATTCTATCTGACATCAAATTTGATGCCTCTGCTTTTCTCCTTCAGAACATTGCTAACACCATAAAACTACGATGCACACCTGTGTTTTCTGCAATGTCGGACCTTCATCCCCAACCATTTCATCAATATCAAAATCATCTATATGATCATCTGATATAGTAGCAATGACATGTGCTGATGGTTGTTGGACCTCAACACTAGGAGCATCAACAGGTTCAAAAACTTGTTGTTGCTCTGCACTGTGAGCAGCCATAGTAGGAGCAGCAGCAGCACCAGTAACAATAGCTTGAGGGACTTCTTCATCCTCAACGTTAGGAGAACCAGAATGTGCACAAGTCATTATCTACAAAATAGTTTGAATAGTTAATTTAGATTACATAAATTCAGTAATGACAAGATAATAACATGAGATAACAAGATCTATATTACAAACAAAATATAACATGTTTATTGAACTCTCTTTTTTTTCAAAGGCTGAAGGGATTTGAAACCTCTATAGATTATCCAAATCCCTTCATTGTGGTCTCCTCTAACATACATAACATCATTTACATTGGGACCACTACGAAATTATTACGATGTACCACTAAAAGGATCGTCCCCAACTGAATTTTCATTAGACCCTTCAGTAGTTTTGGAAGATAACAAAAAAATCGACCACTTTCGGTTTGTGGTATCTAGAACATAAAAAAAATGTACCGCTTATGATGCCATTATAAACTATTAATCTTTTTACCCTTATTTACTAAAATAAACTTTCTCGAATTCCCATTCATTTATTTTAATACCACTTTTCTTATCAACCCATTTCCATTGACAAATCAGCAATTGTAATGTCGTATAATCCAACTCCCATATTTGTTTGATAATTCCAAAGAATGACATATTTCCATAAATTGGATTTCATTCCTTACTACCAAAAACATGCATTACTTCATCCACAAGTGTAACTCCACTATTTTGCATGGTACTATCTTCATCATGTTCATTTGTATAGAATGTAAAACCATTAATTACATAACCATTGTAAGATAATACATACACACTTGGTCCAGAGGCTAGCCATCGAAGTCATTCTGAAATTGATTTCAGATTTTCATCCAACTCTGTAAAAATATAGTCCTAAAACCATCTTATAAACTGGTGATTATGTTTATTTGATATCTATTTTTCAGCCTTTGATGGATTCAACTTCCTAATAATTTTTTGTGAGTTTCAATATATGGATCAACCTCCCAACTGTTATTCAGAACATAATGGTGGGTCTTCTCTCGATATGTAATAATGATTGTCACAACATCTCTTCCAGAAATTCCCTCACCCTCAATGTGTCCAGTGTGATGAGATTTCGGGAGTCCAATGCTTTCCACATCAGATAGGTATTCAGTAAAAAATTCAATTGCTTCCTCAACAATATATCTCTACACTATACAACCCTCTGGCCGAATTCAATTTTTGATATACCCTTTTAAAATCTTCATATACCGTTCAACGGGGTACATACATGTATAGTGCACAGGACCACAAAGTCGACTCTCTCTCAGAAAGTGAATCATCAAATGAACCATCATATCAAAGAATGTTTACAGGAAGAACATTTCTAATTCGCATAATATGATGAAAATTTCTTTTTCCATAACATGAAATTTCGCCAAGTCTAAATATTCTCTACATATATATTTGAAAAAGAAACAATGTTTAGTTAACGTATGATGAACATTCTTGGAAAAAATGCAATGTAAATCTATAGGAATTAGATCTTGCATCAAAACATGGAAGTCATTTGATTTCAAACCTTTTAACTTCAAATCATTCATTGACACAATGTTATTTATATTTGATGAATACCCCTCTATAACTTTTACATCATTGAAGAAGTTTCAAAACTGATATCTCTCCTCCCTAGAAAGAGTGTAAGCAGCTGGAGGAAGAAACATTTGATTTTTACCCTTCACGGGAGCCAACTCTTCTCATATTTCCATGTCAACCATGTCCAACCATGCCTTAATTCCATCCTTTGTTTTGCCAGTGGCATTTACAACGTTCTGTTAACACTATCTCATACATTTTTTTCCACATGCATTACATCAAGAAAATGTCTGATGTACAAACAATTCTAGTATGGTAATTCAAAAAAAACTGATCTCTTTTTCCAACCTATTTTCGTAAGGTTTTTCGAAAATGGTTTACCAAAAAGAGTGTTTATATCTTTTACTTTATCAAAAAGATAATCACCTGTTAGTGGAGATGGTGTTACACATTATTCTAAACATCCATTGAATGAGTTCGTCCAAGATCAGAACTTATACCGATGAGGTAGAAATCTACGATGTCCTAGAAACACATATTTTGATGAATGTTTCAACCTAATTGATTTTGTATCTTCTTCGCACAAGGGACACCCTTGAGTTCCTTTAATGCTATAGCCCAAAAAATTTCTATAAGTAGGGAAATCCTTTATTGTCCCATACAACATTTCTCTCAACATGAAGTATTCACTTTTATAGCCTCATACAACATAACACTTGAATCCCAAAATAAATTTAAATCTTTGATCAATGGATCCAAATAAACATCAATATCATTACCTATTTGTTTTGGTCATGATATAAGCATAGATAAAATGATGAATTTCCGCATCATGCATAACTAGGGTGGAAAGTTATAATTTACGAACATTACTATCAATAGGGAAATCCTTTATTGTCCCATACAACATTGCTCTCAACATGAAGTATTCACTTTTATAGCCTCATACAACATAACATTTGAATCCCACAATAACTTCAAATCTTTGATCAACAGAGCCAAATAAACATCAATATCATTACCTATTTGTTTTGGTCATGATATAAGCATAGATAACATGATGAATTTATGCTTCATGCATAACTAGGGTGGAAAGTTATAATTTAACAACATAACAGTTCATGTACTATGAGTGATGTTTTGAAAACTGAAAGGATTCCCTCCATTTGTAGATAACTCAAGACGAAGGTTTCTCGACAATTTTCCAAATTCAGGATACTCACGATCAATTTTCATTCATTGAGGAGAGTTGATTGGATGATTTAATTTCCCATATTTATTTCTTTTAGCTGCATGCCATTATAATTGTCTTGCATTTTATTCACTTCCATATAGTCACCTAAAACATAGAATGATTGGAAAGTACCATAAAACATTCATTGGATTGGATTCATCTTTCTTGTATCAAGAAGAACCACACTTTGGTCATTCTGTAAGTGATTTTCTCTCCTTGAGAAACAATATAAAGTCTTTCAAGCTGGCATGTATTCTTTCAGAAACCATACCCATCGAGCGTAGCATTCGTTTAGCTTCATATGTCCAGCTTGAGAGCTCATTATCTTCTGAGAGCATGTCATTCAAGGGAGAAAGTAGTTCTGTAAAACTAACATCACTCCATCTATTGCCTACTTTCAATTTATACAACTTCATTATAGCTGATAATGCTGTATATTTAGTGCAACAAGCATACAATGACATCTTTGCACAACTCTTTAACTTCTCAAACAATTTTGGGAAATCACGAAGTTCATCATCAATTGTCCTTGTCATTTCCTCAATATTATCTTCATCATCATTGAAATCTGTAATCAAATCCTCCATACGATCTTCTTCATTATCCATATTTATATTAATATCTAATGATCCATAAAACGCAGTTTCATCCCAGCCAGTAGCTACATTCACATTTTCTCCTTGTTTATTCCAATATTTATAACTCTGATATATTCCATAACATATCAAATTTTCTTCCAACTCTTCTAGAGTAAGTAGTCTAGAATAAAAACAATGTGAACATGAACAAAGGATTTGAGAAGGATCCTTTGCGCGATCCTTTGCAAACTTGAATAACTCTTTCACTCTGTTCTCATACTCTATTGTCAAACGATTTGAATCCATCCAATCTTTATTCATCTCCATCCTATTTGAATCTAATATATTAGTATTTATGGTTCAAATAAAAATAATAATACTTACAAATACAGTAAAAGAGAACCACTTCCTTATAAAAATAGAGATTAATAAAGCCTAACCATTTCCAATAAAGATTTGGAAATTAACAGAACCAGGATAGACCCCCCCATCAAAATCAACACAGTTTCTAAACACAAAGGGGTTCGCAAGGATAATCACTTGTGTCATAGATGGTAAAACTCACATGACATCATCCTATATGGCTCATACTCCTCTATTGGGTCAACCCTTCTATGGTCAACTAGTCCATCCTTTTATACCTCACCAACCTAAAATAAAAATAGATGAAAACCAGTAGCTAGATCTATAAGTAATGAAAGTATTCTCATAATATCTACAATATAGAATTCATTAAATATAATTACTTTAGATTCATTATAGTTTCTTAAAATCCCCATAGTCAAAACACTAGAATAATCAAGATTGATACATCTACCACTCCTAGGTCTCTGCCCTAAATTCAATATCATCATGCCTAATATTTTTGGTAAGCTCAAGTTAATTACTTTAAATCAGAGGGGGGATAATCACTTGTGTCATAGATGGTCTCCCATGTTATTCCATATGAAAATTTTAACAAATATTATTGACCTATAATCCCATTTAATCCCCATGAGTTTCTAATTCCAATCTCCATCTTATGTTTAATATCAAAAGAATATATATTAATAAATTACCCCACATCCACTTCCCCACTAATCTGGTCATTCTCACACTCTAATGGAATATTTCTTATGCTTCAACCCCTTCTATATAATCTCATTACCATATATCCACACATACACATGTCACAAACACATAAAAAACCATATCCATATCACAACCACACATCACATCCTCTTCAGAGTATGATATCGTGGACATGAAGGACATAAACATCATATTATCCTCCTACAATTCACAACCCCCACTATATATCCACACCAAATACACATAATCTTGTCAACAAGAATATATATACACCAAAACCTAAAATCATTATAGGTCATATATATACCCACTGTGAGCCATTACAACTCATACTAAGTGTGAAGGGGAGAAGGGAAGAGGTATTGGTTCTATATGTGTTCCCTCTATAACCTAGATATTGAGAAAAACACTCAGAACCAATGTACCCATATGGATTTCAATCAGGTTACTCGACTCAAGTGGTGGTGCGTAAGAAATAATAAGAAAATATAATACTTATATAGTCAGACGTAAATCTTTCATAAGGGTTTACACTAAACTAACACTGAAAAAACCCTCGTCAACCATTTCCTTATTACTACCACCCACTAATAACCACTTCCATTATAGTGACACAAATAATCCCCAAAAAATCACATGAGCATCCATATCAACATTAAGAACTTCTCATTCATTTAACATTATAATTTCTTGGATTTTTATTACTATATGCATTCAATTGTCAACCATTTTAATGTAAAACCAATCATTAAATCACTACCCACTATAATGCATTAATTAATCATTAATAACATTTATTATATCTGTAACCATTTATTAAACATAATTATTCCAATAATTATCATTAATCATTTAAAAAACCATCATTTATCAGTTTCAACCCATCACCGATTACTATTTTCATTTATTCCAACCATATTCCATTCCAAAAAAACTATAACACCACCCAATAACAACTAAATTTTCATGACATAAAATACAACTAAACACATTCTAAAATCTATAAAACCACTTATTTTCGGCCTATATAACCATATCATTGCAATCATAACCACACAATAATCCATCCATCACTACTGTATTAATTACCACACCACATGCTCCCAATCACATAAATCAACCATCACCCTTATAATCATAGGGATAAATACCCCATACATAGTAGCATGAAAGGGAAAACATATAAGAAATTCACACTAAAAACTATCCCTTAAACACTCTTTCATATTAAAGTAGAATTTATAGTTTAAATATAAAACCTTAATTACATATTTCCATACAACCAATTCATTACCTACCTTAAGTGACTAGAAAATAATTAGTTGTAAGAAATTTGTTTCACAAAATCAAGAATAAATCCATAAATATATAATATTATGGAACATTATAAATAACCTAAAAAACTCCCTCTTCACTTTAATTCCCTTTAGTGTAATTCATTATAGTATTTAATCGGTACTATCCAACCAATGGAAACAAAATAATATGATAATTCCGCAATTTACACATAATAAAGAAGGAGAAATTTCATGTCCCCAACCTCAACTAAAGATTTAACAAATGTTTCAAAAGAATAATAAGAATAGTCAAATAACACATGACTTAACACATGAGGGTAATCTAAAAGTCCTATATATGACAATTAACCATTAAAATCAAACAAAAAAAACGCAATAACCGAATCAGAATTGTTTTCACATCCTTTTTAAGAAGAAAGTTCTATAATAGAATCAAGAATAAGAGAAAAAAATTCACCTTAGAGGAGGAGAAATGGGGAGCCTTCTGCGCTATGTCAGGAGGGGAAGGCACAACCGCCAGAGGGAGAGGTGCATGGGAGGATCCGCCAACCATTGAGAAATCGATGAGTAGGGTTCAAAGAGAGTAGGGTCAAGTGAATAGTATGAGAAGTAGGGTTTTTGGGGATGAGTATTCACTGAAGGGGTTCAAGGGGGAGGATAATGAGTAGGGGTATCAGCGGAGGTCTGACAATGCGAAGATCAGGGGGAGGTGGAGGTCCGGGAGCGTGAAGATAGGGGGGAGTTGTCACAGGGGTACAGTACCGTGAGAGATTTAGGGCGCAATAAAAAGAGGACACTATGCGACTGATTTTATAAAATATGGGACTATGGTTTTATCAGTGCTAAAAGTTTATCACTGATAAAGGAAGGCTTTATCAGCCCTAACATTTTAGTGCTGATAAAGGAAGGCTTTATCAGCACTTTTTTAGTGCTGATAAAGGTTACCCTATATCAGTGCTAAATTTTTAGCACTGATAAATGGTGTCGCATCCCTTTCTCATTTTTGTAGTAACGATTTCAATCTTTTGTAACGTTTTAACTTTTAAAACCCGTTTTCTCAACAACAGTATTAATTTTAAAATAATTACTAAAATTAGGGGTTTTAAATTTAGAAAAATGGATTCCATATTTGGAATCATTAGGTCCAAATTATGTTAATTGGATAATTTTTATTTTTTGGCATTATGAATAGTAACTTTGGTAATCATATTTATTATCATGGTTAAAGGTGAATCGGTTAATTAAGGGTAAAAATAATATGTTAAAATTACCATAACACCTGTAAAAATCCTATTTGATTATTACATTATACCCTTATAATCTATGTTTCGTAATGGAATCACTTTATTTCCACTTATTTATGAAAATGACATGAATGCAATAAAATCTAATGAAATGGACAAAGTGTCACAATCTCTTTTTATATAAGGGTATTAATTTTAATATATGGATATCTAAGAGATAAAATCTACTCTATAAATTATCTTGAAATATAAATGAATTTCCCACATCCTAAAAATTTATTTATAATTTTTAGAGATTAAATAATTAATATTAATGATGACACAACAGTGTTGTAGACATTATTTTATTAATAGATATATCAACTAAATGGTTTTAAAAAATGTTAAAATAAATTTCATATGAACTAATTAATGTTATACATGAATTTTATATGTTCCTATGACAGGTTAGGAGTGTATTTAATATTTTGGTTCGAATTTATCTTCTATGTTAATTTTATTTAATGTCTAATAAATTAATAGTGTCAAATTTGAAACTATTGATATTTTATAAACATAACATTTTATTAAATTATTTAAAAATCATAAAAATATTTAAAAACACAAGATGATAATTATAAGGTCTAAAATATCATAAATTATCCATTCATGTTCAATTAACACCACATAAGTAAAAATTCCTTACTATTAAAAATTTAGAATATGAATACAAAAATTAAACTTTAATAGATTACTTAAGGGTCAATTAAGAAGATAATATTTAAATTGAAAAAATAATTTTCCCAAAATTTATTTGTTGATGATATTACAACCCTATATCATCGTATATTAGAATTAGGGGCACTTTGGAGGTTTTTAGGTAAGGGTTTATTTTATTATAAATTCTTATTTTTGAGAGTTTCCTAAAGTGCCCCTCTCCTCTCTTATAAATAGGCACCTCCTCCCTCTCCACTTCACTCTACTTTAAGCCTTAAATCTTGGAAAACCCCTACCCATTAATCCTTTAAACTTCTCTAGTAACATTATTGAAGTTTTTGTCTTCTTAAAAGAAAAACTCTAGTGCCCTAAGTTGAAATTCAAAGGAGGCACGTCAAGGAAGATGTAATCTCTTCTACCGATTCTTTAAAGTTTATTTCTTATTATACTTCTTATTCTTTAGCTTTTTCATTATAGAATAATAAATTTAGTGTAACCTATATACTGATATTTTAATATAAATATGAAACAACCCTGTTTCACCTTCTATCCATCCTACGAAAAATGAAATCACCGCATGTGCGTACGTACGAATTACCGTCTCCACATCGTGGTGTAATATGTTTTTCACTACCACCTGACATGGATGGGTATAATAGTGGAAATAATAACTATATATGATTATTATAACATGGTACTAATTCTGAAATATTATACACCATCCACTTCAATACCGTTCAACAACTATGGGAATGATATCGTCGCTCGTGCTTACGTACTACTTATCATCTCCACGACGCGATTAGATTATTTCTCCAGGTTATCCATTCAAGTATTATTATAATTTAAATATAATGAATAATAATGAAATATATGAAATAATAATTCTACTATATTTATTTATATATATTTCATTTACTTACTTCCATTCAATTTTATAAGGAAACGAAAACAATGTTCATGTCTACGTACGACATACCGTCTCAATGAACAGTGCATTCCATTTCATTTATCTCTATATTATATATATATACTGAATATATATGATTTATAAATCATTTTTTACATTATGTAAGTAATTAAATCATAATCTGAGTAATAATATCAAGAACAACAAGTCCAAACAAGTACGATAAATGAAACAATTATTACCTAAAACGTTACTTTAACATGAAATTGACAAATGAATGGGTAATATTAATTCATAAGTAAATAATATATGAAATCATAAATATTATTATGGTTCTGTTACAAGTTATTAATCTATTTAAACCCTCTATATAGGAGTTTCGTACACATAAGGAAGAAATATTCATAAAATGTTTCATAGGTAATTATTAATAGGTAATTATTTTCCGGGGAAATATTCATCATCCATGTCCATGTTTTATAAAAATGTTTTCATAAAATGTTTATTATTATTCTATGTATGGTTAAATTCATTTTTACCCTCTTTTTACTTATACTACATGGTATTCAAGGAATTTTTTTTTGTTTACCATACGATGTACTTTTTGACTTTTTCGGTAAAAGTTTGAGGAGAATGTTTTTTTAAATACAAGGCATGAATGGGTTTTAAAATCCTCATGAAATATTATTTACATAAAGCTTCCTCTAAACTATTTCAATTTTATTTTCAGCTAAATTATTTTCTTGTAAAATTGCGCAACATTTTGAGAAAAAAATGTTTTTAACGATGAAAGGATATTTTCCTCAAGAACTAAGTTCAAGTGGTTTATCAAAATTATTTTCCATTTAGGATGACTCTATTTAAATAGTGTTATGTTTCTATCCATATTGTTACTATGATTTTATTGTGTTAATGATGAAATTATATTTTATGTTGATTATGTTATGATGGAATGATATTTGTTAAACCCATTTTATTTCACGAGTTATGCTATGATGAATGATTTATGTTCTTGGGGAACACATAAGAATTGTTTAATTATGAGAAGGTTGAAACCGATATCACACTCTAATACATTGGGTGAATATTTATATATCATGAGATAGACATGGTTGGAATGAAAATAAATTTGGTTCGGTAATACATGGCTCGAAAAACAAGTAAACACAGTTCATTAATAAAAATTATCCTCTAATATGATCTTGGAAATAATTCCTTGGACACTATAGAAATCATAATATGTACTTATTAGTTTTCCAAAATTACATGTTTTATTCCAATGCTATTATATCATGGTTAATGTTCCTTTATGATCAATGCCATAAATTCTATTATGATTTATGTCATTGCTCAATATTTGGATGTTTAAACATTATGTTCATGTTTTTACATTCAAATGTTTATGGTTTGTTTTATGTTCACCATGTTTACCCTTACTGAGCATTTGATATCACCTTTTTTATGTTTTCTTTTCCCCAGGAAATAAATAAAGGATTTAGGTAGGAAAAAAAGGGGAAGATCTTCATGGGAGATGTTGAAGATCTGTCACCATGATTAGAAGATTATGTTCCGAGTTTCCAAAGACACTAAAATAGTACAGTCTTTGGGCTTCTGTTTGTGTCATGTATTAATTATTCAATAAAAGAAAAGTAATGTCCATGTACGTCAAGCTTTGGTTTCAATAGTTGGTATAAGAGTGAAATTTTAGTCAACCTTTGGAAACTAAGATGCGAAAAAATCAGTGAGATCCCGAGATATATTTCTTAGGTATGTCAAAAGATGTCCCTAAGGTTAAGTATATGTTTTGGTTGTATTCCTATAATTATGGTAATGATCTTGATAGCCTAGGATTAAATCTAATATGTTAGATATTTAAAGTAATTACTCTTGATTATATTGTTTTCCTAGTATGATTTTTGCCTATCACAATATTATATTTGGGTTTTAGAAAATGGATGAAAACATGAGGATTTAGGTTAATGGAGAATATGATAGAAAATGGAATGATATTTTCCATGAGTAAGAAAGTGTAATGGGAGTTAAAAGGAGAAATAGAATTATTATTCCTAATCATAAATCTCATAATATGATCAATAATCTCAACTTTGGGGAGTTTCCTGAAGCATCTAATAAGAGAAAGATGGAGTTTCAAGGTGATCATAGAAGAAAGAAAGTTCAATTTTCCTCATGTAAATCATGTTACAAGAGACCTCAAGGATAATGTTTCAAATGAACTAGAAAATTCTTTGGGTGTGGAAAATAAGGAAAAAAATATATTAATTACAATGTAAAAGGTTCTGTTAACACAATGGACAAGTAAAATGATATTACTAAGACATCAACAACTATTAAATGATTTAAATGTTGAATGCACGAGAATTATACAAATGGATTCCCTAAGGTAAAATATCTTGAAGTGAATCATCATGGTCATATGGTTAGTATTTATATTGATGATGATGAATAGACTCCAAATTATATATGAGATGAAAGAAGTGCTGGGGAATAAAATGATGATGCTCGGTCAGTTGTTTAAGAAGGTAGTGTAATGATTTCATTTTTATCAAGAGTAATGTTTTATATTTAATTTAATGGTACTATGGAATAAAGAAATATCTAAGGATTGTTACACTATTGTTTTTCTTTAAGTATTTGAAAGTATATGTTGAATGTAACCGGTAACCATGAAAGTTTATTCAGATATTTTTTAATAGCACATGATATGCGAGTAATGAAGAGATAAGGATATAATGAGTTTAAGTCCATCTCTAAAAGAGGGGAAATTGAACTTCCAGTTAGTAATATGACTAATGATTCTATTGATTATACAATCAAATTTGTGAATTCAAATACTTTATGTAGATAATGGGGCTCAAGGTGTTCCATGAGGAAATATCCTCTTTATAAACCAAATCCATCCTCAATCTGATTAGAATTAATTCGTAGGTAATAGTCCGAGATATATACATTAAATTAAGATAGTTTACCAAACATTATACTCATCTTTAAATATCACTTCAGAATTTATTTGAAATAAATGATAAATTTATAACTTTTATTAATAAAAAAGAGAATTTCATCCATGAAAAACAAGTGTTTTATAATCATAGATTCATAGTTTTTTTAAATGAAAGGATAAAACATCATTTATTACATAATGAATAGTTATACTGAGATATTATAATGTCGGTACAAATAAACTGGGGTGATGTGTGTAACACCCCAAGATTCCACGGTACACTTCTCTTTGAATAATACAGTAGCGTGTGTTGTACGCAACTTCAAGTTCTAACGCACACCACAACCAATCAAGGTAGCCGTTATGAATAGTAATACCTACTTTTTGAAATTTTATAAATTTTATCTTTCCAAATGGACTTCATTTTTGTATTCGTAATATCAGAGTTATCCTAAGTTGAAATTTTTTTAATTTTCTGAGAACTTCCAATTTTTTATGAATAGTGAAAAATACTTAAAAACAACTTTTTTAATCAAAATAATTTATAGTGATAAATTATACTATTGAGTGGTTTTAAAGTATAATTAGAATATATTTTTACCATTCTATCCAATGGTGTTCATTATAATTAATTTCACTTTGAAATTAGACATAAACAATTGACAATCTTTTGATATATATTGTTTCTTAAAAACACGCTATTTGCTGTGACAGCGTGAATTAATTATAAAATTAATTAATACAACTTATATGTTTGGAATTTTTTAAAATAGACATAATTTTTTAATTCGGAATATCAATTATAGATTAGGGTGAAATTTTGGCATTGTTCTGAAAAACTTCAATTTTTGATGAATAGTGAAACTACTAAGTGGTAGTTAAAAAACTGATTTTTCATTTAAATGAAACATTACCACTTCTGTGATTTGATTTTCAAAAATCCAAAATAGATTGTTTTCATTATTAAGTAAAATGTGGTTCAATGGGATTAAAATAATTTTTTGGTGAATAGTAACTTTTAAGTTTAATTAATCGCGATTAAAGGTAATTAGTGAAAGTTAAGGTAAAAATGGTATTATAAAAATATGGAATGACCTTTACACTTTTCCTACCCCTATTGGATGAGTCATGGCCGAACAAGAAAATTCATGGGTCAACATGGGGACCCCATGGATCCACTTTGGTAGGAAAATGACATTAACAACTTTTTATTTAATGTTAAAATTAAAATGTCACAAACAAGAGTTGTTTTACGAAAAAAAAATTTAAATGGGGTTATACAAGTCATATTTTTTACTATAAATATTCATTAGAAATATAAAAAGAGTTTCTACATAATGATATTTTTTTATAATTTTTATACATTAAATAAATTAAATTATTTATGACACCATGATGATGGAGCAATTACCTCATTAATTAACGATTTTAATAAAATGGAAGGATAATGTAAAATCTAAGCATTAAACTTGTCCAAATCATATTGGATGAGAATATTTAGAACCCTTATAACCTTACCCTCTAATTATATAAGTTTGGGACCTTTAGAATCTGAAATGCATTGTATAATAAAGTAACAGTTTATTACTTTCCAAGAGTGCCCCTCCTCTCCACTTATAAAAGGCCCCCACCACTACCACCTTACTCACACTATAAAAGCCTTTTGGCTCTGCCAAACTCTGCCCAAATACTCTCCAAACTTCCCTACCTTACTCCTAGAAGCCTCACTTTGGGAAGAATTCTTCCCAAGGAAGCCTTTGGCTCAAATCAAAAGAGTTACCTGATTTTAAGGTAATGTCTTCTCTTATGTTATTTTGTTTTATTTTTCTTATCCAACCCCCTAAACTCTTTTTATACATTTCTTTTGTAACAAAACCAGTATCCTCAATATACTAGGATGTTGTTATAAGAAGTATTCGAGCTACACTTACACACACCTACATCTAATGGTTAATGAACATACTCTTTCTGTGGATGGCGAATTTCTGCCTCACGAAACGATGATAATTCAACACTCATATAACACCTTCAAAGGTGTCCATTAATATGTCACTATATTTATATATGCTATATAATATGTTTATGTTTTACTTAAACTTCTGTATTTTTTATTTATGGAATACCTTTATGGGTTCCATTATGGGTAAACATGATATTTTCATTTTAGGAAGTGCGGACTACCACCCCCTCAAAGTGATTTGAATCGTTAATACCGTATGTGAGATGTATAAAGGATGGATTAAATGGTATTATACATTATATTATACTGGAATTATATTATACCTTTATATCATTATGTTTCATTCCATTAAAATATGAAATAGAAATGAAAGTAGTGTTCATGCGTACGTACGACTTACAGTCTCTATGAACGGTGCATTTCATTTCTTACCTCTAAATGTTATATAATGTTATAAATTCATGTATATACTGGATATATATGTTATATATGATATCTAAATCATGAATATAATTCTGGATATGAGGGATATTTCACCACATGAACAACTTGTAATTATAAGAAGTTTATTTTTGACTCAAGTACCAAAGATCGACAAAATGACCGTTATGAACTTAAATAATTACATAATGTTTATAACATGGTAATAGGTGATATAAAAGGAATAATGAACATGAAAAAGGTTATTAATTAAATAGGAATTAACTCTAGTTTATTATTCAAGAGGTTAAAGAATGATCGAGTCAAGTCGAACATGAGGTAAGGGAATTTCTTAACCCAATTTCCATTCATTGGGTTAATCTCCTACTTTCAAATTATGTTATGATATTATTACGTCCTATCTTGTATTTGTACTTTCTTTATGTGTACTTATATTTAATACACATAATAGATCTATTTTATTTAAAAAAATGATCTTGGTAAGGACTTCGTCTCAATCTCCTTTCGTTGAGGCATATTTTGTTTTATACACAACTTTCTTTTATACGGTTTATAAACCCCTTTTAATTTTACTTTTATTCAAAAGGAACATTTTTATACAAAGCGTTTTTACTAAACGAAAAAAGGAATGTTTTTCTTACGTATGCGGTGACAACGACTTCTCCACCGCCGTGACTATTATTTGAGTTTTCGGCTTCCTCTATAAGCCATAACTTTTTTTTAAAAAAGAAAAATAAATACCATGTTTTACTTTTATTTTATTTTGGTATTGAAAATGGTTTTGATAAAGTTTTAATTATATCAATGTGTTGTATTGATATCTTGTGATTGAAGTGTGGAAATCTTATGTTTCCTTTATGCATGTTTTATGTGATAAAATTATGTTATGATTTATGATATGTTTAAACCTGTTCATATGAGGAATGCATTGGACTTAATAAGTGATGGGTGGAGCCTGCTATAGCTCCTCGATGCATTGGTAGGTCTCATGAAACAAACTAGTTTCATGGCACGAGGCCTTGACAAAATATTATTTGTGGTCTTCGCACGAGGCCTTGGCTACGTGGTTATGATAGTCTGGCATTATGCATTCCATCATTATGAAAGTGGTTATTGATGTTGCATGTGATTATTCAACCAGTAGAATATCCATGTGAATAAGTAAATGGAATTATCTCATTTTAATTTTTCCATATTATGTTGAATTTAAAGTTTAAAAGGATTTTGTTTTAGTTTTAAATTTCCTTAAATGTTTATAATTATTTATGAAAGCTTCCGCAATATTGTTATCCTTACTGAGCATCTGAGCTCACCCCTTTCAATTTTTTCATTTTTCCAGGATGTGAAAAGTATATTATGAATGATCTGTAGGGATAGTATGAGGGTATATGAAGAGAAGATGTTTTTGTAGTTTTGTTTTACTTAATTATGTAATGTAATACTTATGAATGTATCTAGCATTTCCAAGGCTACTAAACTAATCGGTCTTTCGAGACTTGATCTTTTGTGATCATGCCAATGTTACGCAATAATGCACCGACTCCGGGTAACTGGGGTCGGGGAGTTACAAAGTGGGTCATCTTGATATAGGGTATTGTTGATTTAAAAAAATGAATCTACACTTTATGGGAGAAATTGATAACTAAGGTTTGGTATAACATCAAAAAAACTAGTTACAAAACCAATCAATGAGCCTAAATTATTACATGAATTTGATAATAAATCCCTATTTTAATTTTTCGTAGCAGTTTTTCTACATTGATATTGATTATAATTTTTGAGACCTAAACTTTCATTTTGATCTCATGCACCATCTGTTCTACCAAGAAAATTTTTCCTTTTATTCTATGGTTTTGGATAAATCTATTCTACTACTTGAAAATAATTGTGGGAAATTATTAATTAAATGTATCATTAATTATATTATCAAAGTTTTATAGGAACGTTTGTGTATACTGATAGAGAAATTTTTTTAAGGATCCAATAATCTTATTCTTTGAAATGATAAATATATTAGTAGTGCATGAAACCTTAGCTATAAAGCCTCCCATAAAGTAGTAATATTTGTCATCGATTATTTCCATCTAAATGATGTCCCATGTTGAAACATAGAATTATACAAGACACCGATTAGGGCCTACATAACTATCTAGATTTAGGTTCTTGATAAAATCTCAAATCTCATTTTTTCTTGGTACAGCTTGGAGAAAATCATTACTATTATCATTAATGATATGAGGGATCAAGTTGTAAAAATCACTTTCTTCGTTAATATTATTTTCCTCACTTATATTTTTTCTAGGTATAGTAATCATTTTATAGAATTTTACTACTATAATAGGTCCAGTCATATTGATATTGTTAGAATTATGCCCATATTTCAGCTGATGATTTCGTTTCCAAATGAATTTATTTTCCTATATGCATGTATGGAAAAAGTGTGTATTCATCTCCCCTTATTTGAGCCACTTATTTCAAAAAACTTATTAGGAATTATTCTCTTACTCTATGATTCTTTCCAATTTTTATATTATATTATATATATGTATCATAAGGATTTCATTTTCCTAGCCTACATATATACTATTATAAGGAGACTTAATATATCACTCTAACTCTTTATACCCATTTTAGTAGTTCCCATGTTGTTACACCTATTAGCATAGTTTATTCATAAGATTCAGGAATTTCCATTATAGAAAAATCTATTAATATTCATTAACAAGATCTTTCCAATAGCTCTAGACCACTTACATAATTTTCTCTTGTAAGATTCAAATTTTTGAGAATTGAATCCTATGAAGATATATTCTTGTGAATTTCTGTTTTTTAAAAAGGTGTTCATGGTTGAATAAGTATCTTCGTAGATCGGATACATATGATCTCGGGAAGTTAAAAATTCCCTATTGTTTCATAAGGAATCTATCAACATGAATCTAGATACTACAGTATCACTCATTTTAATTACACTATTTGTACTTAACACCTTCAAAACTGAGATCCAAAATTTTATTTTCTCAAATAAATTTTATAAATTCATACATGGAATTTCTAGAATAAAGAAAAAAAACACATTTCTTTTTATTTTGATCAAGTATGGTGTTAAAATATCCTATGATGAACCATTTATTAGGACCCATATTGAAAAGGGAGAGATTTTTTCAAAGGGGTTCACTTTCCAAAGAATCACATTTGAAATATATAAATGCAACAAAAATAGGTCTAGTATTCAAAGTTATATTTTTGGTTATTTGTTGGGAATAGGAATTGATTTTCTGTAATGTTGTTGAGTTATTTTCAAACAACCAAATATGATTGTTGGTAAAAATTTCATGTGAAAATATCTCACATGTATCTTAGTAGGATACTCCTAAATTGTTTTCACACTTTTTTGGTTCCAAGATACGTATGATTCCCTCTTAGGAAGAGTAAATATTTCCATTAATATACTTATGTTTTTGATAACTTATACCCATATAATGATATATTAAAACATAATTCATAGTTAAATTATTCTACGACCCTTTGGTTCATTTTTCTCCCCTCCCCCCTCCAATAAGTGAGTATAACTACCTTGTGAGTCTTTCATTGATCAATGATAGACATACCTTAGGAACCCATCAGGTTGGGATTTGGAATGTGACTTCTCTATATAGAATCAACCACCATGATTTCCTCCTATGGATCCTCCAATATTCTAAAGGAATTATAAACTAGTTTGACACATGATTTAACCAGGTTATATACTAGAGGAAATTGATCAAGGGGTGAACATCCACCTATAAGCTAAATGATGTTCTCAGGTTATCATCCTTTAATCCATGTGGCTGATCCTAAATAGGGAAAATACCATCTAATGATCCAATAGTATCAATATGGGGAAGAGGTAGAATTTAGTCATTTTCACCCTATAAAAGAAGTTCATCGATAGAAGGATGACGAGAGGCCTAGACTTCTTCAGTGGAGGATTAGATTTTCAAGGGAACATCATGAAGCTAATCATGTCAATTCAAACAATTATGTTTTAATGGTTGGTGAAGAGTAGGTTTGGAGGGGATAATCCATTGGTTCAGGATAAGAATCTCCTACTAGGGTTGAAATAATGAATATGTACTTGGGGGGATATCAATATACTCTAGGGAAGTATCATGAGAGGATATTGGAAGATACCCAACCGACAACGGTAAACTTAATTATGACTAGATTGTACCTGCATTAACATCAAATAATATGATTATTTATAATATAATTTTTAGGTTTTCCCATATATATGAAAAATATATAAAAAATAAATCCAATTTTAAAAGTAAAAGTGTAGGTATTGGAATACATTATATCCAACTTAGAGAAAGATATGACTGGGGAATGAGATACAAATATCTATCTTGGAAAAACATTTCACCAACATCACGAATTTCATTGGAAGGGTATCAATGTATACATGGAGGAAATTACCAAAAGGATATTCAATATTATTATAAATAGAATATTATAAAAGTTTAAGGTAAGTCCTATAAGGAGAACTCAAATTAAAGTTGAATCTGGGTCACACCCTTAGTGCACATCCATGGACCGATCATATAAAAGGATGAATTTCTCATCATAAATCCATAATTACCTAGTTGAATTCATAACAAATCCAAATTTATAAAATTGGTGGAAACTAATTAATCTCTAGTTGAGAATTCATACCCTCACTGACCTAGATAGGTTCTATGACACAATGAAGAAGTTAATGGTGATAATATTCATAATATCCTTTCCAAACATAACAGTCAATATCTATTTTTTAGAACTAGTGACCAAAGGGAATTATTTTAAATATGTACAAATGAAAAAATCACCATAAATAATTCTTTCTACGTAATATGAAAATATTATAATATAAAGAGTATGGAGGGATAATATTTTAAGGAATATGGTTCTTCTAGAAAAATCTATTTATAGGAGCAAAGGTTTTCCCAAGTGGATTTCCCAAGAACCAACATCAAATATTACTTCATCACCAAAAATATGGGTCTACAATTACAAGATTAATGTGTCCAATAGAATTAAAATAATTAAATGAGTGTAACAAACAATCCTTATAAAACAATCACATAAAAAATAATTCTACACCAAATAATTTGGATCAAATCTTCATTTAAGAAACCTTCTATGTGAATTAATGAATTTCAACTTAACAAAACTCTTTTTAATTACAAATTTAACCATACAAGGACTAATCAATAAGGGGTTTCAACCATAAATACCTAGAAAAAAATTACATAACTCATATTAAGGAAACATGGTGAAAATATCTACACACACAAAAAATTAAATATTTTATCAATCAAAACAAATCTATGAAAAATAAATTATAATAATTTTTCATTCATAATAACTTTGATATAATAATACAATTAATAATACACATAAACACAAAATTTAAAGAATTAAACTATACATATGGAAAATTTTATATACTATATTTAAAGCATTATTATATTAAAAATTCATACTTTTTTTACAATAGAACACATACAAACATAAGATTATATATTATTTTCAATCCCAAAGGATTAATGTTGGATATATTGACAATACTTATGGTCAATGTTGTTGAAAATAAGTTAGTTAAGGTTATTGAATATAATATGGTAAATTTTGATTGAAAATAAGGATTTTCAAGGTTGATTACCATGATGTGTTTTGACATATAAATAATGAATTTTGGATTTGTTAACAGTATCATTATTGAGAAAACTTATTGAATACGACCGAAGGGTTGAATTATTTCTTCAGAGATTTAGAGATTCCAATGATTATGGAAAATTAATGTTGTTGAAATAATATCTATTATAATTAGAAGTGCTAAAAAAATTAATGTTTGGTCAAGTGGAGGATGTCCTGAGTCATTCTAGAAGAGAGTTTCATTGAGTGTGTTGTAAAGGAGTGCAAGATGTCCAAAATAGAAAATACAACACCATATTAGTGGATATAATGGGTTGGTTTTGAGGTTAGTTATTATAATAATTCTATATTCTATCCATTAATTCCATTAAATAAATGTTGGAGGATAAATCCCAAGTTTTTTGACCTTATAGTTACCATGGATACACTATAAGGATATTGACTATGCCATAAGGCTATATAGAATGACATAAAAAAGAAGGGAAACCTTGGTTTCCTAGCCAATCCATCTAAACCCTTAATATGTGTGATAAATCTTGACCATACAGGGTAACCAATAAGTCCAACTATCCAGAGTTGCACTAGGATGTATGTGATCATGCAATGGGTCTACGTGCACATGAGAGAAGTGGTTCATACCACAGGGTTGCAGCATGGAGGAAGTGGTCCATGACACAGGGTAGCAGTGTGGAGGTACTAAGAATCAGATCTTATTACTCATCATCAATGAATCATGGGATCGTATTGTATATATTTATTAGGAAATATTTATGAGTTTTAGATATGGGATGTGAGGTTTATGTAAACACCTTAGATAAAAAAAACCATGAAGTCACACCCTCTATATAAGGGTAGATCACCCACTACGTAAGGGTATAATCCACTTGAGATTTTGATATATCCACACCATAAAAGAGAATTATACGCAACAGTACCCCAAGAAACTAATAATTCCACAACATCATTGTGCCTTGCACTATGGAGAGTATGAATTTGACATAAAGTAAAGAATTTAGAATCACATGCGACCATGATGCAATGTGGTATCCATGAAATAGCTAGTTTAGTGTGAGTTGTAGTATGAGAAGATCATTCTAAAGATCATGTGAGAGTAATAGAGGAGTTACTATATGAGAATAGCGGATCTATCCAACTATTGGTATCTATACTTCATTATACTTCCCCATGTTACATTTAAGTTTTATGTAATGATGTTTCCTACATAGCGAAGGTATCAATTCCATAGTATAGGAAAAATGGTAAATTGGATGATGAAACATATATGACCACTCCATAGTTAGGGTTTTTCATTAAAATGGTAGTTTCTATAGAATCTGGAAGAAGGGAATTATTACCTTGAATCCAAGGTGTCTAAATTTGATTTAAATGAACATTATAATCCTATTAAGTAAAATGGACACTAGGAATGGTCCTAAGAAAGAGAAGATTAAATCCTAACCATTATATTTATTGAAGAGAGAGGTATTCTCTATAAATATATTGTTTTTCTTTTTAGAGATATCCATGAATAGAGATCTCATTGACATATCTGATTCTCAGAGATAAATGTTAGTATATTCCAGAAGAGAGGCTAGAATATTGAATAATTGGGATATATTTTCGATCAATCCAAAGTAAAATAATTTTTTTGTTGTGCATTTGACAAAGTGAAGTTGTTCCAGAGGTTCTAAAAAGAAAAGGAAGCCCTTCACCAAGGTAATTTTCATTATTTCTGAAGGATCAATGAAAGGGACATCAACATACCATATGTCCATGGTGAAGAATGAAATCCATGAAATTGATGTTCGATAAGGGACATAAATTTTCATAAACTATGTGAAGAAAATATTATCCATCCATAGTGATCCAAAAAAAGGAATTTTTAAGGGACTTTACATTGTGAAGTAGTGAAGTGTCCTGAAACCTTGTAAAATTATAAGATTGTTCATAGGAGTGACATATCCCGAACCTTGTAAGTGGTGAGATTTATAGTGATTTCAGTGCACAAAAAAATATTGATGCATGATCTTTGACATATCCTAATAATGGTAAACCAGGTAAATACTCATGTCCATACTTATATTAGGAATTCCCCTAAAAAAGGTTCAGTAAATATAAATAATATGTTATTAATGAGCATAAAAAATGTCCCTCATGGTTTAGAGGTCATGATCCTCAAGGGGAGTGAGACTTTAAATGAGAAATAGTTTTAATAATCATTGATAGTGAATTATATAATTCACCCATCGAAGTTAATCTCATGTTAAGTCCCCTTTTATAACTATAACAAGTGGTATCCAAGGTATATCTTTATTTATTGATTTGTTATTTTTAAAACTTTTTATGATGTTATGTAGAAGATGGATTACATATTAAAGGATAATTTATGTTATAGTAATAATATCAAATCATGGTAAAAGGAGTTAATATGATTCATAAATGATTCAATTGGAGATTCTCAAGAAGTGATACAAGATGGAATTTGCTATTAATCTGACATAGATTTGTCTTTGAAACATATAAAATAAACATTTCTATTGATTTTGTTGTAAAATATACATTAAAATATGATCTTGAAGAATAATATCAAGAATAAGTGAATGGTGGAATGTTTTACAAAGACAGGTGGATGAAATTGGAATGATTTTGGTAAAGAATATATTCCAAATGAGAATTTACTTATGAAAAAATGAAATAAGATAAAGAGTAAGAATAGTTAATCCCATAAGTTGTGTTCTCTTACTAATCCTAAATATGAATCTGATAATTATGATAATATCACTCATATAGAGAAAGTATAAAAAATTTGGAAAAATATCTTGGAGATTTAAATTATATGTGATTATAGTGATTAAAAGGAAACAACATAATGTTTTTAATCCAAGGAATTCTCATGTGTTGTTAATGAGTATAAATGGAGTATCCTTTGTGGAGTATACTGTTCAATGTTTTAATATTTTACCTTGGTAATTAAGATATTATATGATGAATAAGTGCGTATAAATTACAGATTTAAGAAATGGTATAAAATATAAAGGAGTTAAGTTACATGATTTAAAGTATTTCTAAATATATCATTAAGAAAATGTCCATAAAGAAGGAGTCCAAGGCTAATATCATACCACTCAAGGCTGAACGTGATGAAAGGAGACAACAATGTATGGAGGATAATTAAAACATAAATGTTATTAATTCTAAGTTAGAATAAAAATATGATAAACAAATAAAAAATTGAAAAAAAGATAAATACCACTAAAGAAGAATCCTTAAAGGAAAAAAATGTTCTAGATCTAAAATATGGAATAAAGGAGTTCTTATATTCAAAAAATGGATGTGTGGTTACATAAATGAAGGATTCAACAAAGTTATTTTATTGTGAAATATTTGGAAACATCAGGGATAGATGTTTTAAATCCAATAATCCCAAATATGTTAGAATAACACCATGAGTGCCAACATATAAATCAGTGAGAGAATAAATGTGGTATAATTATTTTGTAAAATGTTTCATTTGTTCTAATTATGATCATAAGTCAACGTATTTTAATTAGGGAATTTCATGGAAGTATAAAGAATCCATACATATAAACTACACTCTTATACCTTATAAATAGATTTTTTTTCCTAGAAAAAATGCCTATTAATATGGAATATTGGTCCAATGGTTTGGAGAATGAAAATGATCCTCAATAAAGGATGTATTAAGAACCAAATTTGTATCACCCACAAAAACACTCATGGAGGAAAATAATAAAAAATTTCAATTACAAACAAGAATTTTTTACAGTTGTAAAGAAGGTGGAAGAGAATGTGAAGTTGACTCCACCATGGAATGTGTGAAAAAATATGTAAATTTTCCATAAAGAAATTTTTTTCCAAAGTTTTTCTATACAAACCAATAAGACTGAAAATTCTAAAATCAAATAGAGAAGAAATATGGATGTAAGGTCCACTAGTGACGCTACCCATGAAGCTACTTGTTCAAGTGTAAATGGAATTGTGTAAAATACCAATACAAGAAAGTATGACAATGTTCAAATCCATGGAAATAAGTGTGTAAAAGGCATCACAAAAATGAGATAATTCAGAAAAGGGTTGAGTATTTTTGCTATAAGTGATTATGATGAACTTTAAGTGGTGATTGTATTCATTTCATGAATTATAAAAAATAGAAAAGGAATCAGGGATGGTTATGGGTTAGTTCATCTTGAACAGACCTATTTCTCAACTTTAGGATCTTCATGCTACCCAAATCCCCCTAATATTTACTATTTATAAATGTTTGTGAAGAGAAACATAATTATGGGGTAGATTTGTTCCATGGGGTGATTATTCATGAAAAGAACATGAATGATTTTGATATAGAAGCACTAGTTTATGGAGCTTATTGAAAATCTACTTAAGTAGAATATATTTCCCCATTTTTTACACCAATAGTTGATATGAAATTTTTTTCAATAGACAAAGTCTTAGGGGGAGTTGTTATGAACAATAATTCACATTAATCCTTATCATAAGGTTTTGAAGCATGTGAATAGATGAAAGGAATAGAGGTTAAACGATATAATTTAATCAAATTGAACCACTCTTGAAGTAAGTGGTATCAAATTTCCTTCATGTGGTATTGATTACTTAATCATGTGGTATGTTTCTAACAATAAATTACTTCAATGTTATGTACTAATAGTTTGCCGTGATGTGATGGGGATCATTGGTTGTCTTTCGAAAGTGGAAAATCCAAAACGGTTACATGTGTTTCATTGAAATCCACGATATACATGGAACACCTTGTTTTCATTTATAAAAACTCTTATTTCCTATAGTGAACTCTTATTTAGTAGTATTAGATTGTTTACTAATAGATCAAGTGAAATGTGGTAAATTAACTCAGTGATTCTCTTGAGAAAATAATGTAGTTAATACGATTAGACATTGAAACATGTGTTTTAAAAGGATTTGGATAATAAACATGTGGTTGAGGCTGAATAATAATGATGCATTGAAATAGAAGAGATAATATTCATGGGTGGAGATGAAATCACCAAAGGGGTGGTTGGAATTTCTGGTCTTCTTTTCCAACATTAAGGGGGAGATGATGTGAAGATGATTTTACCTCCCATAAGGAGGAGAAGGAAGAAAATTGAATCTCGAAATTTATAGAAGTATGCCTGGAAATCCCCTTTTAATTTGAAAGGACCTTTTTATTTCATTAAAAATAAGTGTGAGAAGACGATATCATTAAGGGTGAGAAGATACTTCCAATGTTTCATTGAATAATGGGTGGGGTAAAAGTGTGTTTTTTTATTGTCAATAAAATCAAAGGGGGTATTATGTAATCCCAAAGAATTAATATTGGATTTTTTGAAAATATGGATGGTCAAGGTTATTTAAAATAATTTTTTCAAGGTTTTTTAATATATGATAGTAAAGGTTGATTGAAAATAAGGATGTTCAAGGTTGATGACCAATATTTGTGTTGGAATCTCAATAAAGAATGTTGATTTGTAGATAATAGAGTTGTTGAAAATAAATATTGAATATGGAAAATGTTTTGAAGTATTGAAAGTTATTTTTATTGATCCCATAGATTATGGACACAACATGATTTTGAAATCATATATATTTTCATTAGAAGTGTCAAAAAAGTGTTTTTTGTCATGTGTAATATATCCCGAGGCATGCCAGAAGTGAAGTTAATAGCATGTGTTTCACAAAAGTTCAATTTTTACAAAAGAGGAAAGACAATTCCATAGTGGTGGCCTTATTAAGAAAGTTGGGAAGGGAGTTATTGAAGGTATGATGTAGTGCATCTAGATAAGTCATAAAAGAGATGTTGGAATATAACTCCAAATTATGTCCACACAGTAGTCACTATGGCTACGTTGTAAGGCAATTGGATACATATTAAAGTCATATAGAAAGGTAAAAAAATAATTTCAACCTTTAATTCCTAGTAAATCCATACCAACCCTTTATATGTGGGAGAAATATCAACCACTTAGCATCACTATCAATGCTAACAAGCTAGGTATGCACCAGAAGGTAGGTGTGCACACATGTTTGGTTCGAGTGTTCATGGGTACAGTGGTCTGTCCCAAAGGGAAATAACATGTAGGATGTTTTCCATTCCTTAAGGTAGCATCATTGAGGAGGCCAGAAGAGGACCCCTTTACTCACCATAATTGAGTCATTAGAGGCAATTTATTATATGACACATGAAATCTAGAGGGATTTCTATTCTAGTATACTAGGTTCACAATCAATATATTAGTTAAACCAACCATGTAATAGGACCCTATATGTAAGGGTATATCACGTGATATATAAGGTTATCAGATACAAGATATTTCTAGGTATCCATTCCATAGTATATAATAATACGCCACATTCCCCATGGAGAAAAATAAATCCACACCACAACTATGCCTTGTGCCATAGAGGGTCTGAATTTTACAAAAAAAAACAATTCAATATTATAGGAGACCGTGAAATAATGTTTTTTCCATGTTGTAGCCAGTTCAGTGTGAGAAGAGGTTTGAGAATATCATGTTAGAGATCATATGGGTAATGGATGAGTTATTGTGTGATAAGAGTAGATTTGGTCAACTATCGGTGTCCACACCGTAGTGTATATACCCATGTCTCTGTGAAGTTTGATGTATTGAAGGGTATTCCATAGTTAAAGTAGACACACTATAATATATACAAATGGGTAATACTATGCCACAACATATATGACCACGATACAACCATGTTTTTTCTGTCAACTAGATGTTTCACTCGAAAATGAAATAATTGAGTTATTGCCGTGATTCTAGGGTGTCTAAAACATATCCAAAGTCACATTATGATACCATTAAGTACATGGGTCACTTTGAATGATACTAATCAAGAGGATATTTAATCCTGACCATTTTATTGAATGTTGAGATAGGTATCCACTATAATTATACTATTTTAACTTTTAGAGAGATATCTCTCCACATATAATGCATTAACATATATAATTCTCAAATAGAAATGAGATTTTTTTCCTAAATGGTGTGATGGAAGCATATAAAATTAGAATATATTGAATATTTATCCAAAGTAGAATAAGTTTTTTTTGTTCCAAAATAATAGTGATGTTATTCTATGGATTTTAGACAATAAAAGAAGTAAAACATCAAAGTAATTATCATTGTTTATAAAGGGGAATTGAAAGAGACTTCAATATAGTATCTTTATATAGTAATAAATGAAATCAATCTAAGTGATGTTGGAGTAGGGATATACATGACTATAAATAGTGTGAAGGTGATCCTCTCCACCGGTGGTGATCAAATGAAGGAACATTCGAGGGAGTGCCCCCTGGGAAGTAGTGATGTTTCTTTAAACTATATAAGGTGGTGAGCCTAGGAATAGGTATAAGTACCTAGACTTTAACATTACATAACTGAATGTTTTATTTCAAAAATTTCATTTCTTACATTTAAATATATTTTTGTTTTTGATTTTTATAATATTAGGTAATCACCCTTATATAAATAAATGTTAAATCACAAAGTAAACACTTCGACATATCATCCATCTTACCCACAAAATAAAACTTTTATGTTATTACAATTTTTCATTTCATGATATATCTTTACAATTTTCATCTTGACATCATCCTTATCCCTAATAATTTTTAAAAATCTATGAAAAACATTTTAAAATGTTTGTTGAGCACAAAATCTTAGTAAGGGACATAAAAAACTTGTTACTTGATGAATTCTCAAACTATTTTTTTTTCAATATTAAACTTTGGGTTAAAAATAAACATTTTATTGATCATAAATAAACTTTTATGTCCAAATATTTTCATTAAACATATCATAATAAATATTAATGAAAAAATAAAACTCATAAAGGTTCTTTTGAAATTATAGAAACCTATGAAAACTTTTTCAAACAAGGTTAACTATTTCACCCTTACAAAGAAGAATATGCTTTTCCATGAACATAAATTAAAGAGTATTCAGTTGGAAGTATATAAAATAAACATAGTTCTATAAGATTATAATATCATAGGAAATTTGGAATAAAAAAACATGACATATGTATAAGTTAAGGATCACTACCATGAAAACATCACATTGTGGATAGAGTCCTATAATGGATTCAGTTTACTCTCTAATCCCATATATAACATCTCATGAGACAAAAGAATTACCAAATTCATTTTAGATCTATCTGAGTGCACCCATCATAACATGACCATGATTATGTGTGCCAAAATAATTAAATCAATTATAAGGGAAAAAACAATAATTACCAATGGAAAGAAAATGGTTTTCATAATCTTTCCACATATCATAATCAAAAGATATTTCATAAATAAGGTATTTAATAAATGATCATAGGAAATGTGTTATCCCATAAAACGAACAGATAATAAGCTAGGTATATATATATTAGTGACAAATACACTAATATTCAAAGCAATATATAACATTAAAGAAAGAGAGAAAGTGAGTTAGAGAGGGAATGGTCATAACCTGAAGGAAATATGGTTTAGAGAGATCTATTAGACACATAAGAAAAACATTTCTAGATATAAAAATATCTATTCCGTTTAAAACTATTTTTGAAAATAGTTAGAAAAATGGAAATGGGGGTTTTCTTTGAATAAAATAAAGAATATTTTAAATAAATTAAATTATAAAATAATGATTATAGAGGTAGGAAAATATATTTATATTTTATATATTAATATAAAACATTCTTTTGGTCTTTTGTAAATAATGTTAATAATTTCTGTATAAAATAAGTAAAAATATTCTATTTTAAAAAAAACCTTTGAAATAAAGTGAAAATGGATATTAAATTTACTTTATAATTCATTTATATTCATATAAAAATAATAATAATATAATTTCAAAAATATGGATATAAAAGAAAATTATTTAAAAAACAAATATTTAAACATTAAAAATTTGGTTTTTGAAGTAATCTTTTCCATATAGAAAACATTAAAAACATTTTAAATAATGTAACAAATGGTAAAAAATTACTTTTTATATCTATTTAATCCTAAATAAAATATTTCATACAAAATTTAAAATAACATTGGAATGGAATAAAATGATTAGTACGGGAAACATTAAGAAATTATTTTTAAAAAGAAAGTCTCTTACCTCGAGCCCTACTCATCACGTAAGTTCTTTAACTTCCTGAATAATAAAACTTTGTTAATTATTTACTTTATTTATAAGATATTGAAATTTTATCTTTTATTTTTATCTTATTTAATACCATTTAATATTCAATTACTTAATGAATTATGTTGACATCAGACGTCTGGATGGAATTATCTCATAAGTCCAAAATAAATTCAACAAGTTGATAATGATCTATGAGTTCATTATTTCATTGATCATGAAATCATAGATAGGTCGGGATAATGCTCGAGAGAAACCCCCATTAGGCCTCAATGATGATTAGGGATCCTCCCCTATGGATTCTTCGATTCCACCACTGATGGCTGGCGTTTTTTTGGATCTGGGGTGCTGTGATGCATATAAGCACGCGACATTGGATTTTGCAGATTCAATCCCTGTGAAGGAAAGCCCCCCCTTATGTTAACCTAAGAGAGTTCAATGCTCACAAAAACTCATTCTAACTTTGTAAGGGTATGAATTTTGGCATCCGTCTAAAGGGATCAGTGGTGCACATCAAAGAAAATCCCGATACGGTCTCGGAGACGCTTCAAATTGGAGCCCATTAAATCATCGCTCGACTCATTCTACCTAAAGGTGATGTTCCATAGAGGATTGATCAACTCACCCAGAGTTTGTCCACTATATGGGGATTCAAAAATTATAAGTTTGTATCTATAGGGAGAGGATACTTCCACTTGCTCTTCCCCTCTGAAGATCTCTAAATGTGTGCTTGGGGCCATGGATCCATCACTTTCAAGCTGGGGGAAGTTTACATCCTTGAATGGGATTACAAATTCAACCCACTGGAAATCAGTAATTCAATAGTTTAAAATTGGGTTAAGGTATTTGGTCTTAACTAGATTCTTTGAAACCCTCATATACTTTATGATATTGCATTGAGAATTGGGGTCCCATTCAAGATGGATAGGGAGACAAAAATTGATAGATATTGTCATTTTTCTTGATGATTAGTTGAAGTGGACCTTTCCTCCACACTGATTGATAAAGTTTTCCTTTCAACTGATGAACAATAACTTGAATTAATGATTGAATTTGAGAACTTACCTGAGTTTTTACGAGACTGTGGGATCATTACACATGACAAAAATAATTGTAAGAGTTATTGGACATGAAATTTCTATTCCTTACGTGGACATGATCATAGCACGTGTTTTAAGAAACAAAAGTATGATTCTAGTGTAAAATATACTATGAACCAAAGCCTTATTGTTTTAATTGGACATAATTCTACTGTTTCACCCCCTTAAGGTCCTATGATGGACACTAGGTCCTCCCAGAAGGGGTCTGCTGACCATAGACACACTTTGTCTGGGTCATCTTCCCTCTTGGAAATGATAGTTCTTGGGCTGACATAGTGGAAAGGGGCCTAGTTAAACTCTCACCCCTGACATTTAGCCTTATATACTCAATGTCTTGTGACATTGAGGCGTCTCCACATGGGAAAAATAAACTCTCTTCTCAGAAGACTGTTTCCTCATACTGTTTGCGGTTATCCTCTGAAAAATTAGATGCTGGAAACACCCTTTCCCCTGCATTTGTAGAATCACATTAAAATCATGAGAGGTCTACCCATGTCGGACATGAAATTTCTTCTCAAAATACTAATTCCTCTGATTGTGCTTTGGTTTCTACTAAAAATTTGAAAGTTGGAAACACCAGTTCCCCTGCCTTGGTGGAAGCTCATTCAAAATTGATAATACCTTCTGTTCAGACTGTTATGCAGGCCTCAGTGCATACAATTGACAGTGGGAATAAGGAGGTTCCTTCGACCTCTTTTCCCCCACTACTTTCATTTCACATGACACTAACAATATTGTCCTGCACAAGATTCTCCTGCTTTACATTCAGGGAGAAAGACAAACAAGGAGCTGTAGACAAAGCAGGACAAACCACCAGTGAAGCAGTCATGTGGTTTGTGAGCAGAACAGGCTACGGAAAGAGAGGAGGAACATCATACTCTAGCAGATGATGAGAAATCTTGGCCTCGAAAGAATGGTTGAAGTCAAACTAATGGTCGTGGTAAGGGTCATGAGATATTTGAACCAACAGTATGGAAGGAAACACAGTATGAGGTCTCGGACTCAGATACATATATTGAGACCCTCTTACAGCAAGCGAGATATTTGGAACCACTTCACAAAATAGGACATGGACGTGGTCACATTCGATGAATGGATTGGTGTGCCTTGAAGGAAAAATAACGTGATATTTCGGACAAGATCAAGAAAAATCTTGGACAATGAAAGCTTTGTATTTTTTTTCTTTTCTTCTTCTATATTCCTTGTTTCATTTTATTTTGTTTTAATATAAGGGGAATTAATCACTCACCTTTTTCAACAATATGAGTTTATTATTACATCATATCCATAATAATAATAACGAAAAAATTTCAATCTTATACATTAATTATACTTTTAAAACTATCCATGGAATATTATTATGAGAAATGAACTACGTTACAATCATGGATATGGTAGGTCGTACGTAAGCATGAGTACCATTTCAATTTTTCAACTATTAATATGGAAAGAATGTAACTATTATTTTATCTTTAAATAATTATCATTATATCAAAAAAATAATATTATTTATTTAAATATGCTTATATATATCATCCATGTGATTTATGAATTGAAAAAAATCACATTGATTTATGGAATTGGTAATCCTCACATACACATGAACGATGTTATCATTTTTCAATGAATAGAGTGTAATGGAAAATAAATATATGATATATTAATTTTTTATATTGATAAATATGTCATTAATATTATATATATATATATATATATATTAAGTCCATATTTATAAATATCCATGAGAGGTGATCATAGAAAAAAATTACATCGGTTCGAGATGCGGTAGTCTGTTGCACACACGAACCGTGGTTTCGTTTCCCATGTAATGGAAGAGGAGATTGATGCTTTTTATGAAATTAAAATAATATAATCTTTTTTTATGAGATATAATTATCTTATTATATCAAAATTTTGTAATAATATTTTAATGAGTTATAATAATAAAAAATAAAACAAAAATGCATGGTTAAGAATGATACCTCTTCTTTGGACAACAACTCAAGGTTTACACCAGAATCATTCCTATAAGGGTTTTCTAATCAAACCAAGACCTCCAGGATGTGGGAATGTAAGTAAGAAATGGATTATCATTATTTATTTTCTAATCCAAATGTATATATTTGTGAAGAAAAGATGATATGAGGTTCCCTTTTATAAATAAGGTAAGGGGCACAGTTGGAATTTTATAAAATATTAAATTAATATAAATTAATTTTCATTGAAATATGGAGCCAAACGGATATATTTATAATATAACGTCATTATGAGTCAAATTAATTACATTAAATAAAAAATTTCAGGTTTAGGTTATGTTTTCACCCATATCACTCAGTTTTAACTCGTCTTAACACTTTTTGACAATCACCGTGATAACTATGATTTTTACCATTTAAGGGACCATATAGTTACTATAAAAGTACAATTGGTCCATCAATGGACCATAGATTATATTTTTAAACATATAACAATAAATTGGAAGAATATTTAATTTTTTTAAAATTTAAATCATCAAATAAAATATTATTTATTATAAAATATTATTAATCTCATTTTGGGAATGATTAATTTTATTAGAATTTGAAAACAAGATGATGAAAAATGAATTATAATATAAAACTTTAAAATCTCAATAAATTTTATATTTATCTAAAAATTTCAAGGAACATGCTAATTCTTTCAAATTATATTACTTTTAATATTTTTAAATTCATTGATATTACTTTTATATTAATTGAATAAATAATGAGTCAACATTGCGTAAGAATTTCTGATAATTATTTTTTTACTAAGAATTAGAAATAAAATACCATGATAAAAAATATTTTATATTTCAAAATAATATTTAGAAAAATGAATAATTTGTTTTTATCCCTAACACAAAATATTGTATTTATTAAAAGCAAGAAAGAGACAATTTTGTCTTTGTCTTTTACTTAAATATTATAAAGGTAAAAATAAAATAAATATTGCACAAAGTAGCCATATATTTGAGACTAAGATATAAATGGATGAATTTCACTTATCCAATATGACAAATGAAAGTTTTGGATTTAATATTTATCCCTTATAATATTATTTTTTAACTTTATTATATGATTTACCCTTCTCGTGGTGATAATTATTTACTATACTTACTATTAACATTGAGAGAAAAAATAAAAAGACCCTATTTACCAAATTGGTAAATATTTATTCCATATTTAGAATCCATTTTTTATGATACTATTAGCATAATTGGTAGAATTTAATTTAAAATAAGACCTGTGAGATGCGATGTAAAATGGTTTTTTAATGAAAATTTATTTCAATGTCTAAAAAAGAACTTATACCAAAATCTATTATAAAGATGATTAAAATGTCATTAATTTAATTAAAGTTTACTAAAAAATACTAATTTTACATTGAAATTAAATTCCAAGGATAATTGTACTTTTAAATTTAGTATTGTTTTAGAACGATAATATATATTTACAAAAAGTGGTATCTTTCACTATTCACTAAAAAACACTACATTGAGGGAGAAAAAAACAATTTACCCAAATATAATTTTGATAATATCATTTTAAAATTATCATATTTTTTATAAACTTATTTTTTTAAAATTTCCATAAATTGATTATTATATTTTCTCACAAAAAGATATAAAAACCACATTTAAAAAAAATGTATTTTTGAATAATAAGAAAACTTTACTAAAAATTGAGTTATTATTTAATAATCAGTTATCAATATATTTATATATAGTAGGAAATTTACATATATTTCTTAAATCTATTAATCATATTCATACCCACCAATTTAACGATTTGGTTATAATGATAACATTACAATAAAAATATTTCATAATTCATTTAGGTTTGGTTTTGCGAGTTGTAAAGGCTATCGATCATATATTTTTGATATTGGGTTGTTAAATTATCCAAATTTAATAAATATCATCCCCAACATTAAAATTATAACATGGTAATAAAATTATTGATATTTCCAAATACCTTTATTGAAATCACACATTGTGGAAAGGGTTAATAAAACTTCTTCTTGAAAAGTGATAAATAGAAGTATGAAGGTTATTTGGAATATTACATAAAAGTCTTCAAAATAGGAAAACATTATTGGGAAGTTAAAATGTGAACATCATAGAAATTTAACTTCCAAAATAATTATATAGAGTGAAAGAGAACATTGATAAAAATTGTAACGACCCAAAGTTTCATTAATGGAAAATCCCTCTTGATCTAGTTAAATGTCACTTTATGACAAATAAATTATAAGATGTCAACTTATTTGGTTTTATGTTAATAATTTTTACCATCACTTTTATAGCCGTCGAACAATGATCACATGATTAGTATAAATATAGGGATTTAACAAATCCAATTTACTCAGACAAAAGAAGCGATGGCCTCATCCAGTAGAATTGCTCCATACGAAGACCATTTGTTGGAGATCGGAAAAGAGGTGGCATCCTTGGGCTTCACTCTTGACCAAGCCCAAGATGAGCTTCATCATGTCAAGCTCGAACGGGGTCGTCTACGGGAAAAGTGGAAGTTGATAGAGATTACCACACGAGCGATGTTATCTGATCCCCCCCAAGAGTCGGTCACCATCGCACACCTTACGATTAGGTCTTATGTGGCTGTTTTAAGGGGTTATGTAAAAAATCTCTAGTACTTTGTTCATGTACATTATTTTTTTATATAATAATGTATATACTTTCTTGTCATTATAGATAAATTGTAAATAGTTTTTAATGTACAAATGGTGTTTTTAGTTATTATTTAATTAAGATATCTATTTTATTAATTAAGGGATTTTTGAATTAAATAATATTTTAATAAAATATTATTATTGTTATTAAATTAATTTTATTAAATATAAATTATCATATAATTGTATGAATGCAATTATAATTTTTATTAAGGTTTGAAAGCCATTTTTTTCAAAACCCGTGAATTTTTTATAAATGTCTGTTTTTATTTTAAAAGTCAAAATTTACGTATTTAGAAAATTATTTAGATAAAATAAATGTTATTTTTGGAATCCAGATGTCGAAATTATCCAACGGTTAATTTTTCATAATTTTCTGAGACAGTCAAATGTTTGGGTAAAAATGAAATACTGTTTAAATATATAATGTGTTTTATGACATCATAATGACCCAATAGTGTTGTAATAAAATACTATAAGATTTATGTTCGGCAAAAATATGTTTTAACATTAAAATAATGTGATTTTGGGTTTGTTTGACTTACTTTTCAAAGCATTAATGGACCCCTCAAGACTTATAAGACACCTTGTCTTTTTAAATTAGTTTCCATGGGAGTGTGACTCACCTCCACATAAGCAACCCTATTATTTTAAGATGTTCGGACTTTCGTATTATAAAATATTGTTTTGCTCTTCCCTTTTCCAAAAACCATGGGCAAAAACCAATGGGTGATTTGTGGTTTAGATTAATTTAATGTAAGGGGACCCAAACCTAAATAATAAATAATTCCCTCACCTTTCCTATATAAACCCACCCAAGCTCCCACTTCCTCCTCACTCAAAGCCTTTGTATTTTATCCAACCTCTGACCTACTCTCTCTATAATCCTCCCAAGGTTCCCCAATAATCCTCTCTCAAGCCTCTCTTTAGCCTTTGGAAGCACACTTCAAAGTAAGGGTGTTTTTCTTCCTTTCTCATTTTTGTCCTATTTTCTTTAAGTTTTTTTCATTTTAATTTCAATTATGAATGTTGTGGTATGGTTTTTCACCTCCCTAATACTGAACTCTTTATGTTTGAATTATGGGAGACCTTTTCTCTCTCATTAAATGCCTCTCATGTACACCTGTTACTATGCCGAAATTCCGAAGGGAACTTATCTCTCCTCATTTACATTCAAGAAATACTTTTGAATCATGATTCTAAATTCCATTACAATTTTTGGGACATGTTAATATTATGAGTAACCCCTTTCTCTATCATCAACCATTTTTTATGAATTATTACGTCACGCCATTACGCTGCCGAAATCGCACCGATTTTCTAAGCCAATGCCATTGTGTAGTGAATACCATGCTCATTTCTCCATCAAGGTTATTCAACTTTATGCACATTTACTTATTGATTATAAATTTTCATGTATTAATTCCACATTCCTTTATTGTGGAATAAATTATTATGTTTTATGAATCCATGTTTTCTGATCCATGTGGCACACTTATGCATTAAATGAAATTTTTAAGAAGGGTGCGCCCTTATAGCGCTCCAATGCATTAGGTAAAGTGTAGTATCATGATACGTCATGTGCAATGACTGTTGACTAATGCTAATTCAAGTGCAATGAGGGCTTACTCGTGCTTTATGTGCAATGAGGATTTACTCATGATCCATGTGCAATGAGCCTTGGCTCATGCTAATTCAATGTTAAGTGTTGTTGCCACATTTCCATGTTATGATTATCATGATTTATAATGCCTTTATGTTCATGTTTCTCTTATGATCTTTTGATATGCCTATTGTCTATCATGTATTATACTCCTCATGTTATTCTTTGTGTACTCCCTTACTGGGCTTTATAGCTCACCCTTTTCTTATGCATGTCCTCGGGTTATCCCATGCAATGGTAAGTATGAAGGAATGTAGTGGTCATGTAAAGGAAGTTTTCAATAAAGATGTTGTATTTCATGTTTTAAGCTTTTATGTAATGATCCTAAGCCCCAAAGACACTAAACCTCTCAATATTATTTATTGTATCAAGTGAAGTTTTATGTAATAAATCATGTTTATGATTGTAATAAAAGTAGGGTTGTCATAGTTGGTATCAGAGGATAGGTTTAGTTATTTTTGGGATTAGGATTAGAAAAACCCTAGTAAAGCCGTAGAGACAAGACTAAGTATAATAAAAATATCCCCATGTTTTGTTAAGTACTGAGTAAGTGTTTTATCAAACAAATATATCCCCGTCTGGATACGATCAGGTCGAGGCGGCTCTGGCACAGATGTATCCTAGGGGTAAAACCAGAAAAAACCACTTTGAGCTAGACTCGAACGGGAACTGGTTCACGACAACGAGCCTTGCTGCACTCTTAGTTATGACACTCCTGGGGGATATGTTTTGATAAATTCACAAGATTAGTATGAACCCTTATTAAGGGAATTAAAAAAATGCCCCTAAGAATATATGTTAGAAATTAGATATGAAAAGCCTAGATTGAAGCCTATAGACTCATGAGTTAAGGAAATAAAATTTTATTTATAAGTCATAAAATTTTGTCTTTGGATTACCCTTTATGTGTTACCCCTAACTTTACTTTTATTCCAGCCAATGGCTGGTAATAGGAGGACTCGAGCTAACAAATTATGTGATGATCAGTGTGATGACTGTACTAAATAGATGCCCAATCCAATGGGAGCAGGAATCGCGAACCTTTTCATGATGCTCTCTCAGCTAACTCAAGCATTGAATAGAAACACATGTCAAGAGGAACATCCAAACCCCCCTAAGAAAGAACAAGTCGCTATCGAGAGCTTCATGAGACAAAGGAATTCTACTTTTAGTGGATCATCTGATACCATGATCACTGAATAATGGATCAACTCCATTTAAAAGATCTTCTCCATCCTTCAATGTTCTGAACTAGAGAAGATTCTCATGGCTGCTTATCGTATGGAGGGTGAAGCTGATCAATGGTGGACATTGATCAAAAATACGAAGCCTGAGGAGGAGATCGAGAAGTTGTAATTGAAGGATTTCCAGATGATGTTTTTCGATAAATATTTTCCGCGCACCCTCTGACTTAAGATGGAAAGGGAATTCCTTTCCCTCAAGCAAAAAAGATGAAGAATCAGTTGGAGCGTACGAGGAAAACTTCACAAGTCTTGCACGATACACTTTCGGCTTTGTCGTTACCCCCGAATGTAATGTTTACCGCTTCTTTGGTGGGATGAATATTATCCTACAGAAAGCATTAGCGATCCGTGACTTCGACAGCTATGACGAAATTGCCCGATGTGCCCTCAAGGTCGAAATAGAGATAGGGGAATCACAGGGGTATCATGGGGACAAGAAGTGTAAGGTGGACTTCAATTATGGCGGTTCGATGGATAAATATAACAATGCCAAGAAGATCCAGCACCCCACTTGCCAAAAGTGCGGAATGAAGCACCCTGGAAATTGCCTCAAGGGGGCGAGGAAATGATTTAGGTGTGGAAGAGAAGGGCAACTAGCTGTTAAATGTCGGCAATAAAGACCCGCATCTATGACAGAGGAGAGTAACACTCCGTTCGAACCTCAACACATTTTTCATTGCTACAAATGCAATAAACCAGGGCATCTTGAAAATCAGTGCCCTAATCCAAGGGTTTTTTGAGGCAACCAACAACCTCCAAGGCAGTAAGGAAGAGCTTTTTCCATCACTTATAATAAATTGAACCCCAAAAACGAAGTGGTGACAGGTATACTAGATATTCATTCAAGAATAGCCAACGTACTTTTTGATTCAGGTTCTATACATTCTTTTATATCATGAACGTATAATAGAACAATCCTAGCACCACCAGAAATCATGGAAGTGAAGATGTAAGTGAGTACGGAAAATGGGGCAATCATTTCATCCCATGAATATAAGTCCTCCCAAGTTATAATATGTGGATTGAATTTCCCGGATAACCTCATCGTACTCCCTCTGGTGGAATTTGATGCAATTCTTGGCATGGATTGGATTTCCTTATATAGATCCAACATAAATTGTCAGGAAAGGGAAATCACACTCCATATGGAGAATCGACCCCCGATTCTTTAAAAGTGTATGGAGGAAGATGAATCTCCTTTAGATCCATCATCCCAAGCATGGATATTACTGCCCTATGAGAACGCATATCTGGCTCAGATGATTGAGTCCAAGGAAGAAACCATCCTTGAATAAATGCCTATTGTGAGGGAATTCGCTGAAGTGTTTCCCGAGGAATTGTCTGGTCTTCCTCCTAGAAGAGATGTTGAATTATCAATTGAACTTATACCTGGGGCGCTACCAATATCCAAGAATTAATATATAATGGTTTTCGTTGAGCTTGAAGAGTTGAAGAAACAACTACAGGAGAATCTGGATAAAGGGTTTATACGCCCAAGTGCTTCACCATGCGGTGCACCAGTCCTCTTCGTCAATAAGAAGTATGGGTCAATGCGCCTTTGCATCGATTATCGTGAGCTCAAAAAAATCATTATAAAGAACAAGTATCCTCTCCCAAGAATTGATGACTTGTTCAATCAGCTGTGTGGAGCACAATACTTCTCCAAGGTAGATTTGAGGTTGGGATATTATCAAGTAAGGGTAAAGAAGAAAGATATCCCCAAGACTGCTTTTCACACAAGATACGGGCACTATGAATTCATAGTAATGCCTTTCAGACTCAATAATGCTCCATAATTCTTCATGGACTTGATGAATAGAGTCTTTAGAGATTACATCGACAAATTTGTGGTAATCTTTATAGATGAAATTTTAATATACTCCAAAACCAAGGAGGATCATGAGGAGCATTGAAGAACTGTACGAGAGACTTTGCGCAAGGAGAAGCTCTATGCTAAGTAATGCAAGTGTGAGTTCCAGTTGAAGGAGGTCTCATTCTTGGGCCATATCATCACAAGAAATGGGATATCTGTGGACCCCTCCAAAACAGATGCAATTGAGGGATGGCTGAGGCCAACATCAGTAACGTATATCAGTAGCTTATTGGGGTTAGCTGGATATTATTGACGATTTGTGAGAAATTTCTCATGATTGTCCAACCCTCTTACCAAGCTAACTCGAAAGGGAGTAAAGTTTTCATGGAGTGATGAATGCGATGAAAGCGTTAAGGAGTTGAAAAGGAGGCTTATCACTATGCCCGTTCTCACTTTACCCACAAGTGGGGAACTTTTTGTGGCATTCAGTGATGCTTAAAATAAGGTCTTAGGCTATGTGATGATTCAGAATGATAAAGTGATATCCTATGCCTCAAGGAAGTTGAAAATCCATGAGTAAAACTATCCAATGAATGATCTGGAGTTGGCAACTGTGATCATTGCCTTGAAAATCTGGCGACATTATCTCTATGGGGAGAAATGTGAGATATATACTGACCACAAAGGTCTTAAATATATATTCACATAGAAAGTTCTTAATATGCGCCAGAGAAGATGGATAGAGTTCATCAAGGATTATGACTGTTCAATACATTACCAACCTAAGAAATCGAATAAGATGGCAGATTCCCTAAGTAGAAAGGACCCAACGATTCTATCAATGATGAGAATTTATAAGGATACAATCTTCTTAGACATGATGAAGATGGACATGGGAATCATAATGAAGGGAACATCATCAATCCTTTCACAAATTATTGCTCAACCATCTCTTTTTTAAAGGTTAAAGGATGCTCAAAAGGATGATGTGGGAATTCAAGATAAAGTGGAAGCTATTAAAAAGGTGAAATCCTCAGATCTTAATGTTAATGAATAAGGAATTGTGCGATTTGGGAAAAGGCTATGTGTTCCATCACGTCCGGAGTTGAAGAAGTAACTTTTGGATGATGCACATAGTTCAAATTTCTTTATTCACCAAGGGAGCACAAAGATGTATCGAGATCTCCAAGAAAAATTTTTGTGGGATAATATGAAAATGGAGATCACTGAATATACATCAAAGTGCCTGGTGTGCCATCATGTGAAGGAAGAAAGGCAGAAGTCTAAGGGGATGATGCAGCCATTGCCCATACCAGAATGGAAATGGGAGAACATAAACATGGACTTTGTCACTGGACATCTGAGGACATCCAATGGCAACAATTCAATCTGGGTTGTTGTGGATCATCTTACAAAGACTGCACACTTCATTGCCATACGGGAGGATTTCTCATTGGATCAACTGGCACGAATATATATCAGGTAAGTGGTAAGGCTGCATGGAGTACCACTATCTATTGTGTCTGACCGAGATCCAAGATTCACCTCTATGTTTTGGAAGAGTCTTCAACATGTTCTGAATACTGGACTAAACTTCAGTATGGCCTATCATCCTCAAACTGATGGCCAATCAGAGCAGACTATACAAACACTTGAGGACATGTTGAGAGAATTCTTAATGGACTTTAAAGGAGGTTGGTATCAATATCTTCCTCTGGTTGAGTTCTCTTATAACAATAGTTTCCACTCGAGCATCCAAATGGCAACATATGAAGCCCTGTATGGGAAAAGGAGAAGAACACCGGCTTGTTGGGATTAGGTCGGTGAACGTAAGCTGCATGGACCAGAAATGGTCAAGGAAGTGGTGGAGAAGGTGAAAATCATTCAGCAGCATATCAAGGTATCCTAGAGTTGACAGAAGAGTTATGTAGATAATCGTCGATGAGACCTTAAGTTTAAAGTTGGAGACATGGTTTTTCTATTCATATCTCCATGGAAGAAGGTCATGAGGTTTGGAAAGAAAGGGAATTTAAGTCCAGGGTACATCGGCCACTTCGAGATTCTTAATCGTGTTGGGGATGTGGTCTATCGACTAGAACTTCCACCTACCATGGCCAAAGTACATGATGTCTTTCATGTATCCCTGTTAAGGAAGTACATATCAGACCCTTCACATGTACTCTCTTATATGGTGGTACAGTTGTAGGATGGTCTTTCTTATGAGGATCAACCAGTGAAGATCATAGATCGTAGAGAAAAAGTTCTACAAAATAAGAAAATGCCCCTCGTCAAGGTGTTGTGGCGAAACCACAAGTTTGATGAAGTGACTTGGGAATCAAAGGAAATGATGAAGCTGAGTTACCCACATTTGGTTTAGTGTAGGAAAAGGAAAATTTCGAGGGTGAAATTTCTTAAGGGGGGAATATTGTAACGACCCAAAGTTTAATTAATGGAAAATCCCTCTTGATCTAGTTAAATGTCTCTTTATGAAAAATGTTTTTATAAGATGTCAACTTATTTGGTTTTATGTTAAGAATTTTTACTGTTACTTTTATAGCTGCTGAACAGTGATCACATGATTAGTATAAATATAGGGCTTTTAAAAATCCAATTTACTCAGACAAAATAAGTCTTGGCCTCATCCAGTAGAATTTATCCATACGAAGCCCATTTTTCGGAGCTCGGAAAAGAGGTGGCATCCATGGGCTTCTCTCTTGACCAATCCCAAGCTGAGCTTCATCATGTCAAGATCGAATGGGATCTTCTACGGGAAAATTGGAAGTTGATAGAGATTACCACACGAGGGATGTTATCTGAGCCCCCCCCTAATAGTCGGTCACCATCACACACCTTACCCTTAGGTCTTATGCGGCTGTTTTAAGGGGATATGTAACAAATTGCTAGTACTATGTTCATGTACATTATTTTTGTATATAATAATGTATATACTTTCTTGTCATTATTGATACATTGTAAATAGTTTTTAAAGTACAAATGGTGTTTTTAGTTATTATTTAATTAAGAAATATATTTTATTAAATTAAGTAATTTTTTAATTAAATAATATTTTAATAAAATATTATTATTATTATTATTAAATTAATTTTATTATATATAAATGATCATATAATTGTATGAATTCAATTATAATTTTTATTAAGGTTTGAAAGCCATTTTTTCCAAAACCCGTGAATTTTCAATAAATGTCATTTTTTATTTTAAAAGTGAAAATTTACATATTTAGAAAATTATTTAGTTAAAATAAAAGTTATTTTTGGATTCAGGACGTCGAAATTATCCAACGGTGAATTTTTCATAATATTTCTGAGACGGTCAAATTTTTGGGTAAAAATTAAATACCATTTAAATATATAATGTGTTTTATGACATCATAATAACCCAATAGTGATATAATAAAATACTATAAGCTTTATGTTCGGCCAATATATGTTTTACCATTAAAATAATTTGATTTTGGGTTTGTTTGACTTACTTTTCAAAGCATTAATGGACCCCTCAAGACTTATTAAACACCTTGTCTTTTTAAATTAATTTCCATGGGAGTGTGACTCACCTCCACATAAGAAACCCTATTATTTTAAGATGTTTGGAATTTGGCCTTATAAAATAGTGTTTTCCTCTTTCCTTTTCCAAAAACCATGGGAAAAAACCAAGGTATGGTTTGTGGTTTGGATTAATTTAATGTAAGGGGACCCAAACCTAAATAATAAAGAATTCCCTCACCCTTCCTATATAAACCCACCCAAGATCCCACTTTCTCCTCATTCAAAGCATTTAGAGTTCGTCCAACATCTTCCCTACTCTCTCTAGAATCCTCACAAGGTGCCCCAAGAATCCTCTCTCAAGCCTCTCTCCAGCCTTTGGAAGCACACTTCCAAGTAAGTGTTTTTTCTTCCTTTCTCATTTTTGTCCAATTTTATTTAAGTTGTTTTTCCCTTTTAATTTAAATTATGAATGTTAGGGTATGGTTTCTCACCTCCCTCATACTTCCCTATTTATTTTTGAATGATGGGAGGCCTTTTCTCTCTCATTAAATGCCTCCCATATACACTTGTTACTATGCCAAAATTCCGAAAGGAACTTCTCTCTCCTCAATTACATTCAAGCAATACTTTTGTATCATGACTCTAAATTCCACTAAATTTTTTTGGACATGTATCTATATGACCTCCTTATTGTCCATTAAATGTAAATATGATTAGGAATCCATTTATCTCTCATCAACCATTTTTTATGAATTCGTACGTCACGTCGTTATGCTTCCGAAATCGCACTGATTTTCTAAGCCAATGCCATTGTTCAGTGAATACCATGCCCATTTCTCCATGAAGCCTATTCACCATTATGCACATTTACTTATTGATTATAAATTTTCCTGTATTAATTCCACATTTCTTTATTGTGGAATAAATGATTATGTTTTATGAATCCATGTTTTATGATCCATGTGAAACACTTATGCATGAAATGAAATGTTTAAGAAGGGTTCACCCTTACAGCGCTCCAATGCATTGGGTAAAGTATAGTATCATGATACGTCATGTGAAATGAGTGTTGACTCATCCTAATTCATGTGAAAATAGGGATTACTCGTGATTTATGTGCAATGAGGATTTACTCATGCTCCATGTGTAATGAGCCTTGGCTCATGCTAATTCCATGTTAAGTGTTGTTTCCACATCTCCATGTTATAATTATCATGCTTTATCATGCCTTTATGTTCATGTTTATCTTATGCTCTATTTATATTCCTATTGTCTAAAATGTATTATACTCCTCATGTTATTCCATGTGTACTCCCTTACTGGGCTTTATAGCTCACCCTTTTCTTATTCGTGCCCTTAGGTTATCCCATGCAATGCTAAGTACGAGGGAATGTAGTGGTCATTTAAAGGAAGTTTTCAATAAATATGTTTCATTTCATGTTTTAAGTTTTTATGAAATGATCCTAATCTCCAAAGACACTAAACCTCTCGATATTCTTTGTTGTATCAAGTGAAGTTTTATGTAATAAATCATGTTTAAGTTTGTAATAAAAGCAGGGTTGTCATAAAAAGAAATTGAATTATCATGAGAAAGTTAATGAACACAAAACCAAAAACCTAAGATTTTTTAAAGAGACCATAAATTAAAAAAATGAAGTTAATTTGATAAAAAAATAATTTCAAGAAACTTTTACTATAGTTGAGGAATTATTTTACTATCTATACTAATAACATAAGGAAATATACCTACTTGAAAATTAGAATTTTAATTTTTAAATAAATATTCCCAATAGTATCATCTTTTTCTTCAAGTAATGAGTATTCAAGAAGATTTTTTTATTCCTGAAGTACAAAAATCATCTTATAATGGATAAAATAATTACCCAAAAGGATAAAAATATATTCCTCTTATCTTTAAACATTAACTAAAACCATAATTGTTAGCACAAGGTAAGATAATTCCCAAAATAAATAAACCTTTATATGAAAGAATATAATATTAAACTCTAAAGCCTCATTAATAAAACCCAATGTTCAACTTATATCATTATATAAATAATTTTCCTTCAAATTCGTCAAAATACTCTAGAATAAGATTGAAACTCAAATATTTTATTGATTTTATCACATATTTATCTATGATAAATTTAACATTTATCTCCAAATAAAATCAATCACTATTAAAGTGTCCTACCAAAATGTATATACCCTAATCATATAGGATAATTATGTTTATAAATTACCGGAATCACCACAAATACACAGTAAAATCATATATTATTCCAAAATATTATTTGAAATTTATTCCTAAAATAAAATCCCAAAACATTATATTTACCTTAATCATATAAGTTTCCAAAAATAGTAAAATTATTCTAAAATATAATTACTTACTTATTCACTAAATCACTTTTCAAACTCCTGGTAATCTATATGATAAAATTGAGTTTCCAAAAATAAAATTAATCCTTATATGTAAAATAGTTTACGTGAGAAAATAATATCATACTGACCAGGAAACAACCTATTCTCATCGTATGTGTTTCACCCCTGTCACACTTTCGTTCTAGGTTCAAGCCAAGTAACATTGAAATTTGTGACAGGTTATCATTCATCCTATATGTTTCACATTTTCTAAAACTATAATAATATAATTCTCATAATTTTCTTAAAAATATAATGAACATCCTCAAGAATAACTTTAATATCTTCAATAGTAAATAATTTATTGACCTTAAAGGTTATCTCATACCTTTCAGGCTTCATCCCTAAAAAATATAATAGTATTCTTCTGAAATAACCCTTCATGTTAAACCTAATGGTTACATGTACAACAACCCAATATAAAATCTTCCAAAATAACGTTAATAACCTAAAAAATCACATTAGTTAAAACCAAAAAAGGTTTTTTATGACTGTGGAATTATGATCAACCTTAAACTTGTAAACCCATGATGGCATCCATGGCTCCTTAAGTTAACCTCACATGGAAAAAACATAATATCCAAGGTTAAATAAACCTTTACTCTGATACAAACTATAAGTGCTTATCCTTTAACATTACATAATCATGTGTTTTAATTCAGGAATTTATTTTATTATGTATTAGGACATTTTTGTTTTAGAGTTTCAAAGAATTAGTCCATTACCCACACATAAATAAATATTACATCACAAAATGTATACTTCCACTTAGAATCCTTTTTTTCCACTAAAAACATTTTTTATTTAATATATTTTCTTTTCATGACATATCTTCAAGATTTTCATCTTGGCTGCATAATGTTCCCTAATAATCATTAAAACCTTATGAAAAACATTTTAAAATGATGTATTTGGACAAAAGTTCATTAAGGGACTTAAAAAAATAAATTTGTTAGTTCATGAATTCTTATACATGATTTTTATTTTTCAAAATTAAAATTTGGGATCAAAATATACATTTTATTACCCATGAAATCAAATGTTTTGTCAAATTATTTTCATGAATAATTTCTTAATAAATAATAATGAAAAAATAAAACTCATAAAGGTTCCCTTGTAATTTTCTAAACCCTCCTAAAATGTTTTCAAACAAAGGTTACACATTTCAACTTTACGAAGTAGCATATACTTTCCCTTAAACATAATCTCATTAGTAGTCACATGGTAGAATATCATAAAGAACATGGGTTCAAAAGATTATATCTACATACAAAATTTGGGATCTATACAAAACATGACATAAGAATAATTCAAGGCTCGCTATTAAGACAATATCACATGGTAGATAGAGTCACATAGTGGATTAGGTTTACTTTTTAATCTCATAAATAATGTCACATAAGACCAAAGCTTTACTAAATTCATTGGATCACTATTTGGGTGAACCTATGATAACATGAACAAAATTATGTGTTCCACAAAAAAAGATATAAATTATATGGAATAAATATAAAAATTACCCGAGGAAGGAAAATTGGTTTAAAAATATTGCCTCATATTATTACCAAAAGAGATTTATTAAAGAAGGAATTTATGAAATGATCAGAAAGCATGTATTACCCCATAAATAAAAGGGAGAATAAGCTAGTCATATATATTTTTGAGATATATAAAAATAATTCATAATCACTCCATAACATTAATTATATAGAGAATATGATTTATAGAGGTAATGGCCATAACCTAAAAAACGGGTGGTTTAGGAAGATCCCTTAAATCCCAAAAGTAAAACACTTTGAGGTATCAAAATATCCATTCTATTTAAAACCCATTTTAAGGATACTTAGGATAAATGGAAATAGGATTTTTATTTGATGAAAATATGTATGATTAAATAAATATCAAATGATGGTTGCAACAATGGGAAAATCGATTGACGCCTTATACATTAAAATAAAATATCCCTTTTTTTAAAGGTGAAGCCTTGGTCAAATACCAAAGCACAAAATTAATTATTAAAACAAGGAATTACATGAGTTTAAAATATGGGATTCTTTTACAATCTCTATCATAAAGGGGTAGTAATTGAACTGGAAGTTTATCAAACCATGTGGTGACATGGTTGACTCCCATGTTTGTAAGACCATCTGCCACCTTGTACGCTTCACTAAATTAATGCATAATAATATAGGTGAAGTCCATCATAGAATGAAGACAATCCATACAATGTGTTGTAAGAGGCCACGTGTGGTGCATCACACCATTCCATATGGCCTCGATGATAGTAATTGAGTCACTTTAAATCTAGATGTTCTTCAAACCATGTGGCTTGGCAAAGGAGATAACATAAATCATTCTCATCATTTCAACCTCTAGAGCTGAGGAGATTCCCCATGTCCCATAAAAGTATCCAACAATCTTCCTAGAGGGATTTATAAAATTGGCGCAGTAACCCGTAGGGCCCGGGTTGCCTTTGGATGCACCGTCAACATTAACTTTAATCTAGCCTGGGAGCGGAGCTTTCCAGAACACTTCAAAAGAGTGTCTAGGTTGAGGATAAATACCATTAACCCCAAGAAGCTGTAGAATCATAAATTCCTTCACTCTGTAGTTTCAATATCCATTTTGTATCAAAGCAACTTCTTGAATAGTGATGAGGATCCGCATTCGACCTGTGTGTAAGCTAAGTGAGTAGTTGTTATGAATAATAGCAATCTTTTCATACCAAAGTACATGAAGAAGTTCAGAAAAAATAGTTAAAAAGGGATGGTGATTTGCATATAGACTTCAAGATCCACACAACTTTTTAGACAAGAGATGATTGAATCATTAAGTAACCATCTGCACTCAAAATCTTCAACCACATAATTCCACAAAGCAGTAACTGTAACTACTAGCAATATATTTTTATAAAAGAGAAACCCACAAAATAGTGGGGAAGAAGGACAACACCTCAAGGAGGCCTAAAGTAATAGAGTCCAAATTGATCACTCTTAATCAGACACACACCCTCAGGATTCAAAGTCTATAAATCCAGAAATCAAGACACAACATTACCTTGGCCCTCATCTGCAATGGAGGTAAAGAAGTCAGCAACTATATTCCCATCCCTCCACATATGATACACTTGTATACCTCGATTCCACAGCTTGGAACAACATCTTCTAATGATATAATTAATCACCCAAGTTGTGAAACAATTCCCCTTCATACAATCAGAGACAATCATAGAATCCTTTTCCACGGAATCAATATAAATTTCCTTCTGTTCACACTGAGAAATCTTGGCCAGCATCACCAAGGCCTTGGCTTAGAGGGAGCTGACTTTCCCAAAAAATGATGCATAAGCCAGAATGAGGTCTCCATTGCTGTCTCTAACCACCCCTACCCCTCTCATATAACCCATAACACACGACCCATCAATGTTCAATTTAAAACCCATGATCAGAGGGATCCAGCACACCCACCTTCTTCTATCAACAAAACCTTGTACACACCTCCCATTCATCTGTAGGGTGAGAAATGATGGGGGTATTGTGCCAACCATTTATTCCACCGATCAATTCAATAAAAAGGGTTTTGAATTTAGTAACAATGGATTCCCACATCGCCACACGACCCTAAAACATAGAATTATTTCTGGCATTCCATATGCACCAACAGCCTGTTTTAAGGATCCCTGAGTGAGCATATCTTTCAGCCCCTGCTTCATTACATCCATGAAACCATATTTCAAAGAAATAGGCCCCCCGAAGATCTGCTGAAGATCACCCAGTAAACTCACCAAACACCCCCCAGAGAGCCATGGCCCAGTCTCTTTAGAAAAAAAGTTCCCAACACTCTACTCCTTATGAGCCATGCAACAAAAACATTTTGAGATAATACAAATGCCCAACCTCTTCACATTCTCATCCATAGGGATGGCTTGGTTTCTAATCCTCCATAATAGGAAATTATACTTAATTGGAACCCTGTTACACCTCAACATATCAAACCATTTTTCCTGCATACCCAGAGGCAACACCATATGCTCGAAATCATTAATCACAAAATTACCAGATTTAGAGGCAGAAAAAAACACATTTTTCCAGATCATTACTCAGATCAACCAGATCAAACACCTCTCTTTGATCCCTGATAATGACATCACTGATAAAACTAGGAAAACCACTAGCCTCTCTGAAGGTGATCAGGGGAGCAGGCCACCCAGGGTATCCAATGCATGTTCCAGCACAGTTATCCTACTAAAAATAAATATTACCCTTTCCAATAATCCATCAATAGTTCATTCCAATGATAGGGATCAAGTATTAATCTGAAAAATTAGTAGTAGTAACAAAAGATAGAAAAACATGGTTAATGTCTTCATGATGATAGTTAAAAAGATGACATTTAAAGAAATGATAGATCCCAAAAGACTGAAGACAAGTGTCAGTGGTAATCCTCTTGTAAGCAATACGGAAAATCATAGTGAGTCTCAAAGGTTTTAACTATACTTTATGAAAAAAATTAATCCAACTAAGAGTATTTTCAGAATTAATAAAACCATGATTGTAAAAAAAAATTGAGTCGATAATTCCATTATGTGCAGGTTACCATATTAGAAAAATCATCAGTGTTGGAAAAAGGGTAGTTGTCAATGACATGATTGACGTTGTTGGGAACATTAAGGATATAGGAGCTAACAACCTCCTTGATAGTATAGTGAGATATCCCTTTTTCTTTTGTAAAGAATTTCTAAATTTTTGTATAAAATACATGAAAATATTACCTTTTAAAGAAACATTGAAATAAAAAAAAGATAAATAAATTTTCATTTATAATCCATTTATATTCATAAAAACATATAAACAACATAATTTTAAGAATATGGTCATGGAGGGGTAAATATTTTAAAAAAATTAAAAGACAAAAAGACAATTTTTTAAAAGTAAAGTGTCCCTTATGTAAAACATTAAAAACATTATAGATAAATTAAAATATTAAAAAATGAGATTTAATATCCATTAATGAATAAAAAAATATCTCAAGAGAATTATAATAATCTGGGCATGTAAGAAAATGATTTGGATGGGAAACTTTAAAAGATCGGTTTTTAAAAGAAAGTACATAACCTCAAGTCTGACTAATCACATTCAATATTTATCTTCATAAATAATAATATTATTTTAATTATTTTAATTGTTAATAAAATTTTAAAATTTATAATTCCTTTTATTTCATTTAATACCATGTTATACTTAATTTCTTAATCAATTAAGTTCACATTGGATGTCTTGATGATATTTGGCTCATAAGCCCAAAATGACTTCGGCAGGTTGACAATGGTAAAAAAGATAATTATTTAATCATATATATAATTAGAAACATGAAATAATTAACACTTGTATACATAAATAATTATTTTAAAACCAACCATGAATTCTGGTTATGAAAAGTGAACTATGTTACAATCATGGAGACGGTATGCCATACGTACGCATAAGTAACATTTCCACTTATCAACGATCATGATGGAAGTAATGTATGTATTATTCTATAAGTACATAAAAGATAATTATGTCATAAATATCATGTTATTTCATTAAATACTCTAATATATATCATCTATGTGATATGTAATTTAAAAATAAATCACATCGCTTTATGGAGGTGGAAATCTACACGTACACACGAATGGCGTTATCATTTTTAAAATAATATAAAGGTAAGAAAATATATTACATATTAATTTTATAGGTTTATAAATATTTAAGGAATATAATATATATAAATTAATTTCATCATCATAAATATTCATAATAGACGATTATGGAAAATGAATTACATTAGTTTGTGAGGTGGTAGTCTGTCGTGCACATTAACCATCATTTTTTTTCCATTTAATGGAAGATGAGATAGATGCATGTTTAACATAATAGCATATATGTATATGGGAGATAATAATTTTATTATATATTTCTGGTTGAATAATATTTTAATGAGGTGTGCTAATAAATAAAACAAAAACTCTCGGTTGAGAACCATACCACTTATTCAGACAACCTCCTTTGGTTTACACCGAAAGCCTTCAAAGAAGGGTTTTCTAATCAAACCAAGGCCTATAAGGTGTTTAAATGGAAGGAAGTAAGAGATGTTTTTATTTTTTGTCTAACATAAAAGGATTCTTATTTGTGAATAAAATAGGATAGGAGGTGTCATTTTATAAGTGAGGGTAGGGGCAATTTTGGAATATCTTAAATGTTTAAATTAATATAAATTAATTTTCGTTGAAAAATGGAGAAAACTAATATTATTTACATAAAAGGGTAGTATGGTTAAAAATCATATAATATAATGAAATTTGGGCAATTTAAGGTGATTTTCTCCCTTGGAATTCGGTTTTTACCTCTGTTAACCCTTTTTGAAAATTAACACGAGGAGAAAGTCCATTACACTTTAGGGGTTAATATAGTTACAATAAATGGGAAATTGGACCATGAATGGACCATAGTCAATATTTATAAATATATAATGATAAATTAACCAAATATAATTTTTTTAGAAAATTTAAATCATTTAATAAAATGTTATTTATTATGAATTAATCTTAATGACATATTTGGAACTATTCATTTATTTTGACATTGAAAACAACATGACAAAAAAAGATTCTGAATTTAGTATATTAGGGACTCATTAAAAGTTAATTTTCATCTAATAATTTTAGAGAAAACTACAATTCATTCAAATTATATTAATTTTATTTTCTTAAAATCATTTATTTTATTTTTCTATTAATTAAATAAATATTATGTCAATATTTTGTAAGAATTTAAGGGAATTATTTCATTGCTAAATATTAGAATAAATTACCATGTAAAAAAATACTTTCCCCTTAAAATTACTATTTCAAATCGCAGATAAGTTTTTTTACCCCCATTAAAAAATATTATATTTATTAAAAAGAAAAAAGTGATGTTTTTGTCTTTATCATTTACTTAAATATTGTAAAGGTGGAAATCAAAAAAATAAGGCACTATGTGTCCATATATTCAAGGCTCGGATTGAAATGGATGAATTACACTTGTAAAATAGGATAAATTAAATTTTTTGGGTAAATAATAATTCCTTATCATTTTATTTATAGTCTTAATTACATAATTTACCCTTTTGGTGGTGGTAATTATTTACTATAGTTACTATTCATATTGAAAAAAATAAAAGGGTTATATTTGCGAAATATAGACCACATGATTCAAAATATGGAATCTTTTTTATTATTAAATTCAAAAAATTGGTAGAATTTAATTTATCTTCAGACCCGTGAGACATGATGAAAAATGGTTCTCTTAGAAAAATGTCATTCTAAGTCTAAAAATGAAATTACTTGAAATTATGGAATAAATAGGATTACAAGGAAATAAATTGTATTATATATAACTAAATAAAAAATATGTTACTTTAAAATCAAATTCAACGTAAAATGGGGCTTTTAAATTACTTAATTTATTGCAAATAAATTACAGTTTTAAAAACTATGGTATTTTTTACTATTCACTGAAAAAATCACTATTTGTAGAACAATGCCAAATTTTCACCCTAAGATGATTTTGATATAATTATGTAAAAAATAATATCCTTTTATCAAATAAACTTTCTAAAATTTTGAGTCATTAATGATAATATTTTCTCAGAGAAAGCAATAAAAACCATTTTTAAAGAAAATCTATTTTTAAAGAATAAAAATTCTTAGCCAAAAAACGCTGATTATTTACTAAGAAGTTATGATGTCCTTTATATTTAGTTATATATATATATATATATATATATATATAATTAACTAATTAATCTTATTCTTAGCCACCAATTCAACATCTAGGATATAACAGTCGTATTTAAATAATATTATTCTATTGTTCGTTTAGGTTTAGTATTGTGTGTCATATATTCTATTGAAAATAGTATTATTTTTTGAAATCTCAGGGTGTTATAATAAGAGTTACCTAGCCTGATCCATTGAAAATAGTGAGTTTCATATTGATTATGGTGCCCAAGACAACACTGATGCATTCTCGTTAGACGTATCCCAGTGAGGGTGAACCAAAAAAATACTTTTGTCCATATTTACTTTATGAATAGACGCAAAAAAAGACTAATAAATATAAATAATATATTTTAAAACAACATAAATATTAACCCTCAAGGTTGAGATATTATGACATCTGAAAGGAAAGTGATTATTTAAAGGATAAAGAGTCTAATTTTCATTCATAGTGCATACCCTGATTGACCTCTATTCTTTGGGTAATATCAATATAAGTCCCTTATTTATATTTACAACATATATAAATCATATACCAAAAGTTAAATAGATATTAGTAAAAATACAAGATTTTATAAATAGAACTAAAAAAATTATGCACCAGGAAAACATTTTATATTGTGAAACATAACCAATATTACTAAACTCCAACATGACTCCAACTAATGGAATAACTTTTTAAACTATTTAGAATTCAATACTTTATTAAAACATAAGTTGAAAAAATATTATTTAGAATAAATAATCTTATAAACTAAGATTTTTCAATTTAAAAATTACGAATTTCAATAAATGGATTAAAAATGGATATCAAATTCTAATAAAAAATTAAAATAAAAAACCTTAATTAACCTTTTAATATTGTTTTAACTTAAATAATAGATCATAAAATAAATTTTGAAACTCAATTTTAAGAATTTTCAATTTTTTTGTATTCAAACACAAGGATGGATTAATAGAGAACTAATTTAAAACCCACACATTTGAAAAGAATACATTTAAACATTACTATCTAACTTTCATGTAACACCCCAAGCTTCTATGGTACGCTTCTCTTTGAATAATGTGATAGCGTGTGTTGTACGCAACACCGAGTTCTAACACACCATAACTAATCAAACTAGCCGTTATGAATAGTAATACCTACTTTTTGAAATTATATATATTTTATATTTGAAAATGGACTTCATTTTTGGATTCGGAATATCGAATTTAGCCTAGGGTGAAATTTTGGTACATTTCGGATAACTTTCATATTTTGATGAATAGTGAAAATTACTAAATTTTAATTAAAAACAACTTTTTTAATCAAATTAATTACTAGTGATAAATTATGAATTTGAGTGGTTTTAAAGTATATTTAGAATATATTTTTACCATTTAATATAATTTTGGTCATTGGACATAATTTTACAATTAAACCGAACATAAACAAGTGTCAATCTTTTGATAGTTATTATCTCTTAAAAACACGCTTTTTGTTTTAACAGCGGGAATTAATTTTAAATTAATTTCTGCCACTTCTGTGTTTTGAATTTAGGAAAATGGATTCCATATTTGGAATCAGGATGTTCAAATTGTGTAAATAGGTAACTTTTATTTTTAGACATTTTGAATAGTTACTGTGGTAAATATTTTATTTACCATGGTTAAAGGGTAAATCCGGTAAATAAGGGTTAAAAAAATAATATTATAATAATACAAAATTACCCTAAAACGTGTCCTAACCTTATTGGTGGACACATACCCGACCATGGGCATCCTTGGGTCAATTTGGGGACCCCTTGGAGCCACTTGTATGTGGTAGGGACACTTTATATTAATAAAGTTAAAATAAAAATAAAAATGGCATAAGCTTACATCTTTTAGAAGAACAATTTTTACATAGGGTTATACATGTTGGATTTTAGATTATAAATATTCATTAGAAAGCTAAAAAGATTTCCTACATAATGATATTTTCCTTATAATTTTTAGACATTAAATAATTTATTTTATTTATGACACAATGATGATGCAGTAATTACTATAATAGTGAAAAATTAAAATAAGTGATATTATAAATACCCAAATAAATATAATATGAAACTTTTAATGAATTAAACTAATTTTCTAGGATAATATGATATATTAGTATTGATTTAATTAACTTTGTTAGAAGTAATAAATCTGTTATGAGTTTCACAAAAATCAACTAATGAATAGTGTCAAAATTGACATAAAAGAATTCTTAAAACAAATATTATATTATTAATTGATATTAAATTCCTAAAAATCTAAGGTTCGGCCAAGAGACTTATATCATGATAGGTTAATCATTAATGGACCACTTGGGGGTCTCTTGGATGTATATATAGTAAGTTTATTAACCATAATATATAAAATACAAAGAGACATTGTAAAAGTGAAACTAATTAACTTAGAGTTAATACTTAAAGATAAGGTTAATATAAGTACCCAAACCTGTCTAAATTCTATTGGATGAGTTGATTTCGACCTATCCCCACCTCATCATTTGAATAGTCAACTTTGGAGCCTTTAGAAACCGAATATGAATTTATTATAAATTAATATTTCTAGCTTTTCCAAAGGTGCCCCTCACCCCTCTTATAAAAGGGCACTCCTCCTTCTCATTTCTTCACACCTTCAAAGCCTTTTGGTTCGGCCAAACTCTGCCCAAATACTCTCCCAACATCCCTCAATACAACCTAGAGGCCTTAGTTTGATCAGAAAGCCAACCTAAGGAGCCCTTTTGATCAAATCAAAAGGAAGAACCCGAAGAAGAGGTAATGATTTCACCACCCTTTTCTAAGTTCATTTCTTCTTCCACTTCTTCTTCCTTTGTTCTTACCATTCTGAAATAATAACTCCAGTATCTCACATATACTGTGATGTTATTATAAATATGGTACAATCATATTCAGTATTCTATCCACCCTTTGAATAACATGTCACCATACGTGCGTACGTACGGCTTACCGTCTCCACGTCGTGGTGTAATTGTTATTCAATATAATATTATTTGGATGGGTATAATAATGATGTGTAACAAATGTAAATAATAAATATAACATGTTAATGATTCTGTATATATGATATACCATCCATTTATATATTATTTTAATATCAAAAGAATGATATTGTCGCTCGTGCGTACGTACGGACTACCGTCTCCACGAACGCGATGAGATTCATTCTCCATCGTAACCATTAAAGCGTAATTATCATTTTATGATTTAAAAATGATGTTTAAGGACTTGATATCATTCTGGATATGAATAATATACAACCTATCCTTTACAAACATGTCTTACGTAACAAAACATATGAAAGAAAACAAGTAAGTTAACACCCGAAACAACGATAATACTAAGATATTATTATCAAATCAATATTAAAAGATCATATATGATATCATATTAATGTATATGATTCTTGTATAATTTAATAACAATTATTTCACCATTATACAGGAGGTTAACCTACCACAACCAAGGAAAAGTACAAGGTAAGGGTTATTTCACAATCTCTTCATTATCCGAGGTTGTATTATACGTAATAATCTACTGGGATCTCTTTATCATCCACATCCATGTTTCTTCGAAATGTATTTCAAAACATTTTTACTATTTACTAGAATATGAGTTAAAGTCATTTATACCCTTTTTGACTTTTATAAGTGGTTTATAAAGGAATCTTTCCATCGTTTTCAAAACAAGGTCCTTTTTAACCTTTTCGACAGAATTAAGGTAAGAATGTTTTTTTAAACTTATACGGCGAGTGCGGTTATTTTCCACCGTTATAAAATCGTCGAAGCTTCCCATACAAGCTTATAAGAATATTTTCAAAGAAAATGTTTTATTTTATATGGATCTTAAATGATTTCAAAATAAAAGGAGATACTTCTGTAAAAAAAATTTTGATTTCATCTATGTCAACATCCTTTGATGGATTTTAAGATTATTTGAAGTTGATTTATTATGATACAAAACTTCTATATTGTATTGAAGGTTTTGTGATATGTTTGACTGTGGATGTGCTATGTTTATACCATTCATAGTTTATGGTGAAATTATTGACATTTCGTATGCTAGTTTTAATACGAATGTTTATGTTATGTTTAAACCTTTTCACATGGGAATGCATTGGACTTAATAAGTGACGGGTGGAGCCCGCTATAGCTCCTCGATGCATCGGTAGGTCTCATGAGACAAACTAGTGTCTTGGCACAAGGCCTTGACAAAATCTTATTTGTAGTCTTGGCACGAGGCCTTGGCTATGTGGTTATGATAGTCTGGCATTATGCATTCCAACATTATGAAAGTGGTTATTGATTTTTGCATGTGATTATTCGATTAGTAGAATATCCATGTGAATAAGTAAATGGCATTATTTCATTTTACTTTTTCCATACCATGTTGAAGTTCAATTTTAAAAGGCTTTTGTTTTAGTAATGCATTGCCTTAAATGTTTATTCTTATTTATGAAAGTTTCCGCTATATTGTTATCCTTACTGGGCATTTGAGCTCACCCCTTTTCTATGTTTTATTTTTCCCCAGGATGTGAAGAAGTAAATTATGAATGACCTGCAGGGATATTATGAGGGGATAGTAGTGTGGATTATGGAGACATTATGTTGTTGTAGTAGTTTTTCATTTTATGATGTAATGTAAAACTTATGAATATATCTAGTGTTTCCAAGGCTACTAAACCAATCGGTCTTTCGAGATTTGATCTTTCTTGTGATCATGCCAATGTTATGTAATAATGCACCGACTCTGGGTAACTGGGGTCGGGGCGTTACAGTTGGTATCAGAGGAAGTTTAGTACAAACCTTGGAAGCTAGATTTAGATAAACTCTGATTAGAGCACGTAGACCTAAGATGAACTTTGAGGATTAGTATAGAAGAACTTCCTAGAATTTTGGTATTGTAGAGATTTTGTGAGTTTTCCGAGCAATACATCCCTGTCTGGATACGAGCAGGTAGAGGCGGCTCTGGTACAGATGTACCTAGGGGTAAAACCCGAAAACACCGCTTTGAGCTAGACTCGAACGGGAACTGGTGCACGACAACGGGCCTTGCTGCACTCTTGGTTACGACACTCCCGGGGGATATGCTTAGGATAACTCTCATTATCTTTACAAATCATTATGAAGGGTTTATGAGTATATACTTCCTCAAAGAAAAACATTTTTATGATTATGGATTATATCCATAAATAGTTCAATTTATGTTAAGTGTTTTATAAGTATGGGATTATATATTTTGATTCATAAACTGATCTAGTTTATGCCATTGTTTAGAAATGGCGCCTAGTGGAAGAAATGGAAACCGTATCAATGCGCGCACTCCATGTAGGGATTGCCCTCCTGATCAAGATAATTATAGTGGGGCTGGTGATGCAACTGGTGCCGATCAGCTAATCACCATACTGGGACAACTTACTCAGGTTATGAATAATAACCTTACCCGTATGGAGCACCCTGATCCGCAGCGTGGAGGATCAATGTTAGATCGATTCATGAGACAACAACCACCAACGTTCAATGGGAGTACAAATCCCTTAGTAGCTGAGCAATGGATATTTTCCCTAGAGAAAATATTTCAGGCTTTGGGGAGTAGTGAAAGGGAAAAAGTTACCATGGCAGTTTACCGCCTCACTGGAGATGCTGATCAATGGTGGTCATTGATTCAAAACATGAAGGAAGATGATGAAGTATCAAACATGGAATGGAGGGAGTTCAAAGATCTGTTTTTAGAAAAATACTTTCCTCGTGACCATCGAGCAGATATGGAAAGGCAATTTCTGAGTCTGAGACAAAAGGAGGATGATAATGTCACAAAGTATGAGGCTAACTTTACAAGGTTAGCGAGGTACGCTGGTGATTATATTCGCAACCCAAGAAGTAAGATTGATCGTTTCTTTGATGGGTTAAAACCATTTCTCCGTCGAGCATTAGTCTCACAATCCTTTTCATCGTACGAAGACATTGTCTCATGTGCTATCAAGACCGAAAAGGAATTCTCTAAGTCTTATGACTTTAAAGCAAAGCAAGAGAAGAAGAGACATGCTGATCAATCTGGGAATGGAAATAAGGGGAAGGAGGGAAAGGTTGAATATCCATCTTGTGGTAAGTGCGGGAAGAAACACCCCGGTGCTTGCCTGAAGGGAATGGGAGTCTGTTACAAGTGTGGTGAAAAAGGCCACCAAGCTCATGATTGCAAGGGGAAGAAGGAAGCTACCAATGTTCAGTGCTACAATTGCAGGGAGATGGGGCATTATGCAAATGCATGTCCTAAGCGGCAGGAGAACTTACCTCAGAAAAGGCCAAGGGATCAAGGCCAGGCTTATGCTATCACTACTGCTGAGGTAGAAACTCCGAAAGACGTGGTGGCAGGTAATTTAATGGTTTCCTCAAGTTTAGCAAATGCATTATTTGATTCTGGATCATCGCATTGTTTCATATCTTCCCAGTTTGCTAAGAAAATTAGATATTTCCAATTTGATTTAATAAGGGAGTTGTCAGTTAAAACTCCTAAGGGAAGTATCGTTGCAACAAAGTTTTGTGAATCAGTCCCCATTAGAGCACATAAATTTTCTTTATCTGCTGATTTCATCGTCATACCTATGATTGAGTTTGATATAATCCTCGGTATGGACTGGCTTTCGGACTATGATGCGAAGATTTATTGTAAGAAGAAAGAGGTTACGATTCATGATGATAATGATAAGGAGCACCTTATTTTTAGAGCAGAATCGTCACCACCTAATTCTTATTTAGACCCACCCCCAGTAGCTCAACTTAATTCAATTATTGGGGAGGAAGAGAATGAAGTAACTATCGGTGAGGAAAGGAATGTTCAAATAGAGGATGTACCTGTTGTGAAAGAATTTGTAGATGTATTTCCGGAAGATTTACCTGGACATCCTCCAGAACGAGAAGTTGAGTTTTCTATTGATTTGATTCCTGGATCAAGGCCTATATCGAAGACCCCTTATAGAATGGCCACTGTAGAGTTAGTCGAACTAAAGAAACAACTAGAGGAATTGAGTAATAAGGGATTTATTCGCCCTAGTGTTTCTCCATGGGGAGCCCCTGTTCTTTTTGTTAAAAAGAAAGATGGATCTATGAGGATATGTATTGACTACAGGGAGATCAATGCTATAACGATAAAGAACAAGTATCCCCTACCTCGTATTGATGATTTATTTGACCAACTGCATGGAGCTCAATACTTTTCAAAGATTGACCTTCGATCTGGATACCATCAGTTGTGTGTGAAGAAGGAAGACATTCCGAAAACATCATTTCGAACCAGGTACGGGCATTACGAGTTTACTGTAATGCCGTTTGGATTGACCAATGCACCCTCTGTATTCATGGATCTGATGAATAGAGTTTTCAAGGAGTATCTCGATGAATTTGTGGTAGTATTTATTGATGATATATTGGTATACTCCAAAACCTATGAAGATCATGAAAATCACTTGCGCATTATCTTGAAGACTCTGAGGAGGCATGAATTATATGGAAAGTTTAGCAAGTGTGAATTCTGGCTTCAGGAGATTTCTTTTCTTGGCCATATTGTCTCTAAAGATGGAATCTCTGTTGATCCTTCTAAGACCAAGGCAATCCAAGAATGGCCAGCACCTACGAGTATAACTGAGGTACGTAGTTTTATTGGTTTGGCAGGTTATTATCGACGTTTCGTCCAGAATTTTGCCCGATTGGCAAACCCATTAACGAAGCTCACACGTAAAGGGGTTAAATTTCTTTGGACAAAAGAGTGTGAAGAATGTTTCGAAGAACTGAAGAGAAGATTAGTCAATGCTCCTATATTGACTCTACCATCGGGGAATGATGGGTTCGTTATTTATAGTGATGCATCAAAGAAAGGACTTGGTTGTGTCCTTATGCAGAATGATAGAGTTATTGCCTATGCATCACGACAGTTGAAAATTCATGAACAAAACTATCCTACTCATGATCTCGAGTTAGCAGCAGTGATCTTTGCTTTGAAGATATGGAGGCACTACCTCTATGGTGAAAAATGTGAGATTTATACTGATCACAAGAGTTTGAAGTATATTTTCTCACAAAAAGAACTCAACATGAGGCAAAGGAGATGGCTTGAATTACTCAAGGATTATGATTGTACGATACACTACCACCCGGGGAAGGCAAACAAGGTGGCAGATGCTTTGAGTAGAAAAGACCATGGAGTTTTGAACAATATGAGAATTGAAAGGGATCCAATTTTCATGGATCTAGAGAAGATGGACATGGGAATAACCAGGGAAGGTGAAACATCAATGCTTTTTCAAATGGTTGCCAAACCATCTTTACTAGAAAGGATTAAGAGTTCTCAGACCAATGATGAAGAATTCCAAAAGAAGATTAAAGCTGTGAATGATGGGAGATTGAGAGACTTTGTGTATGAAGATGGAATTTTGAAATTCGGGAAGAGACTTTGTGTTCCCGATTTACCTGATCTGAAAAGGGAATTGTTGGATGATGCTCATAGTTCCAATTTCTCTATACACCTTGGGAGCACCAAAATGTATAGAGATTTGAAGGAACATTTTTGGTGGGACAACATGAAGAGGGAGATTGCTGATTTTGTGTCAAGATGTATGGTTTGTCAACAAGTGAAAGCTGGAAGGCAACAGCCTGGAGGAGTCATGCAACCTCTTCCCATACCGGAGTGGAAATGGGACAATATTACGATGGACCTTGTCATGGGGCTACCAAAGACTCCTAGAAGGAACGATGCAATATGGGTTATTGTTGATCGTCTTACCAAGTCAGCACATTTTCTTTCTATAAGAGAAGATCTACCCCTGGAACATCTAGCAAGACAATACATTAATGAAGTTGTGAGACTTCATGGTGTACCCCTATCGATTGTTTCTGATCGTGATCCCCGTTTTACTTCAAGACTCTGGAAAAGTCTTCAGAAATCCCTGGATACTGAACTTCATTTGAGCACTGCTTACCACCCTCAGACAGACGGACAATCAGAACGGACTATTCAAACCTTAGAAGACATGTTGAGATCTTGCTCACTTGATTTTCAGGGTATGTGGGATCAATATTTACCTCTGGTAGAATTTTCCTATAACAATAGCTTCCATTCGAGTATCCAGATGGCACCATATGAAGCGTTATACGGAAAGAGATGTCGTACACCAACCTGTTGGGATGACGTTGGTGAAAGAAAACTTGTAGGCCCAGAACTGGTGGAGGAAACGGTGGAAAAGGTGAAAGTAATCCAAAATCACATCAAAGCAGCTCAAAGTAGGCAGAAGAGCTATGCCGATAATCGAAGGAAGGATTTGGAATTTCAAGTCGGTGATCATGTTTTCCTGAAGGTATCTCCGTGGAAGGGAGTCATACGTTTTGGTAAGAAAGGTAAATTGAGTCTCAGGTACATCGGACCTTTCGAAATTCTAGAATGAATTGGGGCTGTAGCTTACTGATTGGCAATGCCGCCAAGTCTCTCCAAAGTTCACGATGTGTTCCACGTATCTCTGTTGAGAAAATACATGCCTGACCCAACGCATGTACTCACCTATGAGGAATTAGAACTGGAACCGGATCTGTCTTATTGTGAAGAGCCCGTCAGGATTCTTGATACGAGAGAACAAGTACTGAGAAACCGGACGACGCGTCTGGTAAAAGTTTTGTGGAGAAATCATAAGATGGAAGAGGCAACGTGGGAACCCGGGGAACTTATGATGAAGAACCACCCGAGTCTTTTTATGCAGTAATACCCTAGAAATTGCGAGGACGCAATTATTTGAAGGAGGGGAGAATGTAACACCCCAAGCTTCTATGGTACGCTTCTCTTTGAATAATGTGATAGCGTGTGTTGTACGCAACACCGAGTTCTAACACACCATAACTAATCAAACTAGCCGTTATGAATAGTAATACCTACTTTTTGAAATTATATATATTTTATATTTGAAAATGGACTTCATTTTTGGATTCGGAATATCGAATTTAGCCTAGGGTGAAATTTTGGTACATTTCGGATAACTTTCATATTTTGATGAATAGTGAAAATTACTAAATTTTAATTAAAAACAACTTTTTTAATCAAATTAATTACTAGTGATAAATTATGAATTTGAGTGGTTTTAAAGTATATTTAGAATATATTTTTACCATTTAATATAATTTTGGTCATTGGACATAATTTTACAATTAAACCGAACATAAACAAGTGTCAATCTTTTGATAGTTATTATCTCTTAAAAACACGCTTTTTGTTTTAACAGCGGGAATTAATTTTAAATTAATTTCTGCCACTTCTGTGTTTTGAATTTAGGAAAATGGATTCCATATTTGGAATCAGGATGTTCAAATTGTGTAAATAGGTAACTTTTATTTTTAGACATTTTGAATAGTTACTGTGGTAAATATTTTATTTACCATGGTTAAAGGGTAAATCCGGTAAATAAGGGTTAAAAAAATAATATTATAATAATACAAAATTACCCTAAAACGTGTCCTAACCTTATTGGTGGACACATACCCGACCATGGGCATCCTTGGGTCAATTTGGGGACCCCTTGGAGCCACTTGTATGTGGTAGGGACACTTTATATTAATAAAGTTAAAATAAAAATAAAAATGGCATAAGCTTACATCTTTTAGAAGAACAATTTTTACATAGGGTTATACATGTTGGATTTTCAATTATAAATATTCATTAGAAAGATAAAAAGATTTCCTACATAATGATATTTTACTTATAATTTTTAGACATTAAATAATGTATTTTATTTATGACACAATGATGATGCAGTAATTACTATAATAGTGAAAAATTAAAATAAGTGATATTATAAATACCCAAATAAATATAATATGAAACTTTTAATGAATTAAACTAATTTTCTAGGATAATATGATATATTAGGATTGATTTAATTGACTTTGTTAGAAGTAATAAATCTGTTATGAGTTTCACAAAAATCAACTAATGAATAGTGTCAAAATTGACATAAAAGAATTCTTAAAACAAATATTATATTATTAATTGATATTAAATTCCTAAAAATCTAAGGTTCGGCCACGAGACTTATATCATGATAGGTTAATCATTAATGGACCACTTGGGGGTCTCTTGGATGTATATATAGTAAGTTTATTAACCATAATATATAAAATACAAAGAGACATTGTAAAAGTGAAACTAATTAACTTAGAGTTAATACTTAAAGATAAGGTTAATATAAGTACCCAAACCTGTCTAAATTCTATTGGATGAGTTGATTTCGACCTATCCCCACCTCATCATTTGAATAGTCAACTTTGGAGCCTTTAGAAACCGAATATGAATTTATTATAAATTAATATTTCTAGCTTTTCCAAAGGTGCCCCTCACCCCTCTTATAAAAGGGCACTCCTCCTTCTCATTTCTTCACACCTTCAAAGCCTTTTGGTTCGGCCAAACTCTGCCCAAATACTCTCCCAACATCCCTCAATACAACCTAGAGGCCTTAGTTTGATCAGAAAGCCAACCTAAGGAGCCCTTTTGATCAAATCAAAAGGAAGAACCCGAAGAAGAGGTAATGATTTCACCACCCTTTTCTAAGTTCATTTCTTCTTCCACTTCTTCTTCCTTTGTTCTTACCATTCTGAAATAATAAATCCAGTATCTCACATATACTGTGATGTTATTATAAATATGGTACAATCATATTCAGTATTCTATCCACCCTTTTAATAACATGTCACCATACGTGCGTACGTACGGCTTACCGTCTCCACGTCGTGGTGTAATTGTTATTCAATATAATATTATTTGGATGGGTATAATAATGATGTGTAACACATGTAAATAATAAATATAACATGTTAATGATTCTGTATATATGATATACCATCCATTTATATATTATTTTAATATCAAAAGAATGATATTGTCGCTCGTGCGTACGTACGGACTACCGTCTCCACGAACGCGATGAGATTCATTCTCCATCGTAACCATTAAAGCGTAATTATCATTTTATGATTTAAAAATGATGTTTAAGGACTTGATATCATTCTGGATATGAATAATATACAACCTATCCTTTACAAACATGTCTTACGTAACAAAACATATGAAAGAAAACAAGTAAGTTAACACCCGAAACAACGATAATACTAAGATATTATTATCAAATCAATATTAAAAGATCATATATGATATCATATTAATGTATATGATTCTTGTATAATTTAATAACAATTATTTCACCATTATACAGGAGGTTAACCTACCACAACCAAGGAAAAGTACAAGGTAAGGGTTATTTCACAATCTCTTCATTATCCAAGGTTGTATTATACGTAATAATCTACTGGGATCTCTTTATCATCCACATCCATGTTTCTTCGAAATGTATTTCAAAACATTTTTACTATTTACTAGAATATGAGTTAAAGTCATTTATACCCTTTTTGACTTTTATAAGTGGTTTATAAAGGAATCTTTCCATCGTTTTCAAAACAAGGTCCTTTTTAACCTTTTCGACAGAATTAAGGTAAGAATGTTTTTTTAAACTTATACGGCGAGTGCGGTTATTTTCCACCGTTATAAAATCGTCGAAGCTTCCCATACAAGCTTATAAGAATATTTTCAAAGAAAATGTTTTATTTTATATGGATCTTAAATGATTTCAAAATAAAAGGTGATACTTCTTTAAAAAAAAATTTGATTTCATCTATGTCAACATCCTTTGATGGATTTTAAGATTATTTGAAGTTGATTTATTATGATACAAAACTTCTATATTGTATTGAAGGTTTTGTGATATGTTTGACTGTGGATGTGCTATTTTTATACCATTCATAGTTTATGGTGAAATTATTGACATTTCGTATGCTAGTTTTAATACGAATGTTTATGTTATGTTTAAACCTTTTCATATGGGAATGCATTGGACTTAATAAGTGACGGGTGGAGCCCGCTATAGCTCCTCGATGCATCGGTAGGTCTCATGAGACAAACTAGTGTCTTGGCACAAGGCCTTGACAAAATCTTATTTGTAGTCTTGGCACGAGGCCTTGGCTATGTGGTTATGATAGTCTGGCATTATGCATTCCAACATTATGAAAGTGGTTATTGATTTTTGCATGTGATTATTCGATTAGTAGAATATCCATGTGAATAAGTAAATGGCATTATTTCATTTTACTTTTGCCATACCATGTTGAAGTTCAATTTTAAAAGGCTTTTGTTTTAGTAATGCATTGCCTTAAATGTTTATTCTTATTTATGAAAGTTTCCGCTATATTGTTATCCTTACTGGGCATTTGAGCTCACCCCTTTTCTATGTTTTATTTTTCCCCAGGATGTGAAGAAGTAAATTATGAATGACCTGCAGGGATATTATGAGGGGATAGTAGTGTGGATTATGGAGACATTATGTTCTTGTAGTAGTTTTTCATTTTATGATGTAATGTAAAACTTATGAATATATCTAGTGTTTCCAAGGCTACTAAACCAATCGGTCTTTCGAGATTTGATCTTTCTTGTGATCATGCCAATGTTATGTAATAATGCACCGACTCTGGGTAACTGGGGTCGGGGCGTTACATTTCAAGAGCATGATTTTTAGAACTTATAATATTCTATAGGAATACAAAAAAACCCATTAACCCATAAAATGAAATGTTAACCCCCTCCAATTATTTCAATACAGAAATAACTATTTAACCATGGTTTTATGATTATTTCCATGTTTTTTAAATTAACTTTTGTTACATTTCATTTTATGAAATCCTAACATTGAATAATAAACTTACTAATTGGAATACATTGGATACAAAATAAAATTACCAATCAAAAAAAATCTGATGCCTTAATAGAATAAAATAATCAATATAAGTCATTAATTAATATCAAATAACACATCTTATCTGAAGGCTCAAGAACGTTATAAATAAGATAGGTTTATTTATTTAATTTAAAACCATGTATTACAAAAAAAAAATTCAAATTTTAAATCCAACAATATAAGTTCAATACATATCAAAAATATATGTATATATACTATTTATTTTTATCGAAAAAGTTTCAAATATTTAATAACATTGGTAAAACATTTATAGAAGAAGAAAATTAAATCCTTTAAACCCATAATACATTAGAATCCTTATTTGAAATCCTTATTATTTTTTATAATCCTTAAAAACGCCTCTTATTTTTAAATCATTAGTGATTATTCCAATATAAAATTTGAACCTCAAAAATTTTAATTCATAAAACACTCCCTTAAAATAAGTTAACTTCCAGAAAAAAATCATTTAAAACTGTTGTATTATACACATATAAATAAAAAATAAATACACAAATGTCATTAGGAAACCAAGAAAACACATGAAACATATTAAAACAAAACAAAAATTCATAATAAACCAAATGACCACTAATAATCTATTATAGATCACTTAAGAGGCATCTGAACAATTGAGTAGTATATAGTAAATACAATAGAATAATAAATGAAATTTTGTAGAATTAACTTACTCTCCAAGAGACCCCATCGTAAAAATATAAAATAATATAAAATCCATTATAGGTTTTATTCACACCATTTGAACTTTTAAATCCCTAGTAACATAATATTATTCCATAAAGAGGGTGATCATGTGTTTTTCATGGTTTACTTATCATGATCCAATCATCCCACCAACACCTACAAAAAAACTAAACTATGTTCTTAGCATCTGATGATATTTTCTAGTAAACCAACCGAATCTACCCTAACTCTGTACCTAAACAATTCTTTCATAAGGCCCAAGGTGTATTCCCAATCATCTCATTCTAATAAAAAGTTCTCAAGGAATAAATTAGAGATATTGGGAATTATTTTTACCTTAATTAATAAATAAATATGATGAAAAATAATAATAAAAAAAATTAATTATATAATAATTCAAATATAAAATACAAAATAAAATTTATTACATTATTACCCATTATAACATGACCAATACAAGGGGTATATGAATAAATAAATATAAAATAGAAACTTCATTAACACATTGTGACATGTGATCACTTCATATAACAACACCTCCTTTTCTCCATACCTGAACAAATGGTTTAATCCCTATGAATAGAGAGGTTTCTATCCACGCTATAAAAAAATATCAAATAATACAAACAAGGTATACATACACTCAAAGGGAATATGTTGAGTAAGATCTAACAAGCCCTGTTGGATCGCACTATATGATGTATGAATAACCTTTATTCCATAAACCATAGTTTCTAGTTAGGACTAAAATGTTAATATTCTTTTTTGGTTTTGAATAAAATTAGTGAGATGGATAATTTGCATTTAAGAAACATTAAATAATGCAATTCACCTGGATATATCACATTCAAGACATTATTATCGAACAAATACAATTTTTTAATTTGAATAATTTGTTTAAAAGTGAAACAATGTTTTTATATTTGAATGGAAAATAAAAATTTACTAAACCATTTCAAGATTAATGTGATCCAAGAAGAACTGTGTCAAGGAAAAATGAATACCCATGTACATAGACTTACTTCACTGCATGCAGGATCAGTTGGGAAGAGTCTCATCATGAATTAGTGTGGGTCCATATCAACCATGCCCATGAATTCACTAGTAATTTTCATATCATTGAAAAGAGTTATCTGTTAATAGGTAAGTACATCGATGACATCCACTAAGGATGGTGTTAACCCCCTTTCATCATGAATGGTACTAATCCTAGGTTCCTACATAAGTACCCAAGTCCTATATTGAGGAATTATCGTATGAAAGGGATTAATTTAATTTAAAACATAATAAAAAACTTAATTCAATAACAATGCCCCATGTTCAATTGGAACCAATCCATATGAGGGTATATTCTGAATGAAACATGAAACAATATTTAAAGGGAAAATGTTTTATAATAATCACTATAACAATCTAAAAACCCCATTTAATCATTATATATTTCCATAAAAATATATGGAAAATTAATTATAAATCATATCAAACTGAGAAATTAAAGAATAATAATTTAATTCATAGAAACATTATAGCCAGAGTTTCCAAAAACACCATACATTCATCACTTAAGAAAAGAAATTATAATCTTGAAACCGACCCTATATCAAATAAAATACAAAAAATAAACTATATACACAAACTTATCATATCTCCATCAAAATAATTACATATCAAATTTATATCATTAAAAAGAGTTTAAATGGAGAAATAAAATGATAGTTTATTAAACAAATGTGTAACATTCCAGACTCGAGTGCCACTAAAACAGTGCCCCGAGTTGGATCTTCGCTTGACCTCAAGTGCACCTCCTCATATGCTAGAGGTTTTCAACAAGAAATGAGGGTTTAGATAATTCATGTTTAAAGAATATAACCTCATTACCAGAGTAATCCATGGTAGAAAAAAAAATATATAGGGTAAATAATAAGAAACCACCAATAGTAAGCATATCCAAACATCTTCTGAACTAGGTACAAACCACAAGAAATAATAAATATGTCTTGTCATGCAACAATGCCATGTGAATCAAAACCCAAAATAAAGAAAAACATCATAATCCCAAAAACATTTCCGAATCCAATTCTATAACCTCTTCCTTTAATGTCCCATGTCCAACTCAACTCCCTAGAATAGGTTCATTTCCCTTGTCATAACCAGGAAGCATGAAATATGCTCAGGTTCCTCGTAGAGGCCCGAGCAGCGTGTGATTACATCTCAAAAGGCCACCACAAACAGTTTCTAAAAAATAACCAGTCTAAAAGATAGTGAATGAATGTATAAATAAATTTAAATTAATAGAAATATATTTTGGGGGCCACTTGTTAACCTTTATCTAATTTTCTTTTACTATTAGGATTATTGTTCCAAGTTCATTATGGACATCATCTCATCATTTAGTTCATCGTCAACATGTAATCCATGATCCATATATTTCTCTTATTCACACAATATTCATGGAATTTATCATTCCACATAAGAAAAAAAATATGTCCATATCTCACTAGAGATGAGCATATCGATTAATCACCACAGTTACCTTGGAGCCTAAGTCTAGGTATTTTCATTGAATACAACCATCGGGGTCATGGAGCATCAGTTCATCTCCACAACCCATGCATTCCTGGGTAGGCTAGAGCATTAGTCCAACCCTGCCCGTGGGTGGAGCATCAGTCCTTTATCCCACCACCAAGTCATGTGAACATGTTAATTTATCTATTCACCACATTTACCAATCTCACAACCACGACAACCAATAAATATACCAATCATTATTCACAACCATTAGCATGTAATTCAATGTTAATTCATACCCAATTCACAATGCCATCTTACAATACATAGCCCAATAAGACAATTATCTTTCCCCAGTCTCATACTATTTACCATATTCAACAGTTCACAAGCTATTAACAATCCCACATGTCAACATTTCACATAAACCCACCTTATTAGGGTTTTCAACATAATGCATTAGCCATGAGGCACAATTCAAATTTATCTAATTTAACCCATTTTTATTACCATGCCATACAATCCTTAATGAAATTACAAAAAATAGGCACATGAAAATAATTCATTTTCACCCCCGTTCAACATTTAAACTTTCTTAAAATGGTCTTTACAATGTCACAAGGAAAATTTTCATATACTTAGCTAAATTCTAACTCCAAAAAGTATCGGCACACCCCATGGGTGGCCCTAAAAAGGTCAAGTCATCGTCCAAGTGTCCCATGAGGACCATGAGAGTTTCCATTCATCATCTAGACACCCATCACACTAAATATTACCGAAGGATCAAAACAACACCAAGGGGTAACTAATAAAATAACCCAAGCATGCAAAAATCCCAAATAAAACTATGGGATATAACTTTTGGACCACCTACCTTGGATCCATTGGCAAATGAAAACATAATCAAGGCCTTGGATCCTGATTCAACAACCCTTTGAATCCTCAACCGATATCTCACCATAAAAGAAGGTTTTTAGAGCTTCATAAGGGTAGAGGGAACAAATTTGAACCCCAAACAAAATAGATAAGAAAGCAGGGGATTATCCTTACTCAGATCTTTGATTTGCAACTGACATCACTCCAAATGACCTAGAGATGAGGGAAAATCTCCCTTGAATCTCTTTAGAGATTTGCTTCATCACTACGGTTGAAAGGGGTAATAAAGGGGGACATCACGAGTTGGGGTTTAAAATACTATAATTACATTATTAAAAAATTTATAAACTTTACAAGGATTCGTGGTTTACCTGCACAGTTTTCCAAACTGGGTGCAAATTTTGCGATAGCTACTATCCAAAAATCATATTTTGCACGATTTATTAGGGATTCTACATGGTTATTTTAACCATGTGATAACTATGTGGAAGCCATTATCCATGGTTACACATTTACCTGGGTTGATCTGCATGATTTTCATTAACCATGCACAAACCATGAAACATACATAGAAACTCCTTTTTCCACCATTTTCATGTCTCAAATCGCCAAAACACCCCAAGCCTTCTCCTGAAATTTGGGAAACACTTATTTAACTAAAAAATGAATTAAAATGAAACATAAAAAAACATACCTTATGAAAGGTTTTGGATCTTACCACCTCCACACCTTAGGATGGAACGTCCTCGAGCCACTCTTCTGGTGCAACATTGAGTTTCTGATGCAAAGAGATAGGGCCACTAGGCCCACATATATAACTCTCACTCCTAAGTTTCTTCCTAGATGTTTCCATGATTCAACAGACATAAACCAAATTACTACATTACCTCATAAAGAATTCTCATAATGATCCACAATACGAACTAGATGCTCCTCAAAGGACGTGTTAGATTTAATCTCTAAATCATCAATGATTATCACCTGAGATAGATCAGGATGATACATCATAAGTTGTGAAACAAGAAAAACATCATGAATCCCACATTACCATTGTGGGGGAGCCAATCGGTAAGCCACTAGTATGATCCTCTCCAAAATGTCAAATGGACCCACATAACTGGGTGCCAACTTGAGCTACCTATGAATTCAATGGTGACCCAACCTTGGTGACAAATGAAGAAACACACTATCCCCAACCACAAACTCAAGAGGTTTATGATGACAATACTCATATGATTTTTTCCAACTCTGATCCATCATCATGGGATTCTAAATCACCTGAACCTTCTCAAACATCTATTTCATGAGACACAGTCCTAACAGCTCAGACTCCCTAGCTTCTAACCAACACAACAGATATCTACATGGCCTCCCACAAAGTGCCTCAAAAGGATCCATCTAAATTGTAGCCTGAAAAATATTATTGTAATAAAACTTGATGGGTGATAATTGTTTTCCCATAAACATCTAAAATAGAGGACAAAAGCTCTCAACATGTCCTCCAATAATTGAATCATACACTCATACATCCCATTCATTTGTGGGTGATAATCTATACTCAACAAAACATGGTTACCAAGAACACCCTATAATCCCTGTTAGAGGCACGATGTGAATCAGGGATCACGATCTAAAACTATGGTTCTTGGAACACCATGAAACCACACTACTTATCAAACATAAAACTCACCCAAATGATCAACTATGTATGTCTCCTTGATCAGTAAGAAATGGGAAAATATTTTCAATTGATCCACAACAATCCAATTTACATTATTCTTTCAATGAATCATCGGATGGCCCACTACAAAGTCCATAATTACGTCATTCCACTTCTATTACGGGATGTGAAATAACTGTAACAAAACCACCTAAATGTTGATGCTCAACCTTCACCTTTTTATAGGTAAGGAATCACTCCATGAAAACCAAAACTTTCTTCTTCAGCCCCGACCACCAATACTTCCTACGAAGATTACGACACTCTTAGTCAAGAACGATTGCATTGTCCACCTCGATACATAGAACTCACACATCAACTCTTCACACAAACACATCAGTAACACCACATGGACGCTAATAAAGATTATCTCATCACCACCCAAGGCCCAACAAATAGGTTACTCCCCACCTTTCCCTCATATCCAAACACTCGAGATCCTCGAGCTAGCTCTTTTTGACCCAACGCAAATGCATGGACTCAAATGATAAAGATGTAAGGGACATTTTCAGTGCCCGTCCTTCACCTCTAGGTGGATCTCTGCAAAAAAAGATATCATTTCCTATTCATAGTTGGACTCCAGATCCACCTTATTCTGAGTATTCTAGCTCATAGAATCTACAACACTATTCTCTATTCCCATTGTGTAATCCAACTCAAAATCTAAAGATTTCAGGTACTCAACCCGCCTTCACTCTCGAATATTTTAACCCCTCGGTGAGAAGATATAGTTTAAAATATTATGATTAGAAACCATTGTAAATAATTCTCCCAACAAGTAGCGATTCTAACACTTTAAGGCACAAACTAGAGTATCTAACTCATGATCATGAGTAGGGTAGTTTATTTCATGTGGCCTCAAGTATCTCAACCTGTAAGCAACAAATCGATCATCCTATGTCAACACTGTCCCATGTCCAACACCAAACACATCATAGAACAAGGTGTAATTATTACCAAGTGTTGGTAAGATTAAAATTGGTGTGATAGTCAATCGCCTCTTCAATTCTTGAAAAGAAGTCTCACAAACCTCAGACCACTCAAACTTAAAACCCTTCTTGGTTATGCTTGGTAGTGGTTCTTACAAATGAGAGAAATCCAAAATGAACCTATGGTAATAAATGGTCAAACATAGAATGCTTCAGATATTAGAAACATACATTGGTTGCTCCCAAGACACCACAGCCTGCACCTTCTCTAGAACTACCAAATCACATAACTCATAAATTAGAAAACACTATGGCGCTTCTCATTTGGTCAAAGAGGTCATTGGGTTATCGGTTCTTAATATCCATATAATTCAACTTCCTATAGTTGAAACATAACTTCAAAGACCCATCAGACTTCATAGAAAATAGCATGTGTGATCCCCATGGTGACGTACAAGGTCGAATGAATCCCTTTTTTACCAACGATTCCAACTGAACCTTTAGTTCTTGGATTTCTACTAGTGTTATTCGATATGGAGGAATAGAAACTGGTTCTTCCCCTGATAGTAACTCGATTGTGAACTCCACATCCTTTTCTGGCGGCAGTCCCGATAAGTCCTCGGGAAACACATCCTGGAACCAATCTTCTATAAGAGGTAATACATGTTTTTTCACTTCTGCATCATCAAGAATATGGCATTCCATTTGCATTGTGAGCTCTCTAAACTGATGAAAAAATGGTCCTAAATGTCCTGCTCAAACATCCCACTTACCACGAAGGACATAAGTGTCTCCATTGGAAGATGTAAACATTACCCAATGTCGATAACAATCGATATGGGCTTGATACCCCGCTAACCAATCCATACCCTATATCAAGTCAAAACCTGAGTTCTCCAAAAAATAGATCCCATAGTAAATGATATCTACCAAACTCTAAGGAAAAACCCTTACACCACCTTATATTATTAACTATCACCCTCAATAGAGTATCCTTTGACATAACTCCACACACACATTCCACAGATAGACTCACCACTACTACGAACTGTGCCAAAATAAAAAAAATGTGTGGAACTAGTGTCAACTATAGAATTTACAAGTGTGTAGGATAAAAGAATCATACATTGAACAGTAGAAGGTCTAGCCTTTCCTCCTCTAGGTGTACACTGAACTACGTGTAGGTGTCCCATCCCTAAACCCTAGGACCTAGCCTAAGTACCCTACACTACAATGCCCCACTGGTATGAATGGACTCTCCCCAAAGTTCCATGTCCACCACCCAAATAGTATTGCTTGTGGAGCTCTAACTACCACCCCGATATGTGTAAATGGATCCCCATCCTACACACTACACTGATCTCTATCCTCTAACACATTTTTTCTATCGTATGTTCCTACAAAACCTTTGTACATGGATCATCTTTCCACATGCTCTGCACTCAAAAGGTGGTCAGGAAAACTGACTTCACACGTATCCCAACCTGATACACTATTAATAGAAAACATGATCACTAACGTAAGAGAATGGTTTCTTTTTCTGTTTGTGTTTTCCACCACTTCCATGGTGGAAATTATTGAAATAGTGCTTCCTACTATGAGAAGTCGCACCACAAGTTCTCCCCACCAAAACTGCAAGTCTGCTTCTGGAGGCCTCTTTGAGGTTTCCTTCTGAGATGAGGGCATGATCCATCACCTCAACAAACCTATTTATCCAAAAGATATTTATTTGGGATCTGATATTATGATGAAGTCCATCCTGAAACCACCTTTCCATAGTTACCTTATCTCCCACTAAAGCAGGAACAAAACATTGCATGTCTATGAACTAACATGCCTACACTATTACTAAAATCAACCCCTGTGTCAAACTCATGAACTCCATGGCCTTCTCCTACCTTTAGGTTTATAGGTAGTAATGTTTGAGAAACTTTTCCTAAAAACACTTCCCCATCATTCCCTCTACTTTTTCAGTCTGAGCTTCGATATCCCACCAACTCTTTTCTTATCCCCGTAACATATAGGTTGCCAACTTAACTCACTTATCAGAAGGAATATCCATATGATTAAGAATTGTATGGATAAGTGCTATCCAGAACTTAGCTACCTCTATCCCACCCTCTCCAGTAATGTTCATAGGGTGTTTCTTCTAAAACTCCCTAGTCAACATGAACATACTGGGTGTGACCCTCCCTGGATCAATTCCATCATCTACACAAAACAAGAAATGTTCTCACAAAACTACTCTTCCCTATTATCCTGAACCACTAGTTCTTCTTGATCCACTATTAGGATAGCATTCTCAACCACATCCCCTCATCGGCCAACTGGTACACATCTTCATGGTGGCATTTCTCTAAAATTCTAAACACAAACATTTTAGAACACAACTATGAAACATTCACAAAGCATAGGGAAAGGCTCATCACTATCCATAAACAAACCATTTCGCACACATAATCCATTGGGAATTATTATATCTAGAACACTACCCCCAACAATCCTTCTTAAGTCCCTAGATAACACAGGGAAACTAACTCACATAGTTACAATCCCGACATTTCTCGCCTTTTTAAAACTATTTCCATATCCCAATTTTCTCCCACAACATTTTAATTCACATACCTTTATTTATCAAGAATCATTAGTTAATTATTACTTAGAATTCTTATATCCATTGTACCCACTTATATCATCCCATTAGACAACATTTAACTATTTTCAAGAAAATCAAATGAAATCTACCCATTATGTCTAGCACACCCATCCAGTGTGTGTGTGACAACTATGATGCGTGTAACTTATATGCATAGGTTCCTAGAATGATTCATAAATACAAAACCTTATGCCATTCCGGACATGGGAAAAATATCATAAATCTTTCACAACACACAACATTTGCATCACCCAATGGTGAAATATCATCAAATGTAAAAACACACAACAAGAACAACAATTCTCGCTTGGGTGAATTGGGTTTTCCCCCATACTTGAGTAAGCTAATCCCAACCACAAGCTCATTACCAAAGCCCGATACATTCAAAACCTTTTTTCTAACATCAAAAAATTGTAATAAATATAAAATAACTCCTCTCATACCATTTTTTAACATCCTCATCCTAGGTGACACTAAATCGGTGCCCTGAGCCGGGTCATCACATGACCTCAAGTGCCCCTCCTCGTATGCCATAGGTTGATGAATATCCTTGAGGGTCTATATTAGTCATATGATAATACTATACCTTCCTTACTAGAGTAAGACTCAACATAGCACAATATAAATAGCATAAACAATAAGAAATAGCCAATAGAATGGATAGCTAAAAATCTTCCAAACTGGGTACAAACCACTAGAAACCATAAATCTGTCATGTCAGGCTACAATGCCAAGTGAATAAAAACCCAAAATAAAAACAAACATCAGAATCCATTGAATGGTCCTAACCCTATGTCTGGAACCTCATCCATTCATCCTTTGTATTGTCCTGATCACCAAGCCTGAAATATTCTTAGGATCCCAATGGAGTCCCGAGTAGGATGTTATTGCAAATCAAAAGGCCACCACCAATGGTGTCTACAAAATATACATTCTAACAGATAGTGAATGCAAGTATAAATAAATGGAATTTAAAGGAAAGACAGTTTACAGTCCACTCATTAACCATTCTATACTTTTCTATTACTATTAGGATTATTTTCCAAATTTAATTATGTACATCATCTCGTCATTTTGTTCATAATCAACATGTAATCCATGAGTCAAACACTTCTCTTACTCTCACAATATTCATGAAATTTATCATTCCGCATAAGAGAAAAAGTTAAGTGCCTATATAGCTAGGGATGATCATATCAAGAAATCACCACACTTACCTTGGAGCCTTACTCTAGGTATTTTAATTGAATACAACCATTGGGGGAAAAGAGCATCTGCCTGACTACCCAACCTGTGCATTCCTTGGTAGGTTAGAGCATTAGTCCAACCCTACCCGTGGGAGGAGTGTCAGTCATTTATCCCACCACCAAGCAATGTTCACATGATTATTTATCCATTCACCGCATTTATCAATCTCACAACCAATACAAACAATAAATATAACAATAATTATTCACAATAATTAACATGGAATTCAATGTTAAGCCATTTCCCATTCACAATGCCATTTTACAATAGACAACCCATTAACCCAATCCTCTTTCCCATGCCTCATCCATTTAACCATATTTAAAAATTCACAAGACATTACCAATACAACAAGTCAACATTTCACATACACATGCCTTCTTAGGGTTTTCAACATAATTCATTAGTCACGAGGCACAATTCCCATTAAACTCATTTATCCCATTTTTATTACTATGACAAATAATCCATTAATACATTACTAAGAATAGGAACATGCCAATGATGAACGCAGTTTTTGTATACATTTTCATATATATTATTGAAAATAACACAAGTTTTCACAAAATACCTACTCTTTGGAAGACAAATACTTTGTTTTTGGTGACCTTGTCTATTTTCAGGAGCATTCTGGTCAAAATACAAAAATCAAGGGAAGTCAGTGGAAATTTTGAAATGGCAGAGCATGTACTTTTATACATGCTGTGTACATCCAGATAGGGACACGAATCGAAGGAGGGAGTACACACCCATGTCACCAGGCAGATGCTACACACTGTGTGGGGTGGAGTGACACGCCGTGTACGACATTCTAGAAGCGGTTGTTGCTGAGAAGAGTCTACACACCCATGTGGCCATTGAAGGAGACGCAGAGTGTTACATTTCTACACGTCGTGTCTGCTATTCTAGAAGGGGTTGGTGGACAAATTTTGGCATTACACACCGTGTATGGCGGTGCTACAAGCCGTGTACACTCACCTACCAGGGGACGTTGTGTTCAAAGTCAAAGACAGCGTGTTAGGCCACCTACCAGTGGAGAAAATGGATCCCAAAGCATGTTTATAGAAGTAAATGGCGTGTACTTTCTATACACACCGTGTACTTTATTTTTCTATAAATAGAGGCCTTGGACTTCAGATTTTGGAGTTCAAAACCATTCGAAGGAGGGAAGAAGTTCTGCTGCTACCATTTCCAAGCCACCATGGTCCCGTGGTTCCACCATTCCACATGATGAAACCACTCCATGGAGCATACACAATGAATTCATCATGTATCGAGTGTGTTGGTCCTATCATGCTTTCCATGTGTAACTAAATCCCTTGTGTTAGGGCTGTGGGTGATGAAAGATTGTATTATGTTGTCTTAATCTAGATAGTTGTGTGTGTTCTTCTTAATTATTCTTACTCCTCTTAAATCATTGCTAAATATTACTGAGAATGCTGAGCCTGGCCAAGGGAAGAATTCCCAGCAATATAACAGAAGAGTAACAGTGGAAGCTTTCATGCCCATTCAAATGGTTTCACCGATTCATAAATGGACTAAACCACATTAAGAAATGAGAAACACTGACTACCGGACCAAGGAGTCAATTTCTTCAATTCCAAAAAATAGAAATTGTTCCAAGGAATCTTGTGATAAAAGGAAATCCAGAATGATGAATTATCATGAACAACACAACCATTTTAGAAATCTGCATAAAAACTCCATAATCACCACATCCCTAATATACTTTTCTTTCTATTAAAACACATTTAAAGCACTTGTCATTTCCGTTGAATTTTTAATCATTTTGTTAAAGAAAGAAGAACAGTTTCACTCAATTCAAACCAATCAATCAACTCTAAATTATGCATGTTTCAATAAATTAATTATATACTCAACTGAACCAACTCACTGCCAAAGATCCTTGTGGATCTACCCCACACTTTAACTATACTAAAGTTATAAGAAGTGGGTAATAATTAATTTTGGGTGCTAATAACATATCTTCAGCGAAATGACCGACAAAATTTTGGTTTCGTTGCCAGGGAACGTTTGTTTCAGTGCTACAATTTAAGTTGTGTTAATAATTGATTAAGTGAAAATAAAAATTACAAATTCCCAAAAATTTATTTCATAATCCTATTTCTTTTTCTCTTATATTTTTCTTTTGTTATGCATGGTATTTGTGTTGTGATTGTGCAGAAGCTTAAAATTCATGAATATACACCCTACACGATCCAGGAGCGTCGAGTCATTGAAACTACTTCTGCTTGACCCGGAGATAGAAGAGACCATGCTTCATCGTCAGTGTGCACTAAAAGAAACTCACAACCAGCTGCCATGAACCATGGAGAACAAGGATGAAGGAGAACCGGTTATGGATGCTGCGAATGAGCATCCATACCAGGACCAACAGCCTCCCGCTGCTGGTATACCAGAGCAGGCGCCTGAAGGATTTATGGAATTCCTCCCAAGGGATTACAATCCGCCGCCACAACAACCTCCTCCGGCATTCGACCAACTACAATAGCTGCAACAGATCTTCCAATAGCCCTATTTCGCCCCTCTGGAGCACCAATACATGCAAGCTCCACCCCCTCATCAGCTACCACCACGCCATACCCTTATGGAGTACGGTCTTACTTCGATCCATTGAGCAGATACGGGTATTGTCTGTCCTCCGATATAGGCCCAACACTTAGATATCAAGACTGCTATCATGTAGCTGATTCAGAACACTGTATAATTCAGTGGCCTACCCAGTAAGAACCAGAACACCCATCTCTCCAACTTTTTGGAGATCTGCAACACATTTCGGTACAACGGCATGTCCGAGGACGCCATCCGTCTTCACCTATTTCCCTTTTCTCTACCGGACAAGGTGAAATATTGGACCAATGAGCTGCCACAAAGATCCATCCTCAATTGGGAGGAGCTATCCTAGGCGTTCTTGTCCAAATACTTCCCACCATCAAAGAAGGTGATGCTAAGGAACGAGATCCACAAATTCCAGCAACACGACTCTGATTCGTTATAAAAATCATAGGAACGCTTCAAGGAAATGCTATGAAAATTACCACACTATGGACTCCCACTCTGGATGCAATTCCAAACCTTCTACGGAGGACTCACAACAAATACCAAGTCCATGGTGGATGCTTCTGCTGGAGGTACAGTGATGAGAAAGTCTCCCGAAAAACTTTTTGAACTACTAAAAGAAATGGCTGCCAACAACTTCTAGTGTCACTCCGAGCAGGGGACTCAAAAATGAGGTATGCATAGTATAGATGATACTACCATGCTCGGTGCTTAGTTGGATGCACTGTCCAAGAAAATCGGCGCCTTTAATCTCAAAGGAGAATCTCAAGTTCATGCGGCGAACCATCCATCATACAGCGACTGTGGTAACAACCACAATCTGGGAGAATGCCCGGGACTTCCATCTGACCCTTCGACAAGTGAGGTGAGCTTTGTTGCTCAAAATCAAGGGTCGAATCAATAAAAACAGTACAAAAAAACCGGCGTGGAGAGATAATCAGAACCAAGGCTGGGGCCAACAGAAGCAAAACCCTCTGCCCCAGCGACCGTCTGGCTACAATCAGCCTCAGTACCAGAATCAGTTTTCGAGACAGCAGTTCCAGCAGGGTTCATATAAGCAGCAAGGGTACCAAAACCCTCGCTCGCAACAGCAAAGGCAACAACCACCTACACCACCTGCCCATCCATCTCAGCAAGAGAACACATCAAGGTTAGAGGACCTGATGAATAAATTCATACCGTCTGCTGAGATGAAATTTCAGAAACAGGAAGCTTCCATTAGAAGCCTCGAGAATCAAATTGGCCAGATAGAAAACCAGCTATCAGGGAGGCAGCTCGGTACAATACCAAGAAACACTGAGAAGAACCCAATGGATGAGGCCTATGTTATCACCTTGTGGAGCGGAAAAGAGTTGTCACAAAAGGGACCAGCACAACAGTCTTCTGCACCTCCTATCCCTGTTGAAAATGAAGGTACAGTTTCTGAACCATCTTCATATGAACCACCATCACCAAAGGCTTTGCAGAATAAAGGAAAGGAGATCGCCAAACCATTCGAGCCTTCATTACCTTTTCTAGAAATAATGAAGCAAAGAAAGGTGGATCACCAGCTTTGAAAATTCATGAAGGTATTTAGAAATCTCCACATCCACATCCCATTGGTAGAGGCCCTGACACAAATTCCCACATATTCCAAATTCATGAAGGAAATCCTCTCGAATAAAAGGAGGATGGAGGATCTGGGCATTATTGCACTGACAAATGAGTGATCCGCGGTCGTTCAACATTCCATTCCTCCAAAGCTCTAGGATCCATGTAGTTTTACTATTCCATGCACAATTAGACCCTGTGACTTTGGAAAATCTCTATGCGAATTGGGAGCAAGTTTCACCCTCATGCCATTTAGAGTTATCCAAAAGCTCGGGCTCCATGATTTGAAGCCAACCCGGGTAGCCCTTCAACTTGATGATCGATCCATTAAGTATCCGAAGGGGCTACTGGAAGATTTACTGGTGAAAGTGGGACGATTGATCCTACCTACTGACTTCATTATCTTAGACATGGATGAGGACCAGGAGGCACCACTTATATTGGTAAGACCTTTCCTAGCCATAGGGAATGTCTTGATAGATGTTAACCAGGGGGAGTTGATTTTCTGGGTAGGGGATAAAAGAGTCTCTTACAATGTTCTAAAGGTTGTCAAACAAGCATCGTTACCCGAACATGAGGGCTGCTACGCAGTGACTACCATGGATGAACAACTGAGTAGACAAGAAGATGATCTGGTATGTTCTTTCATTTCAGAAGATATTATTATTCCAGACATTCCCACTGATGAAGAACCAGAGGAGCTGAAATACATTGAAGGCCAGGGCAGCCACTACTGGAAATGATCTGTCATTCGTAACATCCTAGAGACGGCAGAAGTATAGCCACTGGTACCTTCAGTTTTCGAGGTACCTGAGCTAGAGTTAAAACCTCTCCCACCTTCCTTAAATTACGGGTATTTAGGTGACCATCATACTTTGTCCATTATACTTAGTGCAGCCCTATCATATGAATAGGAGGATGCACTTCTTCAAGTTTTGAAGTGGAGAAAGTAGGCAATTGGATGGACAGTTGCATATTTGAAGGGTATCATCCCTAATATTTTCTCCCACAAGGTTCTACTTGATGAAGGTGCAAAGCCATCCAGACAACCCCAGTGGCGTCTGAACCCTCATATGAAGGAATTAGTAAAGAAGGAGCTAATCAAGCTCTTAGATGCATGCATCATTTACCCTATATCAGATAGTCTGTGGGTAAGTCCTCTGCAATTGGTCCCTATGAAGGTGGGCATTACTGTTGTATCAAATGATAAAAATGATATCATCCCTACTCGCACAATCACAGGCTGGAGAGTCTGTATAGATTACAGGAAACTGAATGACGCCACAAGGAAAGATCATTTTCCCCTACCCTCTATGGATTAGATGCTAGAAAGGCTCGTAGGGCATGAATATTACTGCTTCCTCGATGGATACTCTTGCAATAATCAGATCTCTATTTCCCTAGAAGTTCAAGAGAAGAGCACTTTCACCTGCCCGTACGGAACATTTTCCTACCGTAGGATGTATTTCGGTATGTACAACTCTCCCGCCACTTTCAATTGATGCATTCTGTCTATTTTTCACGACATGGCGGAACAAATCCTGGAGGTCTTCTAGGATGATTTTTCCATTTACGGGAATTCATTAACCACTTGTTTGCGGCACCTGGAGCTAGTACTGGAGTGATGCGAAAACACTAACCTAGTATTGAACTGGGAAAAGTTTCATTTTATGGTGAAAAGTGGCATAGTTCTTGGCCATAGAATTTCATAAAAGGGGATATAGGTGGATCCGGCAAAAATAGAAGTCATTTCACGACTTCCCATTCCTACTTCTGTTAGAGCCATCCGTAGCTTCCTGGGCCATGCAGTTTTTTACAGGAGGTCTGTCTGCTATTTTTTGAAGATATCCCAGCCCCTCACTAATCCCTTGACTAAGGATGCCATTTTTGAGTTCACGGAGGCATGCACCTCATCTTTTGAGAATCTAAAGCAGTTTCTGGTAGAATCTCCAATCATGGTTGCTCCCAACTGGGAGACACAATTTGAAGTGATGTGTGATGCCAGCGACTATGCGGTAGGAGCTGTCCTAGGTCAGCGGCTGGACTGAATCTTCCGACCCATTTACTATTCCAACATGACACTCAGTGAGGCCCAACTGAACTACACTACTACAGAGAAGGAGATTCTGTCAATGGTATTCTCCTTCGATAGGTTTCGTTCATACCTTGTGTTGTCTAAAGTTATTGTTTATACTGACCATGAAACACTTAAGTACCTGTTAAACAATAAGGATGCAAAGACCTGATTGATCTGTTGGTTCCTCCTCGTAAAATATTTTGACTTAGAGATCTGATATAAGAAGGGGAGTGAGAACATGGTTGCTGACCATCAATCTTTTCTAGAGCTTCCGCACTTGGAGAAAGAAGAGGATCAAGAGATAATGGAGAATTTTCTTGATGAGCATCTATTTTCTGGTATTGATTCCCCTAGGCCATGGTTTTCTGATATTGCTAACTATTTATTTACAGGTGCCATCCATCCCGACCTCTCCTTCCAGTAGAAGAAAATATTCCTCTCTGATGTTAAGCAATACTTCGTGGAAGACCCACTCCTATTCTGATCCTGTGGAGATAGGGTGATCCGATGGTGCATCCCAAAGATGGAGGTCCAAGGGGTCTTGGAATTTTGTCATGCCTCACCCATTGGAGGACATCATGGGCTGGACCATACCATAACAAATATTCTGCAATCTGGATTTTTCTGGCCCACCATGCATAAAGATTCTCGAGCCTTTGTTGCCCGTTGTGATCCATGCCAATGTACAGGTAATATGGGACGTAGAGACGAGATGCCCCTGCACCCCATCCTGGTGGTCTATATTTTTTATGTCTGGGGAATCGACTTCATGGGACCATTTCCCCCTTCTTTCGGGCATACCTATATCCTCGTCTACATTGATTATGTCTCCAAATGGGTGGAAGCCACTGCTACGATCCACGACACAACCAATGTGGTCGTAAACTTCCTCAAGAAGAACATTTTCAGCAGGTTCGGCATTCCTCATGTGCTGATCAGTGATAGAGGGTATCACTTTGACAATGTGTTAATGAAAGTACTGTTGTCAAAATATGGGGTGAAGCATCACATGGGTACACCATATCATCCCCAATCAAGTGGACAGGTGGAGCTCTCCAACCGTGAGATCAAACAAATTTTGGAGAAAACAGTGAATACCTCACGGAAGGACTGGTCCAAAAAGATTGACGATGCTTTGTAGGCCTATCACACCACTTTTAAAACACCGCTAGAGATGTCACAATTTTGTCTCGTCTATGGAAAACCATGTCACCTGCCAGTGGAGCTGAAACACAAAGAATATTGGGCCATCAAAGCCCTAAATTCTAATCTGAAGGTAGCCGTAGAGAGACGTAAGTTCCAACTATCAGAACTCGATGAAATCAGAAGGGAAACGTATGAAAATGCTAAATTGTACAAGTAGAGGACAAAAGACATCCACGACTGGATGATTTCACAAAAAAACATTAAAACCCGGTGATCAGGTACTCCTCTTAAATTCTTGTCTTCATCTATTCCCATGAATGCTCAAATCAAGATGGTCAGGACCGTTCCATGTCCTACGAGTATTCCCTTACGGAGTGGTGGAAATAGCTAAGGAGGTTGGTCAACCATTCAAGGTGAACGGCCAATGCCTAAAGTTTTACCGTCCCATGGAAGATACAGTAGGACCAATCTCCACCACCCCTTTTAGGTAAGCAAGGTAAGTAGGTCGTGCCAACGACCTAAAACAAAGGTGCTTCCTGGGAGGCAACCCAGAGGTTACATGCCATGTCCCAATTACATTACACAGTGTGTACTTATATTTTTAATTTATAATCCTAATAGTATAAATCTATAGAATAACAAATAAATAACCAGGGATAATGCCGGTGCCGATGGTAAAGTCATTGGAGTTTATTCGAGCCGTCCCTGGTTCGAATCCTCCCAACCTACCTTTGGAATGGGGTTCCTCCTTTTATTTACACGGCGTGTGTGATATTTTTCATATATATATATATATATATATATGTGTGTGTGTGTGTGTGTGTTTAAATATAATAAAACCCATGATGGGGATGGACTGGTTGGCTAGAATCGTAACTCGGTTCCAAAAGACTCGAGTTCGAATCCAGACAACCATCCCATTTACATCATTTGTTCTTTTAATAAAACCACATGACGTGCATTTCTATTTACACCGTGTGTTCCATAATTTTCAGATATAAATTAAAAACGTTTTTAAAAATAAGAAATAACATGCGGGTGAAGTTGGTGAATTGGAAAAGTCTCATCACCGGGTTCCAAAGACCCGGGTTCGAATCGCGCTAATCTCCCTACTTCATCCCCTTCTTTTATAATTAAAAACCACACGTCGTGCTTTTCTTTATTCTTGTGTGTATAGGCCATACAAAATAAATAAATAAATAAATATCATATATATGGGCAGTAGTACAACCTTCGCTCCAGTGGTTGAGGGCTTCCATTCGGAACGGCCGATCGCCGGGTCGAACCTCACCCTGATCACCGAACCAAATGTTGTACTTCTCTTTTTACGATTTTTAAACACACGACGTGTATTTTACAACTACATTACCTGTCTAGTTTTATTTTATTTTAATTCTGTATATACGTATATATACCTATTTTACATTTATTTTAATTAATTAATATTATTTATTATATGGTATATTTTTTTATTCTTAAAAGAAACAAAAAATAATGGGAATACACGCCGTGTAGTTCAGACATACATGTTGTGTACCTCACCTATATAGGCCGGGGGCCACCCGGCTTTAGCCTGTGTCACACGGCCTCCCTATTTCCTCCCCTCTTAACGTTTTTTTCTCCCAAATGCCACCCAAACCACCATACTCAGATCCGTCTATTTAGGGCATTTCGGGTTTTTATTCTTCTTGCATTGTGATCCTCGATCAAGGCACTCCATTCTACACCCTCTATTTCAA